>OZ020561.1:12727410-13327410 GCA_963971465.1 Lepidochitona cinerea | reverse complement strand
GACATGTCCAGCTTAAGATAATGTCCGATGATGTGATTGGGCGAGAATGTCAGTAGGGTGAAGAGGTATGCAGAGTCTGAAATTTGGAAAACGGGGTATATTTGGTGGGCTTTCGGTGAGGATGTCGGGGTTATGACAGTGTATGCAACATGAGAATGTCAAAACACTGGGCATATTAGATGGGGGTAGTGTACGACTGTCAGAAAACTGGGTATATTGGGTGAGTCTCTGTGAGGATGTTGGAATAATGACGATGTATGCAAATCGAGAATGTTAGACAAGGGGTATATTGGATGGCTTAGCGTGAGAATGTCGGTAGTGTAAGAATGTCAGACAATGGGATATATTGGAAGGCTTAGTGTGAGAATGTCAGACAAAAGGGCATATTGGATGGGTCTGTGTGAGAATGACAGGTAATCGGTTATATTGGATGGGCTAGTGTAAGAATGTATGCAAAGAATGTGAGAATGTCAGACAATGGGATATATTGAATGGGTTAGTGTGAGAATGTCAGTAGTGTTAGAATGTCGGATATATTGAATGGATTAGTGTGAGAATGTCAGGTAATGTGATAATATCAGAAAAGGGGTATGTTGGATGGGTTAATGTGAGAATGTCCGTAGTGTTAGAATGTCAGACAATCGGATATATTGGATGGATTAGTGTGAGAATGTCAGGTAATGTGAAAATGTCAGAAAAGGGGTATGTTGGATGGGTTAATGTGAGAATGTCGATAGTCTGAGAATGTCAGACAACAGGGCATATTGCATAGGTTAGTGTGAGAATGTCAGAGGATGCCAAGACTAGACGCAGCTACCCGGAACGCCGTCATTGGTCATCTCCTCACCTCACCCATGTTGTCTAACATTCTCACACTAACCCATTTATTACACCCCGTTGCCTGAGATTCCCATAACATTGACATTCTTATACTAACCCATCTAATGCGCCCCATTGTCGGACATTCGTACACTACCGACATTCTCTCACTAACCCATCCAATCTAGACCTACCTCGTCTGACATTCTCACATTGTGCTGTTTTTCTACATAACCACTTAGAGTGGGATTTCTTTATATACCATCACTCTCTAGAACAGTTCTTTGGTAGGAGGTTTATTACAAAAATGTGCTGCTGGACACTAATTCAATGCAATTATACGTTATACTGGAAATTCACTTATCAAATATAACTTGCAAGTTACCGAGGCATGTTCTAAATTAAACGCATTACAAGTCTGTTCACAAAATATTGAAAAATAATGTTTAGAACCATATTAGAGAAACATGTGGTTATAACCTTCAAAGGTTAAATATGGTACACATCCATTGACGTTTTCACAGAAAAACTACACACAACCACCACCCAATTTACTGCTTTACCTGACATGAAATGGACTTAAATTGAACACGTTGACTGCCGACTACGAGATATCTCGCAATGGCAGGCGCACCGGATTCTGCTGGTACGAATTATCTCGTGGCTTAACATAGATATCTTTTTAAATAACATTACTTTTTGGCGTACCGAATGTAACGATTAAATCACACTGCCAGATACGAGATATCTCGTACGTGTTTTCTCACAAAGCATCAAGGGAAACCACTATGTGTGTTGCTAAAAATAGCACAGTAAACAGACATTGGCCATACGCGTAACAAGCTTGAATGGCAAATGGGAGAGCCCTTGCACTTTCGAGTTATTAACGTGTTAACATGTCATGTCATGTGAATTTAACGCTGTAGCGTTCCTAAGGAAAAATAAAATATACTCTCCCAAAAAAGAAACGCAACATCCAATTTTTTTTTCAAACATGAATTTTTCCAAAAATGTGCGTAATGTAAATGTCCGATAATTGAATTTAAGCCCCTGATAGTGGCTGTTGATCACACGTCACTTTCGGCTCAGCCTTTGTGTAACGCTACACGAGGAAGGCGTAGGGAAAAACCTAGGGCAGTTGCACGTGCGAATCACGTCTTATCCTTATGCGGGTTTAATGGGTATAAAAGACACACAACCGTTCAATTGAATTCAGTCGTTATATTGTTTCACGAAGTTGCTACAATATGGCAAGACTAGACGCAGCTACCCGGAACGTCGTCATTGGTCGTCTCCTGGCCGGTGAATCACTGAATGCAGTCGCTAGACTTTATACTGTTCACCGGAGCACTGTTGCAACGGCGCCAGCAATCCGGTTCAACAGCTGATCGTCAACGTTCTGGCCGACCTAGGATCTTATCAGCAGTCCAAGATCGCTACATCCGGTTACTTCACCTGCAAAACCGGACCAAAACAGAAACAGCATCAAATATCCCAGGTCTCCGTCGAATATCGGCACAGACAGTCAGAAACCGTCTCGGTCAAAACGGCTTACGCGCCAGACGTCCTTACTTTGGCGTAGTACTGAGACGCCAGCATCGACTTGCAAGGGTCCGATGGTGCAACAGGTTAAGGGACTGGAATCTGCGAAACTGAAGGCGACTCTGGTTCAGCGATGAATCAAGATTCCAGCTGCAGAGAAGAGATGGTCGTACACGAGTTTACAGACGCCGGGATGAGAGGTTCGCAAGGAACTGCGTCCGTGAGGTCGACAATTTTGGCGGATGAAGTGTGATGGTATGGGGTGCCATATCCTGTGCCCGAAAAACTCAACTGGTGCACATTCTCTGCAACCTTAACGCCGTTCGATACACAGATGATTGACGCCACATATGCTGCCCGTAATGGACCTCCGTAGGGAAATTTTTCAGCACGACAACGCTCGGCCGCACACAGCTCGTGCTACTGTTGACTTTCTAGCCAACCAGAACGTAACAGTGCTCACCTGGCCGTCCATATCACCAGATTTGAACCCAATAGAACATTTGTGGGATGATTTGGATAGAAGCGTGCACAGTCGTCATCCAGCGCATGCTAACTCAATATTTTGGAACCAGAATTGTAATGCGTTTAATTTAGAACATGCCTCGGTAACTTGCAAATTATATTTGATAATTCAATTTCCAGTATAATGTATAATTGCATCGAATTAGTGTCTAGTGCCACATTTTTGTAATAAACCTCTTACCAAAGAACTGTTCTAGCGAGTGATGGTATATAAATAAATCCCACTCTGAGTTGTTATGTAGAAAAACAGCACAATGACCTTAAATTGATCGAAACGAGTGCTTGTACATTGAGAGAGTCGGACGACATGTCCAGCTTAAGATAATGTCCGATGATGTGATTGGGCGGGGGTTCTGTGAGAATGTCGGTAGGGTGAAGAGGTATGCAGAGTCTGAAATTTGGAAAACGGGGTATATTTGGTGGGCTTTCGGTGAGGATGTCGAGGTTATGACAGTGTATGCAACATGAGAATGTCAAAACACTGGGCATATTAGATGGGGTTAGTGTACGGCTGTCAGAAAACTGGGTATAATGGGTGAGTCTCTGTGAGGATGTTGGAATAATGACGATGTATGCAAATCGAGAATGTTAGACAAGGGGCATATTGGATGGCTTAGCGTGAGAATGTCGGTAGTGTAAGAATGTCAGACAATGGGATATATTGGAAGGCTTGGTGTGAGAATGTCAAGGGTATGGGTATGACAATGTCAGACAACGGGGTGTATTAGATGGGTTAGTGTGAGAATGTCAGACAAAAGGGCATATTGGCTGGGTCTGTGTGAGAATGTCAGGTAATGGGTTATATTGGATGGGCTAGTGTGAGAATGTATGTAAAGAATGTGAGAATGTCAGACAATGGGGTATATTGAATGGGTTAGTGTGAGAATGTCAGGTAATGTGAGAATGTCAGACAATGGGATATATTGACTGGATTAGTGTGAGAATGTCAGGTAATGTGAGAATGTCAGAAAAGGGGTATGTTTCATGGGTTAATGTGAGAATGTCGATAGTCTGAGAATGTCAGACAACAAGGCATATTGCATAGGTTAGTGTGAGAATGCCAGAGGATGCCAAGACTAGACGCAGCTACCCGGAACGTCCTCATTGGTGATCTCCTCACCTCACCCATTGTCTGACATTCTCACATTATCGACATTCTCACATTTTATGCATACATTCTCACACTAACCAATCCAATGTACCCCGTTGTCTGATATTCTCACTCTACCCACATTCTCACACTAACCCATTGTCTTTCATTCTCTCACTAACCCATCCAATATACCTCATTGCCTGACATTTTTACACTACTGACATTCTCAAAATAACCCCATCCAATATACCCTATTGTCTGACATTCTCACATTCTTTGCATACATTCTCACACTAGCCCATCCAATATACCCTGGTGTCTGACATTCTCACACTACCGACATTCTCCCACTAACCCATTGTCTTACATTCTCACACTAACCCATTGTCTAACTTTCTCACACTAACCCATCCAATATACCCTAGTGTCTGACATTCTCACACTACCGACGTTCTCACACTAACCCATCCAATATACCCCATTGTCTGACATTTTCACACTAGCCCCATTCAATAAACCTGTTGTCTGACCTTCTCACCTGCATACATCCTCACACTACGACTCTTTCACACAAGGCCCCTTCCAATATACCCCGCATTCTCACATTACCTGACATTCTTACGCTAGCCCATCTAATATACCAAGTTGTCTAACATTCTCACACTAACCCATCTATTATACCTTGTTGACTGAGATTCCCATAACATCGACATTCTTATACTAACCCATCTAATGCGCCCCATTGTCGGACATTCTTACACTACCGACATTCTCTCACTAACCCATCCAATGTAGGCCTACCTCGTCTGACATTCTCACATTGTGCTGTTTTTCTACATAACCACTTAGAGTGGGATTTCTTTATATACCATCACTCTCTAGAACAGTTCTTTGGTAGGAGGTTTATTACAAAAATGTGCTGCTGGACACTAATTCAATGCAATTATACATTATACTGGAAATTCACTTATCAAATATAACTTGCAAGTTACCGAGGCATGTTCTAAATTAAACGCATTACAAGTCTGCTCACAAAATATTGAAAAATAATGTTTAGAACCATATTAAAGAAACATGTGGTTATAACCTTCAAAGACCAAATATGGTACACATCCATTGACGTTTTCACAGAAAAACTACACACAACCACCACCCGATTTACTGCTTTACCTGACATGAAAAGGACTTAAATTTCACACGTTGACTGCCGACTACGAGATATCTCGCAATGGCAGGCGTACCGGATTCTGCTGGTACGAATTATATCGTGGCTTAACATAGATATCTTTTTGAATAACTTTACATTTTGGCGTACCGAATGTAAGGATTAAATCACATATCTGGTACGGGTTTTCTCACAAAGCATCAAGGGAAACCACTATATGTGTTGCTAAATATAGCACAGTAAACAGACATTGGCCATACGCGTAACAAGCTCGAATGGCAAATGGGAGAGCCCTTGCACTTTCGAGTTATCAACGTGTTAACATGTCATGTCATGTCATGTGAATTTAACGCTGTAGCGTTCCTAAGGACAAATAAAATATACTCTCCCAAAAAAGAAACGCAACATCCAATTTTTTTTTCAAACATGAATTTTTCCAAAAATGTGCGTGACTGACACATGACAACAGGATCATGTTATAATGTAAATGTCCGATAATTGAATTTAAGCCCCTGATAGTGGCTGTTGATCACACGTGACTTTCGGCTCAGCCTTGGTGTAACGCTACACGAGGAAGGCGTAGGGAAAAACGTAGGGCAGTTGCACGTGCGAATCACGTCTTATCTTTATGCGGGTTTAATGGGTATAAAAGACACACAACCGTTCAATTGAATTCAGTCGTTAAATTGTTTTACGAAGTTGCTACAATATGGCAAGACTAGGTGAATCACAGAATGCAGTGGCTAGACTTTATAATGTTAAGCGGAGCACTGTTGCAATGGCGCCAGCAATCCGGTTCAACAGCTGATCATCAACGTTCTGACCGACCTAGGATCACATCAGCAGCCCAAGATCGCTACATCCGGTTACTTCACCTGCGAAACCGGACCAAAACAGAAACAGCATCAAATATATCTCGGTCAAAACGGCTTACGCGCCAGACGTCCTTACTTTGGCGTAGTACTGAGACGCCAGCATCGACTTGCAAGGGTCCGATGGTGCAACAGGTTAAGGGACTGGAATCTGCGAAACTGAAGGCGAGTCTGCTTCAGCGATGAATCAAGATTCCAGCTGCAGAGAAGAGATGGTCGTACACGAGTTTACAGACGCCGGAATGAGAGGTTCGCAAGGAACTGCGTCCTTGAGGTCGACAATTTCGACGGAGGAAGTGTGATTGTGTGGGGTGCCATATCCTGTGCCCGAAAAACTTAACTGGTGCACATTCTCGGCAACCTTAACGCCGTTCGATACACAGATGATTGACACCACATATGCTGCCCATAATGGACCTCCGTAGGGAAATTTTTCAGCACGACAACGCTCGGCCGCACACAGCTCGCGCTACTGTTGAATTTCTAGCCAACCAGAACGTAACAGTGCTCCGCTGGCCGTCCATATCACCAGATTTAAACCCAATAGAACATTTGTGGGATGATTTTGATAAAAGCGTGCACATTCGTCATCCAGCGCATGCTAACTCAATATTTTGGAACCAGAATTGTAATGCGTTTAATTTAGAACATGCTTCGGTAACTTGCAAATTTTATTTGATAATTCAATTTCCCGTATAATGTATAATTGCATTGAATTAGTGTCTAGTGCCTTATTTTTGTAATGTGCTTCTGGACACTAATTCAATGCAATTATACATTATACTGGAAATTCACTTATCAAATATAACTTGCAAGTTACCGAGGCATGTTCTAAATTAAACGCATTACATGTCTGCTCACAAAATATTGAAAAATAATGTTTAGAACCATATCAGAGAAACATGTGGTTATAACCTTCAAAGACCAAATATGGTACACATCCATTGACGTTTTCACAGAAAAACTACACACAACCACCACCCAATTTACTGCTTTACCTGACATGAAAAGGACTTAAATTTAACACATTGACTGCCGACTACGAGATATCTCGCAATGGCAGGCGCGCTGGATTCTGCTGGTACGAATTACCTCGGGGCTTAACATAGATATTTTTTTGAATAACTTTACTTTTTGGCGTACCGAATGTAACGATTAAATCACACTGCCAGATACGACATATCTCGTACTGGTTTTCTCACAACGCATCAAGGGAAACCACTATGTGTGTTGCTAAAAATAGCACAGTAAACAGACATTGGCCATACGCGTAACAAGCTTGAATGGCAAATGGGAGAGCCCTTGCAC
Organism: Lepidochitona cinerea; assembly: GCA_963971465.1. NCBI lineage: Eukaryota > Metazoa > Mollusca > Polyplacophora > Chitonida > Tonicellidae > Lepidochitona > Lepidochitona cinerea. The sequence continues at coordinate 13,320,086 of OZ020561.1, read as the reverse complement.
TTTCGAGTTATCAACGTGTTAACATGTCATGTCATGTCATGTGAATTTAACGCTGTAGCGTTCCTAAGGACAAATAAAATATACTCTCCCAAAAAAGAAACGCAACATCCAATTTTTTTTTCAAACATGAATTTTTCCAAAAATGTGCGTGACTGACACATGACAACAGGATCATGTTATAATGTAAATGTCCGATAATTGAATTTAAGCCCCTGATAGTGGCTGTTGATCACACGTGACTTTCGGCTCAGCCTTGGTGTAACGCTACACGAGGAAGGCGTAGGGAAAAACGTAGGGCAGTTGCACGTGCGAATCACGTCTTATCTTTATGCGGGTTTAATGGGTATAAAAGACACACAACCGTTCAATTGAATTCAGTCGTTAAATTGTTTTACGAAGTTGCTACAATATGGCAAGACTAGGTGAATCACAGAATGCAGTCGCTAGACTTTATAATGTTAAGCGGAGCACTGTTGCAATGGCGCCAGCAATCCGGTTCAACAGCTGATCATCAACGTTCTGACCGACCTAGGATCACATCAGCAGCCCAAGATCGCTACATCCGGTTACTTCACCTGCGAAACCGGACCAAAACAGAAACAGCATCAAATATATCTCGGTCAAAACGGCTTACGCGCCAGACGTCCTTACTTTGGCGTAGTACTGAGACGCCAGCATCGACTTGCAAGGGTCCGATGGTGCAACAGGTTAGATTCCAGCTGCAGAGAAGAGATGGTCGTACACGAGTTTACAGACGCCGGAATGAGAGGTTCGCAAGGAACTGCGTCCTTGAGGTCGACAATTTCGACGGAGGAAGTGTGATTGTGTGGGGTGCCATATCCTGTGCCCGAAAAACTTAACTGGTGCACATTCTCGGCAACCTTAACGCCGTTCGATACACAGATGATTGACACCACATATGCTGCCCATAATGGACCTCCGTAGGGAAATTTTTCAGCACGACAACGCTCGGCCGCACACAGCTCGCGCTACTGTTGAATTTCTAGCCAACCAGAACGTAACAGTGCTCCGCTGGCCGTCCATATCACCAGATTTAAACCCAATAGAACATTTGTGGGATGATTTTGATAAAAGCGTGCACATTCGTCATCCAGCGCATGCTAACTCAATATTTTGTGAGCGGACATGTAATGCGTTTAATTTAGAACATGCCTCGGTAACTTGCAAGTTATATTTGATAAGTGAATTTCCCGTATAATGTATAATTGCATTGAATTAGTGTCTAGTGCCTTATTTTTGTAATGTGCTTCTGGACACTAATTCAATGCAATTATACATTATACTGGAAATTCACTTATCAAATATAACTTGCAAGTTACCGAGGCATGTTCTAAATTAAACGCATTACATGTCCGCTCACAAAATATTGAAAAATAATGTTTAGAACCATATCAGAGAAACATGTGGTTATAACCTTCAAAGACCAAATATGGTACACATCCATTGACGTTTTCACAGAAAAACTACACACAACCACCACCCAATTTACTGCTTTACCTGACATGAAAAGGACTTAAATTTAACACATTGACTGCCGACTACGAGATATCTCGCAATGGCAGGCGCATCGGATTCTGCTGGTACGAATTATCTCGTGGCTTAACATAGATATTTTTTTGAATAACTTCACTTTTTGGCGTACCGAATGTAACGATTAAATCACACTGCCAGATACGACATATCTCGTAGGGGTTTTCTCACAAAGCATCAAGGGAAACCACTCTGTGTGTTGCTAAAAAAGGCACAGTAAACAGACATTGGTCATAGGCGTAACAAGCTTGAATGGCAAATGGGAGAGCCCTTGCACTTTCGAGTTATCAACGTGTTAACATGTCATGTCATGTCATGTGAATTTAACGCTGTAGTGTTCTTAAGGAAAAATAAAATATACTCTCCCAAAAAAGAAACGCAACATCCAATTTTTTTTTTCAAACATGAATTTTTCCAAAAATGTGCGTGACTGACACATGACAACAGGATCATGTTATAATGTAAATTTCCGATAATTGAATTTAAGCCCCTGATAGTGGCTGTTGATCACACGTGACTTTCGGCTCAGCCTTTGTGTAACGCTACACGAGGAAGGCGTAGGGAAAACGTAGGGCAGTTGCACGTGCGAATCACGTCTTATCCTTATGCGGGTTTAATGGGTATAAAAGACACACAACCGTTCAATTGAATTCAGTCGTTAAATTGTTTCACGAAGTTGCTACAATATGGCAAGACTAGACGCAGCTACCCGGAACGTCGTCATTGGTCGTCTCCTGGCCGGTGAATCACTGAATGCAGTCGCTAGACTTTATAATGTTCACCGGAGCACTGTTGCAACGGCGCCAGCAATCCGGTTCAACAGCTGATCGTCAACTTTCTGGCCGACCTAGGATCACATCAGCAGCCCAAGATCGCTACATCCGGTTACTTCACCTGCGAAGCCGGACCAAAATAGAAACAGCATCAAATATCCCAGGTCTCCGTCGAATATCGGCACAGACAGTCAGAAACCGTCTCATTTAAAACGGCTTACGCGCCAGACGTCCTTACTTTGGCGTAGTACTGAGACGCCAGCATCGACTTGCAAGGGTCCGATGGTGCAACAGGTTAAGGGATTGGAATCTGCGAAACTGAAGGCGACTCTGGTTCAGCGATGAATCAAGATTCCAGCTGCAGAGAAGAGATGGTCGTACACGAGTTTACAGACGCCGGGATGAGAGGTTCGCAAGGAACTGCGACAATTTTGGCGGATGAAGTGTGATGGTATGGGGTGCCATATCCTGTGCCCGAAAAACTCAACTGGTGCACATTCTCGGCAACCTTAACGCCGTTCGATACACAGATAATTGACACCACATATGCTGCCCGTAATGGACCTCCGTAGGGAAATTTTTCAGCACGACAACGCTCGGCCGCACACAGCTCGTGCTACTGTTGAACTTCTAGCCAACCAGAACGTAATAGTGCTCACCTGGCCGTCCATATCACCAGATTTGAACCCAATAGAACATTTGTGGGATGATTTGGATAGAAGCGTGCACAGTCGTCATCCAGCGCATGTTAACTCAATATTTTGGAACCAGAATTGTAATGCGTTTAATTTAGAACATGCCTCGGTAACTTGCAAATTATATTTGATAATTCAATTTCCAGTATAATGTATAATTGCATTGAATTAGTGTCTAGTGCCACATTTTTGTAATAAACCTCTTACCAAAGAACTGTTCTAGCGAGTGATGGTATATAAATAAATCCCACTCTGAGTTGTTATGTAGAAAAACAGCACAATGACCTTCAGTTGATCGAAACGAGTGCTTGTACATTGAGAGAGTCGGACGACATGTCCAGCTTAAGATAATGTCCGATGATGTGATTGGGCGGGGGTTCTGTGAGAATGTCGGTAGGGTGAAGAGGTATGCAGAGTCTGAAATTTGGAAAACGGGGTATATTTGGTGGGCTTTCGGTGAGGATGTCGAGGTTATGACAGTGTATGCAACATGAGAATGTCAAAACACTGGGCATATTAGATGGGGTTAGTGTACGGTTGTCAGAAAACTGGGTATAATGGGTGAGTCTCTGTGAGGATGTTGGAATAATGACGATGTATGCAAATCGAGAATGTTAGACAAGGGGCATATTAGATGGCTTAGCGTGAGAATGTCGGTAGTGTAAGAATGTCAGACAATGGAATATATTGGAAGGCTTAGTGTGAGAATGTCAGACAACGGGGTGTATTAGATGGGTTAGTGTGAGAATGTCAGACAAAAGGGCATATTGGCTGGGTCTGTGTGAGAATGTCAGGTAATGGGTTATATTGAATGGGTTAGTGTGAGAATGTCAGGTAATGTGAGAATGTCAGAAAAGGTGTATGTTGGATGGGTTAGTGTGAGAATGTCAGGTAATGTGAGAATGTCAGAAAAGGGGTATGTTGGATGGGTTAGTGTGAGAATGTCAGAGGATGCCAAGACTAGACGCAGCTACCCGGAACGTCTTCATTGGTCATCTCCTCACCTCACCCATTGTCTTACATTCTCACACTAACCTATTCAATGTACCCATTGTCTTACATTCTCACACTATCGACAATGTCACATTCTTTGCATACATTCTCACACTAACCAATCCAATGTACCCTATAGTCTGATATTCTCACACTACCGACATTCTCACACTAACCCATATTCTAACTTTCTCACACTAACAAATCCGATATATCCATTGTCTGACATTCTCACACTATCGACATTCTCAAGTTTGTTTTGCATACATTCTCACACTAACCAATCAAATATACCCTATTGTCTGACATTCTCACATTCTTTGCATACATTCTCACACTAGCCTATCCAATATACCCTGTTGTCTGATATTCTCACACTACCGACATTCTCACACTAACCCATATTCTAACTTTCTCACACTAACAAATCCGATATACCCTAGTGTCTGACATTCTCACAGTACCGACATTCTCACACGAATCCATCCAATATACACTGTTGTCTGACATTCTCACACTACTGACATTCTCACACTAACCCATTGTCTTACATTCTTACACTAACCCATCCAAAAACCCCATTGTCTGACATTTTCACACTAACCCATGCAATATACCCTGTTGTCTGACCTTCTTACACTACCGACATTCTCCCACTAACCCATACAATGGTTCCCGCTGGCTGACATTCTCACACTAACCCGTTCAATAAACGCGTTGTCTGACCTTCTCACAGTACCGACATTCTCACACGAACCCATCCAATATACCCTGTTGTCTGATATTCTCACATTGTGCTGTTTTTCTACATAACCACTTAGAGTGGGATTTCTTTATATACCATCACTCTCTAGAACAGTTCTTTGGTAGGAGCTTTATTACAAAAATGTGCTGCTGGACACTAATTCAATGCAATTATACATTATACTGGAAATTCACTTATCAAATATAACTTGCAAGTTACCGAGGCATGTTCTAAATTAAACGCATTACAAGTCTGTTCACAAAATATTGAAAAATAATGTTTAGAACCATATTAGAGAAACATGTGGTTATAACCTTCAAAGGTTAAATATGGTACACATCCATTGACGTTTTCACAGAAAAACTACACACAACCACCACCCAATTTACTGCTTTACCTGACATGAAAAGGACTTAAATTTAACACGTTGACTGTTGACTACGAGATATCTCGCAATGGCAGGCGCACCGGATTCTGCTGGTACGAATTATCTCGTGGCTTAACATAGATATCTTTTTGAATAACTTTACTTTTTGGCGTACCGAATGTAACGATTAAATCACACTGCCAGATACGACATATCTCGTACTGGTTTTCTCACAACGCATCAAGGGAAACCACTATGCGTGTTGCTAAAAATAGCACAGTAAACAGACATTGGCCATACGCGTAACAAGCTTGAATGGCAAATGGGAGAGCCCTTGCACTTTCGAGTTATCAACGTGTTAACATGTCATGTCATGTCATGTGAATTTAACGCTGTAGCGTTCCTAAGGAAAAGTAAAATATACTCTCCCAAAAACGAAACGCAACATCCAATTTTTTTTTTCAAACATGAATTTTTCCAAAAATGTGCGTGACTGACACATGACAACAGGATCATGTTATAATGTAAATGTCCGATAATTGAATTTAAGCCCCTGATAGTGGCTGTTGATCACACGTGACTTTCGGCTCAGCCTTTGTGTAACGCTACACGAGGAAGGCGTGGGGAAAAACGTAGGGCAGTTGCACGTGCGAATCACGTCTTATCCTTATGCGGGTTTAATGGGTATAAAAGACACACAACCGTTCAATTGAATTCAGTCGTTAAATTGTTTCACGAAGCTGCTACAATATGGCAAGACTAGACGCAGCTACCCGGAACGTCGTCATTGGTCGTCTCCTGGCCGGTGAATCACTGAATGCAGTCGCTAGACTTTATAATGTTCACCGGAGCACTGTTGCAACGGCGCCAGTAATCCGGTTCAACAGCTGATCGTCAACTTTCTGGCCGACCTAGGATCACATCAGCAGCCCAAGATCGCTACATCCGGTTACTTCACCTGCGAAACCGGACCAAAATAGAAACAGCATCAAATATCCCAGGTCTCCGTCGAATATCGGCACAGACAGTCAGAAACCGTCTCATTTAAAACGGCTTACGCGCCAGACGTCCTTACTTTGGCGTAGTACTGAGACGCCAGCATCGACTTGCAAGGGTCCGATGGTGCAACAGGTTAAGGGACTGGAATCTGCGAAACTGAAGGCGACTCTGGTTCAGCGATGAATCAAGATTCCAGCTGCAGAGAAGAGATGGTCGTACACGAGTTTACAGACGCCGGGATGAGAGGTTCGCAAGGAACTGCGTCCTTGAGGTCGACAATTTTGGCGGATGAAGTGTGATGGTATGGGGTGCCATATCCTGTGCCCGAAAAACTCAACTGGTGCACATTCTCGGCAACCTTAACGCCGTTCGATACACAGATGATTGACACCACATATGCTGCCCGTAATGGACCTCCGTAGGGAAATTTTTCAGCACGACAACGCTCGGCCGCACACAGCTCGTGCTACTGTTGAACTTCTAGCCAACCAGAACGTAACAGTGCTCACCTGGCCGTCCATATCACCAGATTTGAACCCAATAGAACATTTGTGGGATGATTTGGATAGAAGCGTGCACAGTCGTCATTCAGCGCATGCTAACTCAATATTTTGGAACCAGAATTGTAATGCGTTTAATTTAGAACATGCCTCTGTAACTTGCAAATTATATTTGATAATTCAATTTCCAGTATAATGTATAATTGCATTGAATTAGTGTCTAGTGCCACATTTTTGTAATAAACCTCTTACCAAAGAACTGTTCTAGCGAGTGATGGCATATAAATAAATCCCACTCTGAGTTGTTATGTAGAAAAACAGCACAATGACCTTCAATTGATCGAAACGAGTGCTTGTACATTGAGAGAGTCGGACGACATATCCAGCTTAAGATAATGTCCGATGATGTGATTGGGCGGGGGTTCTGTGAGAATGTCGGTAGGGTGAAGAGGTATGCAGAGTCTGAAATTTGGAAAACGGGGTATATTTGGTGGGCTTTCGGTGAGGATGTCGAGGTTATGACAGTGTATGCAACATGAGAATGTCAAAACACTGGGCATATTAGATGGGGTTAGTGTACGGTTGTCAGAAAACTGGGTATAATGGGTGAGTCTCTGTGAGGATGTTGGAATAATGACGATGTATGCAAATCGAGAATGTTAGACAAGGGGCATATTGGATGGCTTAGCGTGAGAATGTCGGTAGTGTAAGAATGTCAGACAATGGGATATATTGGAAGGCCTAGTGTGAGAATGTCAAGGGTATGGGTATGAGAATGTCAGACAACGGGGTGTATTAGATGGGTTAGTGTGAGAATGTCAGACAAAAGGGCATATTGGATGGGTCTGTGTGAGAATGTCAGGTAATGGGTTATATTGGATGGGCTAGTGTGAGAATGTATGCAAAGAATGTGAGAATGTCAGACAATGGGATATATTGAATGGGTTAGTGTGAGAATGTCAGGTAATGTGAGAATGTCAGACAATGGGATATATTAAATGGGTTAGTGTGAGAATGTCAGGTAATGTGACAATGTCAGACAATGGGATATATTGAATGGGTTAGTGTGAGAATGTCAGGTAATGTGAGAATGTCAGACAACAGGGCATATTGCATAGGTTAGTGTGAGAATGTCAGAGGATGCCAAGACTAGACGCAGCTACCCAGAACGTCGTCATTGGTCCTCACCTCACCCGTTGTCTGACATTCTCACACTATCGACATTCTCACATACATTCTCCCACAAACCAATCCAATGTACCCCGTTGTCTGATATTCTCACTCTACCCACATTCTCACACGAACCCATTGTCTTACATTCTCACACTAACCCATCCAATATACCCCATTGTCTGACATTTTTACACTACTGACATTCTCACAATAACCCCATCCAATATACCCTGGTGACTGACTTTCTCACAGTACCGACATTCTCACACGAACCCATCCAATATACCCTGTTGTCTGATATTCTCACACTACCGACATTCTCACACGAACCCATCCAATATACACTGTTGGGTGACATTCTCACACTAACCTATTGTCTTACAATCTCACACTAACCCATCCAATATCCCCCATTGTCTGACATTTTCACACAAACCCATGCAATATACCCTGTTGTCTGACCTTCTTACACTACCAACGTTCTCACACTAACCCATTGTCTTACATTCTCCCACTAACCCATCCAATAGTTCCCGCTGTCTGACATTCTCACACTAACCCCATTCAATAAACCCGTTGTCTGACCTCACCTGCATACATCCTCACACTACGACTCTTTCACACAAGGCCCCCTTCCAATATACCCCGCATTCTCACATTACCTGACATTCTTACGCTAGCCCATCTAATATACCAAATTGTCTAACATTCTCACACTAACCCATCTATTATACCCCGTTGCCTGAGATTCCCTAAACATTGACATTCTTATACTGACCCATCTAATGCGCCCCATTGTCGGACATTCTTACACTACCGACATTCTCTCACTAACCCATCCAATATAGGCCTACCTCGTCTGACATTCTCACATTGTGCTGTTTTTCTACATAACCACTTAGAGTGGGATTTCTTTATATACCATCACTCTCTAGAACAGTTCTTTGGTAGGAGGTTTATTACAAAAATGTGCTGCTGGACACTAATTCAATGCAATTATACATTATACTGGAAATTCACTTATCAAATATAACTTGCAAGTTACCGAGGCATGTTCTAAATTAAACGCATTACAAGTCTGTTCGCAAAATATTGAAAAATAATGTTTAGAACCATATTAGAGAAACATGTGGTTATAACCTTCAAAGGTTAAATATGGTACACATCCATTGACGTTTTCACAGAAAAACTACACACAACCACCACCCAATTTACTGCTTTACCTGACATGAAAAGGACTTAAATTTAACACGTTGACTGCCGACTACGAGATATCTCGCAATGGCAGGCGCATCGGATTCTGCTGGTACGAATTATCTCTTGGCTTAACATAGATATCTTTTTGAATAACTTTACTTTTTGGCGTACCGAATGTAACGATTAAATCACACTGCAGGATACGACATATCTCGTACTGGTTTTCTCACAACGCATCAAGGGAAACCACTATGTGTGTTGCTAAATATAGCACAGTAAACAGACATTGGCCATACACGTAACAAGCTTGAATGGCAAATGGGAGAGCCCTTGCACTTTCGAGTTATCAACGTGTTAACATGTCATGTGAATTTAACGCTGTAGCGTTCCTAAGGAAAAATAAAATATACTCTCCCAAAAAGGAAACGCAACATCCAATTTTTTTTTCAAACATGAATTTTTCCAAAAATGTGCGTGACTGACACATGACAACAGGATCATGTTATAATGTAAATGTCCGATAATTGAATTTAAGCCCCTGATAGTGGCTGTTGATCACACGTGACTTTCGGCTCAGCCTTTGTGTAACGCTACACGAGGAAGGCGTAGGGAAAAACGTAGGGCAGTTGCACGTGCGAATCACGTCTTATCCTTATGCGGGTTTAATGGGTATAAAAGACACACAACCGTCCAATTGAATTCAGTCGTTAAATTGTTTCACGAAGCTGCTACAATATGGCAAGACTAGACGCAGCTACCCGGAACGTCGTCATTGGTCGTCTCCTGGCCGGTGAATCACAGAATGCAGTCGCTAGACTTTATAATGTTCACCGGAGCACTGTTGCAACGGCGCCAGCAATCCGGTTCAACAGCTGATCGTCAACTTTCTGGCTGACCTAGGATCACATCAGCAGCCCAAGATCGCTACATCCGGTTACTTTACCTGCGAAACCGGACCAAAATAGAAACAGCATCAAATATCCCAGGTCTCCGTCGAATATCGGCACAGACAGTCAGAAACCGTCTCGGTTAAAACGGCTTACGCGCCAGACGTCCTTACTTTGGCGTAGTACTGAGGCGCCAGCATCGACTTGCAAGGGTCCGATGGTGCAACAGGTTAAGGGACTGGAATCTGCGAAACTGAAGGCGACTCTGGTTCAGCGATGAATCAAGATTCCAGCTGCAGAGAAGAGATGGTCGTACACGAGTTTACAGACGCCGGGATGAGAGGTTCGCAAGGAACTGCGTCCTTGAGGTCGACAATTTTGGCGGATGAAGTGTGATGGTATGGGGTGCCATATCCTGTGCCCGAAAAACTCAACTGGTGCACATTCTCGGCAACCTTAACGCCGTTCGATACACAGATGATTGACACCACATATGCTGCCCGTAATGGACCTCCGTAGGGAAATTTTTCAGCACGACAACGCTCGGCCGCACACAGCTCGTGCTACTGTTGAACTTCTAGCCAACCAGAACGTAACAGTGCTCACCTGGCCGTCCATATCACCAGATTTGAACCCAATAGAACATTTGTGGGATGATTTGGATAGAAGCGTGCACAGTCGTCATCCAGCGCATGCTAACTCAATATTTTGGAACCAGAATTGTAATGCGTTTAATTTAGAACATGCCTCGGTAACTTGCAAATTATATTTGATAATTCAATTTCCAGTAAAATGTATAATTACATTGAATTAGTGTCTAGTGCCACATTTTTGTAATAAACCTCTTACCAAAGAACTGTTCTAGCGAGTGATGGTATATAAATAAATCCCACTCTGAGTTGTTATGTAGAAAAACAGCACAATGACCTTCAATTGATCGAAACGAGTGCTTGTACATTGAGAGAGTCGGACGACATGTCCAGCTTAAGATAATGTCCGATGATGTGATTGGGCGGGGGTTCTGTGAGAATGTCGGTAGGGTGAAGAGGTATGCAGAGTCTGAAATTTGGAAAACGGGGTATATTTGGTGGGCTTTCGGTGAGGATGTCGAGGTTATGACAGTGTATGCAACATGAGAATGTCAAAACACTGGGCATATTAGATGGGGTTAGTGTACGGTTGTCAGAAAACTGGGTATAATGGGTGAGTCTCTGTGAGGATGTTGGAATAATGACGATGTATGCAAATCGAGAATGTTAGACAAGGGGCATATTGGATGGCTTAGCGTGAGAATGTCGGTAGTGTAAGAATGTCAGACAATGGAATATATTGGAAGGCTTAGTGTGAGAATGTCAAGGGTATGGGTATGAGAATGTCAGACAACGGGGTGTATTAGATGGGTTAGTGTGAGAATGTCAGACAAAAGGGCATATTGGCTGGGTCTGTGTGAGAATGTCAGGTAATGGGTTATATTGAATGGGTTAGTGTGAGAATGTCAGGTAATGTGAGAATGTCAGAAAAGGGGTATGTTGGATGGGTTAATGTGAGAATGTCAGGTAATGTGAGAATGTCAGACAATGGGATATATTGAATGGGTTAGTGTGAGAATGTCAGGTAATGTGAGAATGTCAGAAAAGGGGTATGTTGGATGGGTTAATGTGAGAATGTCAGTAGTGTGAGAATGTCAGACAATGGGATATATTGAATGGGTTAGTGTGAGAATGTCAGGTAATGTGAGAATGTCAGAAAAGGGGTATGTTGGATGGGTTAGTGTGAGAATGTCAGGTAATGTGAGAATGTCAGAAAAGGGGTATGTTGGATGGGTTAGTGTGAGAATGTCAGAGGATGCCAAGACTAGACGCAGCTACCCGGAACGTCGTCATTGGTCATCTCCTCACCTCACCCATTGTCTTACATTCTGACACTAACCCATCCAATGTACCCATTGCCTGACATTCTCACACTATCGACATTGTCACGTTCTTTGCATACATTCTCACACTAACCAATCCAATGTACCCCGTAGTCTGATATTCTCACTCTACCCACATTCTCACACTAACCCATATTCTAACTTTCTCACACTAACAAATCCAATATACCCTAGTGTCTGACATTCTCACAGTATCGACATTCTCACACGAATCCGTCCAATATACACTGTTGTCTGACATTCTCACATTACCGACATTCTCACACTAACCCATTGGCTTACATTCTTACACTAACCCATCCAATATACTCCATTGTCTGACATTTTCAGACTAACCCATCCAATATACCCCATTGTCTTACATTCTCCCACTAACCCATCCAATATACACTGTTGTCTGACCTTCTTTCACTACCGACATTCTCCCACTAACCCAATCAATAGTTCCCGCTGGCTGACATTCTCCCACTAACCCCATTCAATAAACCCGTTGTCTGACCTTCTCACCTGCATACATCCTCACACTACGGCTCTTTCACACAAGGCCCCCTTCCAATATACCCCGCATTCTCACATTACCTGACATTCTTACGCTAGCCCATCTAATATACCAAGTTGTCTAACATTCTCACACTAACCCATCTATTATACCCCGTTGCCTGAGATTCCCATAACATTGACATTCTTATACTAACCCATCTATTGCGCCCTATTGTCGGACATTCTTACACTACCGACATTCTCTCACTAACCCATCCAATATAGGCCTACCTCGTCTGACATTCTCACATTGTGCTGTTTTTCTACATAACCACTTTAGTGGGATTTCTTTATATACCATCACTCTCTAGAACAGTTCTTTGGTAGGAGGTTTATTACAAAAATGTGCTGCTGGACACTAATTCAATGCAATTATACATTATACTGGAAATTCACTTATCAAATATAACTTGCAAGTTACCGAGGCATGTTCTAAATTAAACGCATTACAAGTCTGCTCACAAAATATTGAAAAATAATGTTTAGAACCATATTAGAGAAACATGTGGTTATAACCTTTAAAGACCAAATATGGTACACATCCATTGACGTTTTCACAGAAAAACTACACACAACCACCACCCAATTTACTGCTTTACCTGACATGAAAAGGACTTGAATTTAACACGTTGACTGCCGACTACGAGATATCTCGCAATGGCAGGCGCGCTGGATTCTGCTGGTACGAATTACCTCGGGGCTTAACATAGATATCTTTTTGAATAACTTTACTTTTTGGCGTACCGAATGTAACGATTAAATCACACTGCCAGATACGACATATCTCGTACTGGTTTTCTCACAACGCATCAAGGGAAACCACTATGTGTGTTGCTAAAAATAGCACAGTAAACAGACATTGGCCATACACGTAACAAGCTTGAATGGCAAATGGGAGAGCCCTTGCACTTTCGAGTTATCAACGTGTTAACATGTCATGTGAATTTAACGCTGTAGCGTTCCTAAGGAAAAATAAAATATACTCTCCCAAAAAAGAAACGCGACATCCAATTTTTTTTCAAACATGAATTTTTCCAAAAATGTGCGTGACTGACACATGACAACAGGATCATGTTATAATGTAAATGTCCGATAATTGAATTTAAGCCCCTGGTAGTGGCTGTTGATCACACGTGACTTTCGGCTCAGCCTTTGTGTAACGCTACACGAGGAAGGCGTAGGGAAAAACGTAGGGCAGTTGCACGTGCGAATCACGTCTTATCTTTATGCGGGTTTAATGGGTATAAAAGACACACAACCGTTCAATTGAATTCAGTCGTTATATTGTTTCACGAAGTTGCTACAATATGGCAAGACTAGACGCAGCTACCCGGAACGTCGTCATTGGTCGTCTCCTGGCCGGTGAATCACTGAATGCAGTCGCTAGACTTTATAATGTTCACCGGAGCACTGTTGCAACGGCGCCAGCAATCGGGTTCAACAGCTGATCGTCAACGTTCTGGCCGACCTAGGATCACATCAGCAGCCCAAGATCGCTACATCCGCTTACTTCATCTGCGAAACCGGACCAAAATAGAAACAGCATCAAATATCCCAGGTCCCCGTCGAATATCGGCACAGACAGTCAGAAACCGTCTCGGTCAAAACGGCTTACGCGCCAGACGTCCTTACTTTGGCGTAGTACTGACTTGCATCGACTTGCAAGGGTCCGATGGTGCAACAGGTTAAGGGACTGGAATCTGCGAAACTGAAGGCGACTCTGGTTCAGCGATGAATCAAGATTCCAGCTGCAGAGAAGAGATGGTCGTACACGAGTTTACAGACGCCGGGATGAGAGGTTCGCAAGGAACTGCGTCCTTGAGGTCGACAATTTTGGCGGATGAAGTGTGATGGTATGGGGTGCCATATCCTGTGCCCGAAAAACTCAACTGGTGCACATTCTTGGCAACCTTAACGCCGTTCGATACACAGATGATTGACACCACATATGCTGCCCGTAATGGACCTCCGTAGAGAAATTTTTCAGCACGACAACGCTCGGCCGCACACAGCTCGTGCTACTGATGAATTTCTAGCCAACCAGAACGTAACAGTGCTCCCCTGGCCGTCCATATCACCAGATTTGAACCCAATAGAACATTTGTGGGATGATTTGGATAGAAGCGTGCACAGTCGTCATCCATCGCATGCTAACTCAATATTTTGGAACCAGAATTGTAATGCGTTTAATTTAGAACATGCCTCGGTAACTTGCAAATTATATTTGATAATTCAATTGGCAGTATAATGTATAATTGCATTGAATTAGTGTCTAGTGCCACATTTTTGTAATAAACCTCTTACCAAAGAACTGTTCTAGCGAGTGATGGTATATAAACAAATCCCACTCTGAGTTGTTATGTAGAAAAACAGCACAATGACCTTCAATTGATCGAAACGAGTGCTTGTACATTGAGAGAGTCGGACGACATGTCCAGCTTAAGATAATGCCCGATGATGTGATTGGGCGGGGGTTCTGTGAGAATGTCGGTAGGGTGAAGAGGTATGCAGAGTCTGAAATTTGGAAAACATGGTATATTTGGTGAGCTTTCGGTGAGGATGTCGAGGTTAAGACAGTGTATGCAACATGAGAATGTCAAAACACTGGGCATATTAGATGGGGTTAATGTACGGCTGTCAGAAAACTGGGTATAATGGGTGAGTCTCTGTGAGGATGTTGGAATAATGACGATGTATGCAAATCGAGAATGTTAGACAAGGGGCATATTGGATGGCTTATCGTGAGAATGTCGGTAGTGTAAGAATGTCAGACAATGGAATATATTGGAAGGCTTATTGTGAGAATGTCAAGGTATGGGTATGAGAATGTCAGACAATGGGGTGTATTAGATGGGTTAGTGTGAGAATGTCAGACAAAAGGGCATATTGGCTGAGTCTGTGTGAGAATGTCAGGTAATGGGTTATATTGAATGGGTTAGTGTGAGAATGTCAGGTAATGTGAGAATGTCAGAAAAGGGGTATGTTGGATGGGTTAATGTGAGAATGTCAGGTAATGTGAGAATGTCAGACAATGGGATATATTGAATGGGTTAGCGTGAGAATGTGAGAATGTCAGAAAAGGGGTATGTTGGATGGGTTAATGTGAGAATGTCAGGTAATGTGAGAATGTCAGAAAAGGGGTATGTTGAATGGGTTAGTGTGAGAATGTCAGAGGATGCCAAGACTAGGCGCAGCTACCCGGAACGTCGTCATTGGTCATCTCCTCACCTCACCCATTGTCTTACATTCTTACACTAACCCATCCAATGTACCCATTGTCTGACATTCTCACACTATCGACATTGTCACATTCTTTGCATACATTCTCACACTAACCAATCCAATGTACCCCGTAGTCTGATATTCTCACTCTACCCACATTCTCACACTAACCCAGTGTCGTACATTCTCACACTAACCCATTCAAAATACCCATTGTCTGACATTCTCACACTATCGACATTCTCACATTTTTTGCATACATTCTCACACTAACCAATCAAATATACCCCATTGTCTGACATTTTTACACTACTGACATTCTCACAATAACCCCATCCAATATACCCTATTGTCTGACATTCTCACATTCTTTGCATACATTCTCACACTAGCCCATCCAATATACCCTGTTGTCTGATATTCTCACACTACCGACATTCTCACACTAACCCATATTCTAACTTTCTCACACTAACAAATCCAATATACCCTAGTGTCTGACATTCTCACAGTACCGACATTCTCACACGAATCCATCCAATATACACTGTTGTCTGACATTCTCACATTACCGACATTCTCACACTAACCCATTGGCTTACATTCTTACACTAACCCATCCAATATACTCCATTGTCTGACATTTTCACACTAACCCATTCAATATACCCCATTGTCTTACATTCTCCCACTAACCCATACAATGGTTCCCGCTGGCTGACATTCTCACACTAACCCCATTCAATAAACCTGTTGTCTGACCTTCTCACCTGCATACATCCTCACACTACGGCTCTTTCACACAAGGCCCCCTTCCAATATACCCCGCATTCTCACATCACCTGACATTCTTACGCTAGCCCATCTTATATACCAAGTTGTCTAACATTCTCACACTAACCCATCTATTATACCCCGTTGCCTGAGATTCCCTAAACATTGACATTCTTATACTAACCCATCTAATGCGCCCCATTGTCGGACATTCTTACACTACCGACATTCTCTCACTAACCCATCCAATATAGGCCTACCTCGTCTGACATTCTCACATTGTGCTGTTTTTCTACATAACCACTTAAAGTGGGATTTCTTTATATACCATCACTCTCTAGAACAGTTCTTTGGTAGGAGGTTTATTACAAAAATGTGCTGCTGGACACTAATTCAATGCAATTATACATTATACTGGAAATTCACTTATCAAATATAACTTGCAAGTTACCGAGGCATGTTCTAAATTAAACGCATTACAAGTCTGTTCACAAAATATTGAAAAATAATGTTTAGAACCATATTAGAGAAACATGTGGTTATAACCTTCAAAGGTTAAATATGGTACACATCCATTGACGTTTCCACAGAAAAACTACACACAACCACCACCCAATTTACTGCTTTACCTGACATGAAAAGGACTTAAATTTAACACGTTGACTGCCGACTACGAGATATCTCGCAATGGCAGGCGCACCGGATTCTGCTGGTACGAATTATCTCGTGGCTTAACATAGATATCTTTTTGAATAACGTTACTTTTTGGGGTACCGAATGTAACGATTAAATCACACTGCCAGATACGACATGTCTCGTACGGGTTTTCTCACAAAGCATCAAGGAAACCACTATGTGTGTTGCTAAAAATAGCACAGTAAACAGACATTGGCCATACGCGTAACAAGCTTGAATGGCAAATGGGAGAGCCCTTGCACTTTCGAGTTATCAACGTGTTAACATGTTAAGTCATGTTATGTGAATTTAACGCTGTAGCGTTCCTAAGGAAATTTTTCCAAAAATGTGCGTGACTGATACATGACAATAGGATCATGTTATAATGTAAATGTCCGATAATTGAATTTAAGGTCTGATAGTGGCTGTTGGTCACACGTGACTTTCGGCTCAGCCTTTGTGTAACACTACACGAGGAAGGCGTAGGGAAAAACGTAGGGCAGTTGCACGTGCGAATCACGTCTTATCTTTATGCGGGTTTAATGGGTATAAAAGACACACAACCGTTCAATTGAATTCTGTCGTTAAATTGTTTCACGAAGCTGCTACAATATGGCAAGACTAGACGCAGCTACCCGGAACGTCGTCATTGGTCGTCTCCTGGCCGGTGAATCATTGAATGCAGTCGCTAGACTTTATAATGTTCACCGGAGCACTGTTGCAACGGCACCAGCAATGCGGTTCAACAGCTGATCGTCAACGTTCTGGCCGACCTAGGATCACATCAGCAGCCCAAGATCGCTACATCCGGTTACTTCACCTGAGAAACCGGACCAAAATAGAAACAGCATCAAATATGTCTCGGTCAAAACGGCTTACGCGCCAGACGTCCTTACTTTGGCGTAGTACTGAGCCGCCAGCATCGACTTGCAAGGGTCCAATGGTGCAACAGGTTAAGGGACTGGAATCTGCGAAACTGAAGGCGACTCTGGTTCAGCGATGAATCAAGATTCCAGCTGCAGAGAAGAGATGGTCGTACACGAGTTTACAGACGCCGGGATGAGAGGTTCGCAAGGAACTGCGTCCTTGAGGTCGACAATTTTGGCGGAGGAAGTGTGATGGTGTGGGGTGCCATATCCTGTGCCTGAAAAACTCAACTGGTGCACATTCTCGGCAACCTTAACACCGTTCGATACACAGATGATTGACACCACATATGCTGCCCGTAATGGACCTCCGTAGGGAAATTTTTCAGCACGACAACGCTCGGCCGCGCACAGCTCGTGCTACTGTTGAATTTCTAGCCAACCAGAACGTAACAGTGCTCCCCTGGCCGTCCATATCACCAGATTTGAACCCAATAGAACATTTGTGGGATGATTTGGATAGAAGCGTGCACAGTCGTCATCCATCGCATGCTAACTCAATATTTTGGAACCAGAATTGTAATGCGTTTAATCTAGAACATGCCTCGGTAACTTGCAAATTATATTTGATAATTCAATTTCCAGTATAATGTATAATTGCATTGAATTAGTGTCTAGTGCCACATTTTTGTAATAAACCTCTTACCAAAGAACTGTTCTAGCGAGTGATGGTATATAATTAAATCCCACTCTGAGTTGTTATGTAGAAAAACAACACAATGACCTTCAATTGATCGAAACGAGTGCTTGTACATTGAGAGAGTCGGACGACATGTCCAGCTTAAGATAATGTCCGATGATGTGATTGGGCGGGGGTTCTGTGAGAATGTCGGTAGGGTGAAGAGGTATGCAGAGTCTGAAATTTGAAAAACGCGGTATATTTGGTGGGCTTTCGGTGAGGATGTCGGGGTTATGACAGTGTATGCAACATGAGAATGTCAAAACACTGGGCATATTAGATTGGGTTAGTGTACGGCTGTCAAAAAACTGGGTATATTGGGTGAGTCTCTGTGAGGATGTTGGAATAATGACGATGTATGCAAATCGAGAATGTTAGACAAGGGGCATATTGGATGGTTTAGCGTGAGAATGTCGGTAGTGTAAGAATGTCAGACAATGGGATATATTGGAAGGCTTATTGTGGGAATGTCAAGGGTATGGGAATGTCAGACAACGGGGTGTATTAGATGGGTTAGTGTGAGAATGTTAGACAAAAGGGCATATTGGATGGGTCTGTGTGAGAATGTCAGGTAATGGGTTATATTGGATGGGCTAGTGTGAGAATGTATGCAAAGAATGTGAGGATGTCAGACAATGGGGTATTTTGAATGGGTTAGTGTGAGAATGTCAGGTAATGTGAGAATGTCAGAAAAGGGGTATGTTGGATGGGTTAATGTGAGAATGTCAGTAGTGTTAGAATGTCAGAAAACGGGGCATATTGCATAGGTTAGTGTGAGAATGTCAGATGATGCCAAGACTAGACGCAGCTACCCGGAACGTCGTCATTGGTCATCTCCTCACCTCACCCATTGTCTTACATTCTCACACTAACCCATCCAATATACCCATTGTCTGACATTCTCATACTATCGACATTCTCACATTTTTTGCATACATTCTCACACTAACCAATCCAAAGTACCCCTTGTCTGATATTCTCACTCTACCCACATTCTCACACTAACCCATTGTCTTACATTCTCACACTAACCCATCCAATATACCCCATTGTCTGACATTCTCACATTCTTTGCATACATTCTCACACCAGCCCATTCAATATACCCTGTTGTCTGATATTCTCACACTACTGACATTCTCACACTAACCCATTGTCTAACTTTCTCACACTAACCCATCCAATATACCCTAGTGTCTGACATTCTCACAGTACCGACATTCTCACATGAACCCATCCAATATACCCTGTTGTCTGATATTCTCACACTACCGACATTCTCACACTAACCCATTGTCTAACTTTCTCACACTAACCCATCCAATATACCCCATTGTCTGACATTTTTACACTACTGACATTTTTACAATAACCCCATCCAATATACCCTATATTCTCACACGATCGAAATTTGATTTATTCATGTAAGTAAACGGCTGTGGTCAGTCTCTAAAATGAACTGACGTCCGTACAAATATGGCTGCAGTTTTTGAACCGCCCAGATAACGGCTAAACATTCTCGTTCTATGACCGAATACCGTGTTTCTCTATCCAGCAATTTTCTACTGAGATACATGACAGGAAACTTCTCACCATCGTACTCCCGCAACAGGACTGCGCCCAATCCTGTGCCCGACGCATCCGTACGCAGAATAAAGGGTCTCTCGAAGTCTGGCGATCTTAATATAGGGCAATTAGTGAGCAGCTGTTTTAAGACCAAAAATGAGTGTTCCTGTTGTTCCTGCCAATTGACTTTGTTAGGTTCAGATTTCTTAGTCAGGTTTGTCAAAGGCACAGCGACTTCACTGATGTTCGGTACAAATCGACGGTAGTAGCCAATTAACCCCAGAAACGATCGCACTTGCTTTTTTGTAACGGGCCTTTCAGCCTCGAGTATCACACCGACTTTGGACCCCTGTGGTTTCATTAAGTTTCCGCGCACGATGTAACCCAGATAATCTATCTCGTGGAATCGGATATAGCATTTTTTGGCCTTGCCGTCAGACCTGCGTCTCGCAATCGACCAAACACTTCACGTAATGTCATCAAATGTTCTTTCCAGGTTTTAGAGTGGATTAGTACATCGTCAACGAACGAATCACAATCGGACACACCAAACAGAACCTTACGCATGGCGCGATTGAACGTTGCTGCTGAGTTCACTAAACCGAACGGTAAAACCGTGAATTGGTAGAGTCCCACCGGGGTCTGAAAGGCCGTCAACGCTTTTGACGTACTCTCAAGGTTGACTTGCCAGTAGCCTTTAGTTAAGTCCAATTTTGACAGGAATGTTTTGCCATGAAGTTTAGAAAATATTTTTTCTGGTTGTGGCATTGGCTCTGAATCAAAGACAGTAATAGCGTTCAACCGTCGAAAGTCTACACAGAAGCGGTTACTGCCATCTTTTTTCTTGACAATAACCACAGGCGAGCAATATGGCGAATCAGACGGCTCAACTACACCCAACTCCAGCATACTGGCTACCTCCTCTGAAATAGTGTTTTGTAGAGCGAAAGGTGTTTGGTACGGCTTTTGACGAACCGGAATATCAGAAAGTAAATTAATTTTATGTTCTACCACCGCCGTTCTACCCGGTCGATCAGTTAAAACATCAGCATACTCACAAATCAGTGACTTTAACTCGCCCTGCTGCTTTTCGTCCAGTCGACCACCCAACAACACATCGTGATAGCTCTCCCTGGCTTGATAGTTTGGTAGCTCCACTAAACCTTCCTCTTGACATCCTTGTTCAATCACCGCTGCGGCACTTAGACACCATAATCCCCCTGCAGTTTGTGTTGTGTCTACTCGAGCCACAAATTTCTTAAGCAAGTTAACATGGAAAGCTCTCGCCCTCCCTGCAATTTTCACTTTGTAATTATCCGGGCCCACACATTCAACCAGTTCATAGGGGCCACGCCATTGCATTAAAAGTTTATGGGTCTCATTAGGGAGCAATAGTAACACTTGGTCACCAGGTTTCAGTGTTCAGCGGATCTATCATAGTAATGTTTTTGACGTTTTTGAGCCTTCATCAATTCTTCTCTAGCTAACTGACAGGTGGTCTCCAAACGATTTTGAAGGTCAAGGACATAGTGATAAGAAGTCTTCGTTTCAACGTCACGAACACTTCCTGTCCAAAGTTCTTTTAACACCTGCATTGGACCACGGGCCGCACGACCGTACAGGAGCTCAAATGGTGAGAAGCCAACACTGGTTTGAACAGTTTCGCGATACGCGAACAGAAGCGGGTGAAGATACCTGTCCCAGTCGCGAGGGAACACATTCTACGTAGCGTAGATTTAATAGTTCCGTTAAAGCGTTCTACTAGACCATTACAAGCAGGGTGATAGG
Source organism: Lepidochitona cinerea (assembly GCA_963971465.1). Lineage (NCBI taxonomy): Eukaryota > Metazoa > Mollusca > Polyplacophora > Chitonida > Tonicellidae > Lepidochitona > Lepidochitona cinerea. The sequence continues at coordinate 13,298,103 of OZ020561.1, read as the reverse complement.
GGGTTGTTACCATTTGTTTTATCGACAACAAGCGATTAACCTCTTTCATAACATCTGATATAAACTGTGTACCAAGGAAAGACAAAATAGTATCCGGGATACCCAACCTAGAGTAAAACTCTACGAGAGCCTCGGCCACAGTTTCGCTATCAATTTTCTTAAGAGCAACAGCCTACGGATAACGTGTGGCATAGTCTATGTATGTTAAAATATACCTATTGCCTCGATCACGGGCCGGATACAAGGGCCCAACTATATCTACGGCTACTCTTTGAAATGGCACATCAACAATAGGCAAACTATGAAGAGGTGCTTTTGGTAAGTCCCCCTTTCTAGAGGTTTTTTGACAACTCTGCACGACTTGCAAAATTCATCAATGTCATCCCGTAACCTAGGCCAAAAGAAACAGGTGTAAATTTTAGAGGCCGTTTTATTTAACCCCAAGTGTCCTCCCAGAACAGACTCATGAGCTACCTTCAATACAGATGGTACCAACTTAGACGGCACAACAAGCTGTTTACCTAACCTCTCACCACCTTTGCAGTAGTATCTATACAACAAACCATTTTCATAAGCAAAATAACTGTCCCAACCGTTTTTGTACCTGAGATGTTCTCCTGTTTTAGCAAGATTACGTAATCTTCCCAGCCCTACATCATCAGCTTGACAAACTTTGAATTCATCGGGGAAGACTTCCTTAATTGGAAATGGAACTATCAATGGTTCGACGCCTTTTTTCTCTTTCAGTTTCTGACCACGAGTCTGAACTGCTGCTACCTCGACATCATCAATAGGCTGCCAATTTGGCAAAGGACAATTAGGTTCTCTTACCCCTGGTAAATTACCAAGAATTAGTTGATACAATGGCTGCTCTAAACAAAGTGCCTCGACAACTCCTGTGAAATATGGCGTATCAACAAAGACATGAACAACCGGAGCCTCTATCACTCTACCATCCAACATTTTACATTTTTGCGTATAACTAGCTTTACACGCCTCATCTACCAAACTGGCTTGGATAGCAGCCCCAGAACAACCCGAATCTCTTAGAACACTCACATATTTACCGTTTACTAAACCCGTAGATACAGACATATTGGGAATACAGGCATATGATTTTAAGCTACACATATCTTGCAACTTATCCTCTATTCTACCTTGACATACATTCCCTGCTTGATCGACACTCTTACCACCCTTATGCATTGAATCGTCACTCCCACTGAACCTATAATCCTTTTCGGGACATTGTCTCACCAAGTGCGTTGTACTACCACAGCGATGGCATCTACGAAACCCAAACGTATCTACTTGACTACCTTTAGTTTTACCACCAAGAGAACAACTATGAGCCTCAAGGTAAGTATCAGCGAGCGACGCCAAGTTTTAGGACGCCTTTCCCTAAGAAACATTGTCAAATCTCTACTACATGAAGCCATAAACTGTTCACGCATCAAAATGTCTTTAAGCCCATGGTACCTACTAGAACCACCAAGGGAGACCCTTGAAAACAGCATTAAAAACACCTGGAAAGTTCTCAACGAACTAATGTGCCGCAAAAAGCAATCCTCTTCCCCTACCTACCTTAATGTAGATGACCAAGAAATCTCCGACCCTGCCAGCATAGCAATTAAATTTAACGAACACTTCTCTTCTGTTGCTTCTAAACTCGATCAACTTATTCCCTCACCAACAACTCTGTTTTCTGACTATCTCCCCGAACCTGTCACAGATAACTTTGAGTTTCAACATGTGACTGATGCTGATGTTAAAACTACCATCCTTAACCTCAAGTCGTCTGCCCCGGGTCGCGATGGCCTCTGTATGTCGGACTTGAAAATTGTTGCAGAAGCTATCGCCCGTCCACTTGCCCATATCATCAACCTTTCCTTTGCCACCGGTATTGTACCCGATATTTTAAAAACTGCCAAAGTCACACCAATCCTAAAATCTGGTAATGCATCACTTTTAGAAAATTATAGACCAATTTCCGTGCTTCCCAGCGTCAGCAAAATTTTCGAAAAACTTGCAGCATTTCAAATCAATAAATTTCTTGACAGTAACAGCATAATATCTGACGACCAGTATGGCTTTAGAAAAAAACACTCGACGTTCCATGCCGCTTGTTCGCTTTATGATTTTTGGGTTACAGCTAGAGACAATAACAAATTTAGCCTTATCACTTTCCTCGACCTTTCTAAGGCGTTTGACACGGTCAACCACTCAATTCTTCTTGAAAAATTAAAAAATTATGGGTTCAGAAATAATTCGTATGATTGGATATGCAGTTATCTCAATAATAGATCCCAAGCAGTGCATATCAATTCTGCCTCATCGCCATATCTTCCTATGGAATGTGGAGTCCCTCAAGGTTCTATTCTAGGCCCAATACTATTTCTAATCTACATAAACGATATTACGAACGTTACACACGATGTTAATTTTACCTTATTTGCTGACGACACAAGTATTTTCTGTTCAGCCGACAATATTGACGACGCACTTAAACTATTGAACACTGGGCTCAATAGTATTAACACATGGCTAATATCTAACAGACTATCACTAAATTTAAAGAAAACTAAATGTATGCTAATCAGCCCAACTGTCAGCCACACAAATCCGTACCCACCGCTTAACTTGAACGGCTCTGATATTGAATTTGTTTCTGAATTTACTTTTTTGGGTATAATTTTCCATTCCAGTCTCTCTTGGGCTTCTCATATCAGCTATACGAGTAAGAAAATAAGCCGAAACATAGGTGTGATAAACCATACAAAGAATCACATTAATAAACGCACACTGCTCATATTATATTATTCTCTTGTTTTCCCCTTTCTGTCTTATTGTAATGTACTATGGGGTAACACCTACCCATCCCGACTAAAACCTCTGGTGCTTGCCCAAAAACGAGCTGTGCGTGCTATCACGAAATCTAAAAAACTCGCTCATACTGCCCCGCTTTTTACATCCTTAAAGATACTTCCCTTACAAAACTTTATGACACTCTCCCTGCTCTTAATTATCCACAAATTTTTGTACAAACCTCAAAATATTCCTGTCCTGTTTCGTAACTTCTTCACCAAACAATCATGCATACATCACTATCCAACCAGAACACTTAATCTAAATTTATATAGACCTTTTCACATTTTCAATTTTTCGTATTATTCTTTAAGGACAGCAGGACCTCGTGAATGGAACAGGTTACCTAATTTTCTCAAATCGAATGATTCTTCATCTTTATTTAAGTCTCAGATTACTAATATTTTGTTACAAGCTTTAGAAGACTAGAAAGTGAAATCTTTTCTAAAAAAAACTGTATTCTATTCATGCCTGATTATTATTTGTTTTTGCTTATCTCTTGTGTTGTCGTCAACCTTTTAAACAAAAATGTTTTTTATTATTATATTTAACTGCCACCTACCTCCCATTATATTTGCTTCTGCCATAAATTCTATTTTGGGATAGATCAAGTCCTGCACGGACTTTATTCCCGCCAGCAGGACCTCGTGAATGGAACAGGTTACCTACTTTTCTCAAATCGAATGATTCTTCATCTTTATTTAAGTCTCAGATTACTAATATTTTGTTACAAGCTTTAGAAGACTAGAAAGTGAGATCTTTTCTAAAAAAAACTGTATTCTATTCATGCCTGATTATTATTTGTTTTTGCTTATCTCTTGTGTTGTCGTCAACCTTTTAAACAAAAATGTTTTTTATTATTATATTTAACTGCCACCTACCTCCCATTATATTTGCTTCTGCCATAAATTCTATTTTGGGATAGATCAAGTCCTGCACGGACTTTATTCCCGCCAATTACTTAAATCTGTCCATATATCTCCCTTATTTCTTATGGTGAATAAACAAACAAACAAACAAGACCCAACGTTCAAGATAATTATCTAATCGTGCTACAAACTGCGAAGCACTTTCATCTTTTTCTGGCTTACTATCCCGAAACTTAATTCTGAACCTTTCCTCAGTTAATTGGTACCTCCTAAGCAAGGCGGGTTTTAAAACCTCATAATCGTTTGCTTCACAATCTGCAAGCCTAGAATAGACCTCTAACGCTTTTCCTGAAAGCAAAGCTGACAAACTTGTACACTAATCATCCTTACTCCAATTCTGAGAGGTAGCAAATCGCTCAAAGCGTAAAATGCACGAGTCTAGATCATCTCGATCATCATTAAAGGGAGGTAACTTTGGTGGGTTAGCTTTTACAACCTGATTCTGTGACCTGCCATTCAGGTCTTTATTCAAAGTATCGACCCCACTTAATTTCAATCGTTCAAGCTCACTTTCCTTTTCTACCCTTTCTAATCTACTTTTCTCCAAATCCCTTTTACCAGCCCTAAAAGTTCGTGCTATTGCCTGGCTGTTCTTTCACCCATTCCCGTAACTCTGCGTCTGCTAATCCTAACTTCTGACCAGACTCAACTAATGACTGAATATCCATTGCAAAATTTGTCGTTAATAAGATTTTAGACAATAGACAAATTTAGTATATACAGAGTAAAAATAAGTGCATTTCTTTTTGTTGACTGGAATGTGAAAAGTTTGGTGCGGAAAATATCCCACCGCTGCCACAAAATGTTATAAATTAGTTTTAAATCAAGATATTTTCCGTTCTGGTATCCATCCAAATCAACAAATTAAAATCCACTTGAAAATGAAAACATGTATTTAAATTGCAATGTGTAAACAGATTCGTGCAATTAACTCATTTAGTTACGTTAATTGCAAGAAGATTCAATTCATGCATTTATATCATTCAAATCATGTAAAAAATCTAAATTAGCATGCATTTAATTGTTAGTAATGTTCAAGCCTGTAAACTGAAGAGTGAACGTTCCGGTCTTCCATCCCACGAATTTCTGAATTTTCCCAACAATTAGACACAGGAGCTTAAATCACTAAAATTAGGGACTGTAAACGTATCCCAAACTGAACGGTTCCAAAGAATGGCTGGTTTTACAACCGCCCTGTGGTGTCACCGAATAATAGTAAAATAAATTGTCACACAGTACCTTAAACACCCGCGATATACCAACGCGCGTCCACAGACCACTTAGTAGAAATCCATGATCTCCCTGACGAATATCCTGCTTGGAAGACGGAACCCTGACTGGTCCCGACGGTTACCTCCGAATAGCCCAGATGCATTAAGTCTAACGCGGTAACTATCTGTCTGTCTACATTCCGTTTTAAGTTTGCCTTTTATCTCCCAGAAAAAAGTAAACACCTAGTCATATTTAAATTTTGTAGAGATTTCCAAACCGTGTTAACCGCATTCCTTCATGGAAGACGACACTAAAGAAAGGACAGTCCCAATTATAGCAGTGTTGCAAATGAAAAGCAGATTAGTGCATAGTAATAAAAACAATCAATATTCACAATAAAAGCAGTTAAATATAAACAGCATGAATAATAGTCGAAGAATAAACAAAAAGATAATTTCTAGCGACTTCACTAACAATCAATCATTAACACGTCAAGTCAATTCTTGACAGTTCTATTGTCTGGTGATATGGACGGCCAGCGGAGCACTGTTACGGGCAGCATATGTGGTGTCAATCATCTGTGTATCGAACGGCGTTAAGGTTGCCGAGAATGTGCACCAGTTGAGTTTTTCGGGCACAGGATATGGCACCCCACACCATCACACTTCCTCCGACGAAATTGTCGACCTCAAGGAGGCAGTTCCTTGCGAACCTCTCATTCCGCCGTCTGTAAACTCGTGTACGACCATCTCTTCTCTGCAGCTGGAATCTTGATTCATCGCTGAACCAGACTCGCCTTCAGTTTCGCAGATTCCAGTCCCTTAACCTGTTGCGCCATCGGACCATTGATGCAGTCGATGCTGGCGTCTCAGTACTACGCCAAAGTAAGGACGTCTGGCGCGTAAGCCGTTTTGACCAAGACATATTTGATGCTGTTTCTGTTTTGGTCCGGTTTCGCAGGTGAAGTAACCGGATGTAGCGATCTTGGGCTGCTGATGTGATCCTAGGTCGGCCAGAACGTTGACGATCAGCTGTTGAGCCGGATTGCTGGCGCCGTTGCAACAGTGCTCCGGTGAACATTATAAAGTCTAGCGACTGCATTCAGTGATTCACCGGCCAGGAGACGACCAATGACGACGTTCCGAGTAGCTGCGTCTAGTCTTGCCATATTGTAGCAACTTCGTGAGACAATTTAACGACTGAATTCAATAGAACGGTTGTGTGTCTTTTATACCCATTAAACCCGCATAAAGATAAGACGTGATTCGCACGTGCAACTGTCCTACGTTTTTCCCTACGCCTTCCTCGTGTAGCGTTACACAAAGGCTGAGCCGAAAGTCACGTGTGATCAACAGCCACTATCAGGGGCTTAAATTCAATTATCGGACATTTACATTATAACGTGATCCTGTTGTCATGTGTCAGTCACGCACATTTTTTGAAAAATTCATGTTTGAAAAAAAAAATTGGATGTTGCGTTTCTTTTTTGGGAGAGTATATTTTATTTTTCCTTAGGAACGCTACAGCAATAAATTCAGATGACATGACATGTTAACATGTTGATAACTCGAGAGTGCAAGGGCTGTCCCATTTGCCATTCAAGCTTGTTACGCGTATGGCCAATGTCTGTTTACTGTGCTATTTTTAGCAACACACATAGTGGTTTCCCTTGATGCTTTGTGAGAAAACCCGTACGAGATATGTCGTATCTGGCAGTGTGATGTAATCGTTACATTCGGTACGCCAAAAAGTAAAGTTATTCAAAAAAGATATCTATGTTAAGCCACGAGATAATTCGTACCAGCAGAATCCAGTGCGCGTGCCATTGCGAGATATCTCGTAGTCGGCAGTCAACGTGTTAAATTAAAGTCCTTTTCATGTCAGGTAAAGCAGTACATTGGGTGGTGGTTGTGTGTAGTTTTTCTGTGAAAACGTCAATGGATGTGTACCATATTTGGTATTTGAAGGTTATAACCACATGTTTCTCTAATATGGTTCTAAACATTATTTTTCAATATTTTGTGAACAGACTTGTGATGCGTTTAATTTAGAACATGCCTCGGTAACTTGCAAGTTATATTTGATAAGTGAATTTCCAGTATAATGTATAATTGCATTGAATTAGTGTCCAGCAGCACATTTTTGTAATAAACCTCCTACCAAAGAACTGTTCTAGAGAGTGATGGTATATAAAGAAATCCCACTCTAAGTGGGTATGTAGAAAAACAGCACAATGTGAGAATGTCAGACGAGGTAGGCCTATATTGGATGGGTTAGTGAGAGAATGTCGGTAGTGTAAGAATGTCCGACAATGGGGCGCATTAGATGGGTTAGTATAAGAATGCCAATGTTATGTGAATCTCAGGCAACGGGGTATAATAGATGGGTTAGTGTGAGAATGTTAGACAACTTGGTATATTAGATGGGCTAGCGTAAGAATGTCAGGTAATGTGAGAATGCGGGGTATATTGGAACGGGGCCTTGTGTGAAAGAGTCGTAGTGTGAGGATGTATGCAGGTGAGAAGGTCAGACAACAGGTTTATTGAATGGGGTTAGTGTGAGAATGTCAGACAGCGGGAACTATTGGATGGGTTAGTGTGAGAATGTCGGTAGTGTAAGAAGGTCAGACACTAGGGTATATTGGATGGGTTAGTGTGAGAAATTTAGACAATGGGTTAGTGTGAGAATGTCGTTACTGTGAGAATGTCAGTCACCAGGGTATATTGGATGGGTTCGTGTGAGAATGTATACAAAGAATATGAGAATGTCAGACAATAGGGTATATTGGATAGGGTTATTGTGAGAATGTAAGACAATGGGTTAGTGTGAGAATGTATGCAAAAAATGTGAGAATGTCGATAGTGTGAGAATGTCAGACAATGGGTATATTGGATGGGTTGGTGTGAGAATGTAAGACAATGGGTGAGGTGAGGAGATGACCAATGACGACGTTCCGGATAGCTGCGTCTAGTCTTGGCATCCTCTGACATTCTCACACTACTGACATTCTCACATTAACCCATCCAACATACCCCTTTTCTGACATTCTCACATTACCTGACTATCTCACACTAGCCCATCCAATATAACCCATTACCTGACATTCTCACACAGACCCATCCAATATGCCCTTTTGTCTGACATTCTCACACTAACCCATCAAATACACCCATATGTCTGACATTCTCATACCCTTGACATTCTCACACTAAGCCTTCCAATATATCCCATTGTCTGACATTCTTACACTACCGACATTCTCACGCTAAACCATCCAATATGCCCCTTGTCTAACATTTTCGATTTGCATACATCGTCATTATTCCAACATTCTCACAGAGACTCACCCAATATACCCAGTTTTCTGACAGCCGTACACTAACCCCATCTAATATGCCCAGTGTTTTGACATTCTCATGTTGCATACACTGTCATAACTCCGACATCCTCACCGAAAGCCCACTAAATATACCCCGTTTTCCAAATTTCAGACTCTGCATACCTCTTCGTATAGTTCGCATACCTCTTCGTATAGCGTATAGTTTGATGTCACGAATTGAAACCTCTGACAACAAAATTTTGTGTGCTTTAAATAATTCAGAAATTAGCTTGTTTTCAAAGTTAAGAACTCACTGGAGGCAAATACTTCTAAAGTGAAGTAACATCCCGCTTATAGCGACTAATTGTATATTTGTGTATCCACCTATATGGACTCTTTTTTCTCTGAAATAAAACATTATTATTATTATCTTCACCCTACCGACATTCTCGCCCAATCACATCATCGGACATTATCTTAAGCTGGACATGTCGTCCGACTCTCTCAATGTACAAGCACTCGTTTCGATCAATTGAAGGTCATTGTGCTGTTTTTCTACTTAACAACTCAGAGTGGGATTTATTTATATACAATCACTCGCTAGAACAGTTCTTTGGTAAGAGGTTTATTACAAAAATGTGGCACTAGACACTAATTCAATGCAATTATACATTATACTGGAAATTGAATTATCAAATATAATTTGCAAGTTACCGGGGCATGTTCTAAATTAAACGCATTACAAGTCTGGTTCCAAAATATTGAGTTAGCATGCGCTGGATGACGACTGTGCACGCTTCTATCCAAATCATCCCACAAATGTTCTATTGGGTTCAAATCTGCTGATATGGACGGCCAGGGGAGCACTGTTACGTTCTGGTTGGCTAGAAATTCAACAGTAGCACGAGCTGTGTGCGGCCGAGCGTTGTCGTGCTGAAAAATTTCCCTACGGAGGTCCATTACGGGCAGCATATGTGGTGTCAATCATCTGTGTATCGAACGGCGTTAAGGTTGCCGAGAATGTGCACCAGTTGAGTTTTTCGGGCACAGGATATGGCTCCCCATACCATCACACTTCATCCGCCGAAATTGCCGACCTCAAGGACGCAGTTCCTTCTGCGGACGCGAACCTCTCATTCCGGCGTCTGTAAACTTGTGTACGAACATCTCTTCTCTGCAGCTGGAATCTTGATTCATCGCTGAACCAGAGTCGCCTTCAGTTTCGCAGATTCCAGTCCCTTAACCTGTTGCACCATCGGACCCTTGCAAGTCGATGCTGGCGTCTCAGTACTACGCCAAAGTAAGGACGTCTGGCGCGTAAGCCGTTTTGACGGAGACATATTTGATGCTGTTTCTGTTTTGGTCCGGTTTCGCAGGTGAAGTAACCGGATGTAGCGATCTTGGGCTGCTGATGTGATCCTAGGTCGGCCAGAACGTTGACGATCAGCTGTTGAACCGGATTGCTGGCGCCGTTGCAACAGTGCTCCGGTGAACATTATAAAGTCTAGCGACTGCATTCTGTGATTCACCGGCCAGGAGACGACCAATGACGACGTTCCGAGTAGCTGCGTCTAGTCTTGCCATATTGTAGCAACTTCGTGAAACAATATAACGACTGAATTCAATTGAACGGTTGTGTGTCTTTTATACCCATTAAACCCGCATAAAGATAAGACGTGATTCGCACGTGCAACTGTCCTACGTTTTTCCCTACGCCTTCCTCGTGTAGCGTTACACAAAGGCTGAGCCGAAAGTCACGTGTGATCAACAGCCACTATCAGGGGCTTAAATTCAATTATCGGACATTTACATTATAACGTGATCCTGTTGTCATGTGTCAGTCACGCACATTTTTTGAAAAATTCATGTTTGAAAAAAAAAATTGGATGTTGCGTTTCTTTTTTGGGAGAGTATATTTTATTTTTCCTTAGGAACGCTACAGCAATAAATTCAGATGACATGACATGTTAACATGTTGATAACTCGAGAGTGCAAGGGCTGTCCCATTTGCCATTCAAGCTTGTTACGCGTATGGCCAATGTCTGTTTACTGTGCTATTTTTAGCAACACACATAGTGGTTTCCCTTGATGCTTTGTGAGAAAACCCGTACGAGATATGTCGTATCAGGCAGTGTGATGTAATCGTTACATTCGGTACGCCAAAAAGTAAAGTTATTCAAAAAAGATATCTATGTTAAGCCACGAGATAATTCGTACCAGCAGAATCCAGTGCGCGTGCCATTGCGAGATATCTCGTAGTCGGCAGTCAACGTGTTAAATTAAAGTCCTTTTCATGTCAGGTAAAGCAGTACATTGGGTGGTGGTTGTGTGTAGTTTTTCTGTAAAAACGTCAATGGATGTGTACCATATTTGGTATTTGAAGGTTATAACCACATGTTTCTCTAATATGGTTCTAAACATTATTTTTCAATATTTTGTGAACAGACTTGTGATGCGTTTAATTTAGAACATGCCTCGGTAACTTGCAAGTTATATTTGATAAGTGAATTTCCAGTATAATGTATAATTGCATTGAATTAGTGTCCAGCAGCACATTTTTGTAATAAACCTCCTACCAAAGAACTGTTCTAGAGAGTGATGGTATATAAAGAAATCCCACTCTAAGTGGGTATGTAGAAAAACAGCACAATGTGAGAATGTCAGACAGGTAGGCCTATATTGGATGGGTTAGTGAGAGAATGTCGGTAGTGTAAGAATGTCCGACAATGGGGCGCATTAGATGGGTTAGTATAAGAATGCCAATGTTATGTGAATCTCAGGCAACGGGGTATAATAGATGGGTTAGTGTGAGAATGTTAGACAACTTGGTATATTAGATGGGCTAGCGTAAGAATGTCAGGTAATGTGAGAATGCGGGGTATATTGGAACGGGGCCTTGTGTGAAAGAGTCGTAGTGTGAGGATGTATGCAGGTGAGAAGGTCAGACAACAGGTTTATTGAATGGGGTTAGTGTGAGAATGTCAGACAGCGGGAACTATTGGATGGGTTAGTGTGAGAATGTCGGTAGTGTAAGAAGGTCAGACACTAGGGTATATTGGATGGGTTAGTGTGAGAAAGTTAGACAATGGGTTAGTGTGAGAATGTCGTTACTGTGAGAATGTCAGTCACCAGGGTATATTGGATGGGTTCGTGTGAGAATGTATGCAAAGAATATGAGAATGTCAGACAATAGGGTATATTGGATAGGGTTATTGTGAGAATGTAAGACAATGGGTTAGTGTGAGAATGTATGCAAAAAATGTGAGAATGTCGATAGTGTGAGAATGTCAGACAATGGGTATATTGGATGGGTTGGTGTGAGAATGTAAGACAATGGGTGAGGTGAGGAGATGACCAATGACGACGTTCCGGGTAGCTGCGTCTAGTCTTGGCATCCTCTGACATTCTCACACTACTGACATTCTCACATTAACCCATCCAACATACCCCTTTTCTGATATTCTCACATTACCTGACTATCTCACACTAGCCCATCCAATATAACCCATTACCTGACATTCTCACACAGACCCATCCAATATGCCCTTTTGTCTGACATTCTCACACTAACCCATCAAATACACCCATATGTCTGACATTCTCATACCCATACCCTTGACATTCTCACACTAAGCCTTCCAATATATCCCATTGTCTGACATTCTTACACTACCGACATTCTCACGCTAAACCATCCAATATGCCCCTTGTCTAACATTTTCGATTTGCATACATCGTCATTATTCCAACATTCTCACAGAGACTCACCCAATATACCCAGTTTTCTGACAGCCGTACACTAACCCCATCTAATATGCCCAGTGTTTTGACATTCTCATGTTGCATACACTGTCATAACTCCGACATCCTCACCGAAAGCCCACTAAATATACCCCGTTTTCCAAATTTCAGACTCTGCATACCTCTTCGTATAGTTCGCATACCTCTTCGTATAGCGTATAGTTTGATGTCACGAATTGAAACCTCTGACAACAAAATTTTGTGTGCTTTAAATAATTCAGAAATTAGCTTGTTTTCAAAGTTAAGAACTCACTGGATGCAAATACTTCTAAAGTGAAGTAACATCCCGCTTATAGCGACTAATTGTATATTTGTGTATCCACCTATATGGACTCTTTTTTCTCTGAAATAAAACATTATTATTATTATCTTCACCCTACCGACATTCTCGCCCAATCACATCATCGGACATTATCTTAAGCTGGACATGTCGTCCGACTCTCTCAATGTACAAGCACTCGTTTCGATCAATTGAAGGTCATTGTGCTGTTTTTCTACTTAACAACTCAGAGTGGGATTTATTTATATACCATCACTCGCTAAAACAGTTCTTTGGTAAGAGGTTTATTACAAAAATGTGGCACTAGACACTAATTCAATGCAATTATACATTATACTGGAAATTGAATTATCAAATATAATTTGCAAGTTACCGGGGCATGTTCTAAATTAAACGCATTACAAGTCTGGTTCCAAAATATTGAGTTAGCATGCGCTGGATGACGACTGTGCACGCTTCTATCCAAATCATCCCACAAATGTTCTATTGGGTTCAAATCTGGTGATATGGACGGCCAGGGGAGCACTGTTACGTTCTGGTTGGCTAGAAGTTCAACAGTAGCACGAGCTGTGTGCGGCCGAGCGTTGTCGTGCTGAAAAATTTCCCTACGGAGGTCCATTACGGGCAGCATATGTGGTGTCAATCATCTGTGTATCGAACGGCGTTAAGGTTGCCGAGAATGTGCACCAGTTGAGTTTTTCGGGCACAGGATATGGCTCCCCATACCATCACACTTCATCCGCCGAAATTGTCGACCTCAAGGACGCAGTTCCTTCTGCGGACGCGAACCTCTCATTCCGGCGTCTGTAAACTTGTGTACGAACATCTCTTCTCTGCAGCTGGAATCTTGATTCATCGCTGAACCAGAGTCGCCTTCAGTTTCGCAGATTCCAGTCCCTTAACCTGTTGCACCATCGGACCCTTGCAAGTCGATGCTGGCGTCTCAGTACTACGCCAAAGTAAGGACGTCTGGCGCGTAAGCCGTTTTGACGGAGACATATTTGATGCTGTTTCTGTTTTGGTCCGGTTTCGCAGGTGAAGTAACCGGATGTAGCGATCTTGGGCTGCTGATGTGATCCTAGGTCGGCCAGAACGTTGACGATCAGCTGTTGAACCGGATTGCTGGCGCCGTTGCAACAGTGCTCCGGTGAACATTATAAAGTCTAGCGACTGCATTCTGTGATTCACCGGCCAGGAGACGACCAATGACGACGTTCCGGGTAGCTGCGTCTAGTCTTGCCATATTGTAGCAACTTCGTGAAACAATATAACGACTGAATTCAATTGAACGGTTGTGTGTCTTTTATACCCATTAAACCCGCATAAGGATAAGACGTGATTCGCACGTGCAACTGCCCTACGTTTTTCCCTACGCCTTCCTTGTGTAGCGTTACACAAAGGCTGAGCCGAAAGTCACGTGGGATTAACAGCCACTATCAGGGGCTTAAATTCAATTATCGGACATTTACATTATAACATGATCCTGTTGGCATGTGTCAATCACGCACATTTTTGGAAAAATTCATGTTTGAAAAAAAAAATTGGATGTTGCGTTTCTTTTTTGGGAGAGTATATTTTATTTTTCCTTAGGAACGCTACAGCGTTAAATTCACATGACATGCCATGACATGTTAACACGTTGATAACTCGAAAGTGCAAGGGCTCTCCCATTTGCCATTCAAGCTTGTTACGCGTATGGCCAATGTCTGTTTACTGTGCTATTTTTAGCAACACACATAGTGGTTTCCCTTGATGCTTTGTGATAAAACCCGTACGAGATATGTCGTATCTGGCAGTGTGATTTAATCGTTACATTCGGTACGCCAAAAAGTAAAGTTATTCAAAAAGATATCTATGTTAAGCCACGAGATAATTCGTACCAGCAGAATCCGGTGCGCCTGCCATTGCGAGATATCTCGTAGTCGGCAGTCAACGTGTTAAATTTAAGTCCTTTTCATGTCAGGTAAAGCAGTACATTGGGTGGTGGTTGTGTGTAGTTTTTCTGTGAAAACGTCAATGGATGTGTACCATATTTGGTCTTTGAAGGTTATAACCACATGTTACTCTAATATGGTTCTAAACATTATTTTTCAATATTTTGTGAACAGACTTGTAATGCGTTTAATTTAGAACATGCCTCGGTAACTTGCAAGTTATATTTGATAAGTGAATTTCCAGTATAATGTATAATTGCATTGCATTAGTGTCCAGCAGCACATTTTTGTAATAAAGCTCCTAACAAAGAACTGTTCTAGAGAGTGCTGGTATATAAAGAAATCCCACTCTAAGTGGTTATGTAGAAAAACAGCACAATGTGAGAATGTCAGACGAGGTAGGCCTATATTGGATGGGTTAGTGAGAGAATGTCGGTAGTGTAAGAATGTCCGACAATGGGGCGCATTAGATGGGTTAGTATAAGAATGCCAATGTTATGTGAATCTCAGGCAACGGGGTATAATAGATGGGTTAGTGTGAGAATGTTAGACAACTTGGTATATTAGATGGGCTAGCGTAAGAATGTCAGGTAATGTGAGAATGCGGGGTATATTGGAACGGGGCCTTGTGTGAAAGAGTCGTAGTGTGAGGATGTATGCAGGTGAGAAGGTCAGACAACAGGTTTATTGAATGGGGTTAGTGTGAGAATGTCAGACAGCGGGAACTATTGGATGGGTTAGTGTGAGAATGTCGGTAGTGTAAGAAGGTCAGACACTAGGGTATATTGGATGGGTTAGTGTGAGAAAGTTAGACAATGGGTTAGTGTGAGAATGTCGTTACTGTGAGAATGTCAGTCACCAGGGTATATTGGATGGGTTCGTGTGAGAATGTATGCAAAGAATATGAGAATGTCAGACAATAGGGTATATTGGATAGGGTTATTGTGAGAATGTAAGACAATGGGTTAGTGTAGAATGTATGCAAAAAATGTGAGAATGTCGATAGTGTGAGAATGTCAGACAATGGGTATATTGGATGGGTTGGTGTGAGAATGTAAGACACTGGGTGAGGTAAGGAGATGACCAATGACGACGTTCCGGGTAGCTGCGTCTAGTCTTGGCATCCTCTGACATTCTCACACTACTGACATTCTCACATTAACCCATCCAACATACCCCTTTTCTGACATTCTCACATTACCTGACATTCTCACACAGACCCATCCAATATGCCCTTTTGTCTGACATTCTCACACTAACCCATCAAATACACCCATATGTCTGACATTCTCATACCCATACCCTTGACATTCTCACACTAAGCCTTCCAATATATCCCATTGTCTGACATTCTTACACTACCGACATTCTCACGCTAAACCATCCAATATGCCCCTTGTCTAACATTTTCGATTTGCATACATCGTCATTATTCCAACATTCTCACAGAGACTCACCCAATATACCCAGTTTTCTGACAGCCGTACACTAACCCCATCTAATATGCCCAGTGTTTTGACATTCTCATGTCCAAGTACAATGTACAAGCACTCGTTTCGATCAATTGAAGGTCATTGTGCTGTTTTTCTACTTAACAACTCAGAGTGGGATTTATTTATATACCATCACTCGCTAGAACAGTTCTTTGGTAAGAGGTTTATTGCACTAGACACTAATTCAATGCAATTATACATTATACTGGAAATTGAATTATCAAATATAATTTGCAAGTTACCGGGGCATGTTCTAAATTAAACGCATTACAAGTCTGGTTCCAAAATATTGAGTTAGCATGCGCTGGATGACGACTGTGCACGCTTCTATCCAAATCATCCCACAAATGTTCTATTGGGTTCAAATCTGCTGATATGGACGGCCAGGGGAGCACTGTTACGTTCTGGTTGGCTAGAAATTCAACAGTAGCACGAGCTGTGTGCGGCCGAGCGTTGTCGTGCTGAAACATTTCCCTACGGAGGTCCATTACGGGCAGCATATGTGGTGTCAATCATCTGTGTATCGAACGGCGTTAAGGTTGCCGAGAATGTGCACCAGTTGAGTTTTTCGGGCACAGGATATGGCTCCCCATACCATCACACTTCATCCGCCGAAATTGTCGACCTCAAGGACGCAGTTCCTTCTGCGGACGCGAACCTCTCATTCCGGCGTCTGTAAACTTGTGTACGAACATCTCTTCTCTGCAGCTGGAATCTTGATTCATCGCTGAACCAGAGTCGCCTTCAGTTTCGCAGATTCCAGTCCCTTAACCTGTTGCACCATCGGACCCTTGCAAGTCGATGCTGGCGTCTCAGTACTACGCCAAAGTAAGGACGTCTGGCGCGTAAGCCGTTTTGACGGAGACATATTTGATGCTGTTTCTGTTTTGGTCCGGTTTCGCAGGTGAAGTAACCGGATGTAGCGATCTTGGGCTGCTGATGTGATCCTAGGTCGGCCAGAACGTTGACGATCAGCTGTTGAACCGGATTGCTGGCGCCGTTGCAACAGTGCTCCGGTGAACATTATAAAGTCTAGCGACTGCATTCTGTGATTCACCGGCCAGGAGACGACCAATGACGACGTTCCGGGTAGCTGCGTCTAGTCTTGCCATATTGTAGCAACTTCGTGAGACAATATAACGACTGAATTCAATTGAACGGTTGTGTGTCTTTTATACCCATTAAACCCGCATAAGGATAAGACGTGATTCGCACGTGCAACTGCCCTACGTTTTTCCCTACGCCTTCCTTGTGTAGCGTTACACAAAGGCTGAGCCGAAAGTCACGTGGGATTAACAGCCACTATCAGGGGCTTAAATTCAATTATCGGACATTTACATTATAACATGATCCTGTTGGCATGTGTCAATCACGCACATTTTTGGAAAAATTCATGTTTGAAAAAAAAAATTGGATGTTGCGTTTCTTTTTTGGGAGAGTATATTTTATTTTTCCTTAGGAACGCTACAGCGTTAAATTCACATGACATGCCATGACATGTTAACACGTTGATAACTCGAAAGTGCAAGGGCTCTCCCATTTGCCATTCAAGCTTGTTACGCGTATGGCCAATGTCTGTTTACTGTGCTATTTTTAGCAACACACATAGTGGTTTCCCTTGATGCTTTGTGATAAAACCCGTACGAGATATGTCGTATCTGGCAGTGTGATTTAATCGTTACATTCGGTACGCCAAAAAGTAAAGTTATTCAAAAAGATATCTATGTTAAGCCACGAGATAATTCGTACCAGCAGAATCCGGTGCGCCTGCCATTGCGAGATATCTCGTAGTCGGCAGTCAACGTGTTAAATTTAAGTCCTTTTCATGTCAGGTAAAGCAGTACATTGGGTGGTGGTTGTGTGTAGTTTTTCTGTGAAAACGTCAATGGATGTGTACCATATTTGGTCCTTGAAGGTTATAACCACATGTTACTCTAATATGGTTCTAAACATTATTTTTCAATATTTTGTGAACAGACTTGTAATGCGTTTAATTTAGAACATGCCTCGGTAACTTGCAAGTTATATTTGATAAGTGAATTTCCAGTATAACGTATAATTGCATTGAATTAGTGTCCAGCAGCACATTTTTGTAATAAAGCTCCTAACAAAGAACTGTTCTAGAGAGTGCTGGTATATAAAGAAATCCCACTCTAAGTGGTTATGTAGAAAAACAGCACAATGTGAGAATGTCAGACGAGGTAGGCCTATATTGCATGGGTTAGTGAGAGAATGTCGGTAGTGTAAGAATGTCCGACAATGGGGCGCATTAGATGGGTTAGTATAAGAATGCCAATGTTATGTGAATCTCAGGCAACGGGGTATAATAGATGGGTTAGTGTGAGAATGTTAGACAACTTGGTATATTAGATGGGCTAGCGTAAGAATGTCAGGTAATGTGAGAATGCGGGGTATATTGGAACGGGGCCTTGTGTGAAAGAGTCGTAGTGTGAGGATGTATGCAGGTGAGAAGGTCAGACAACAGGTTTATTGAATGGGGTTAGTGTGAGAATGTCAGACAGCGGGAACTATTGGATGGGTTAGTGTGAGAATGTCGGTAGTGTAAGAAGGTCAGACACTAGGGTATATTGGATGGGTTAGTGTGAGAAAGTTAGACAATGGGTTAGTGTGAGAATGTCGTTACTGTGAGAATGTCAGTCACCAGGGTATATTGGATGGGTTCGTGTGAGAATGTATGCAAAGAATATGAGAATGTCAGACAATAGGGTATATTGGATAGGGTTATTGTGAGAATGTAAGACAATGGGTTAGTGTGAGAATGTATGCAAAAAATGTGAGAATGTCGATAGTGTGAGAATGTCAGACAATGGGTATATTGGATGGGTTAGTGTGAGAATGTAAGACAATGGGTGAGGTGAGGAGATGACCAATGACGACGTTCCGGGTAGCTGCGTCTAGTCTTGGCATCCTCTGACATTCTCACACTACTGACATTCTCACATTAACCCATCCAACATACCCCTTTTCTGACATTCTCACATTACCTGACTATCTCACACTAGCCCATCCAATATAACCCATTACCTGACATTCTCACACAGACCCATCCAATATGCCCTTTTGTCTGACATTCTCACACTAACCCATCAAATACACCCATATGTCTGACATTCTCATACCCATACCCTTGACATTCTCACACTAAGCCTTCCAATATATCCCATTGTCTAACATTTTCGATTTGCATACATCGTCATTATTCCAACATTCTCACAGAGACTCGCCCAATATACCCAGTTTTCTGACAGCCGTACACTAACCCCATCTAATATGCCCATTGTTTTGACATTCTCATGTTGCATACACTGTCATAACTCCGACATCCTCACCGAAAGCCCACCAAATATACCCCGTTTTCCAAATTTCAGACTCTGCATACCTCTTCGTATAGTTCGCATACCTCTTCGTATAGCGTATAGTTTGATGTCACGAATTGAAACCTCTGACAACAAAATTTTGTGTGCTTTAAATAATTCAGAAATTAGCTTGTTTTCAAAGTTAAGAACTCACTGGAGGCAAATACTTCTAAAGTGAAGTATCATCCCGCTTATAGCGACTAATTGTATATTTGTGTATCCACCTATATGGACTCTTTTTTGTCTGAAATAAAATATTATTCTTATTATCTTCACCCTACCGACATTCTCGCCCAATCACATCATCGGACATTATCTTAAGCTGGACATGTCGTCCGACTCTCTCAATGTACAAGCACTCGTTTCGATCAATTGAAGGTCATTGTGCTGTTTTTCTACTTAACAACTCAGAGTGGGATTTATTTATATACCATCACTCGCTAGAACAGTTCTTTGGTAAGAGGTTTATTACAAAAATGTGGCACTAGACACTAATTCAATGCAATTATACATTATACTGGAAATTGAATTATCAAATATAATTTGCAAGTTACCGGGGCATGTTCTAAATTAAACGCATTACAAGTCTGGTTCCAAAATATTGAGTTAGCATGCGCTGGATGACGACTGTGCACGCTTCTATCCAAATCATCCCACAAATGTTCTATTGGGTTCAAATCTGCTGATATGGACGGCCAGGGGAGCACTGTTACGTTCTGGTTGGCTAGAAATTCAACAGTAGCACGAGCTGTGTGCGGCCGAGCGTTGTCGTGCTGAAACATTTCCCTACGGAGGTCCATTACGGGCAGCATATGTGGTGTCAATCATCTGTGTATCGAACGGCGTTAAGGTTGCCGAGAATGTGCACCAGTTGAGTTTTTCGGGCACAGGATATGGCTCCCCATACCATCACACTTCATCCGCCGAAATTGTCGACCTCAAGGACGCAGTTCCTTCTGCGGACGCGAACCTCTCATTCCGGCGTCTGTAAACTTGTGTACGAACATCTCTTCTCTGCAGCTGGAATCTTGATTCATCGCTGAACCAGAGTCGCCTTCAGTTTCGCAGATTCCAGTCCCTTAACCTGTTGCACCATCGGACCCTTGCAAGTCGATGCTGGCGTCTCAGTACTACGCCAAAGTAAGGACGTCTGGCGCGTAAGCCGTTTTGACGGAGACATATTTGATGCTGTTTCTGTTTTGGTCCGGTTTCGCAGGTGAAGTAACCGGATGTAGCGATCTTGGGCTGCTGATGTGATCCTAGGTCGGCCAGAACGTTGACGATCAGCTGTTGAACCGGATTGCTGGCGCCGTTGCAACAGTGCTCCGGTGAACATTATAAAGTCTAGCGACTGCATTCTGTGATTCACCGGCCAGGAGACGACCAATGACGACGTTCCGGGTAGCTGCGTCTAGTCTTGCCATATTGTAGCAACTTCGTGAAACAATATAACGACTGAATTCAATTGAACGGTTGTGTGTCTTTTATACCCATTAAACCCGCATAAGGATAAGACGTGATTCGCACGTGCAACTGCCCTACGTTTTTCCCTACGCCTTCCTTGTGTAGCGTTACACAAAGGCTGAGCCGAAAGTCACGTGGGATTAACAGCCACTATCAGGGGCTTAAATTCAATTATCGGACATTTACATTATAACATGATCCTGTTGGCATGTGTCAATCACGCACATTTTTGGAAAAATTCATGTTTGAAAAAAAAATTGGATGTTGCGTTTCTTTTTTGGGAGAGTATATTTTATTTTTCCTTAGGAACGCTACAGCGTTAAATTCACATGACATGCCATGACATGTTAACACGTTGATAACTCGAAAGTGCAAGGGCTCTCCCATTTGCCATTCAAGCTTGTTACGCGTATGGCCAATGTCTGTTTACTGTGCTATTTTTAGCAACACACATAGTGGTTTCCCTTGATGCTTTGTGATAAAACCCGTACGAGATATGTCGTATCTGGCAGTGTGATTTAATCGTTACATTCGGTACGCCAAAAAGTAAAGTTATTCAAAAAGATATCTATGTTAAGCCACGAGATAATTCGTACCAGCAGAATCCGGTGCGCCTGCCATTGCGAGATATCTCGTAGTCGGCAGTCAACGTGTTAAATTCAAGTCCTTTTCATGTCAGGTAAAGCAGTACATTGGGTGGTGGTTGTGTGTAGTTTTTCTGTGAAAACGTCAATGGATGTGTACCATATTTGGTCCTTGAAGGTTATAACCACATGTTACTCTAATATGGTTCTAAACATTATTTTTCAATATTTTGTGAACAGACTTGTAATGCGTTTAATTTAGAACATGCCTCGGTAACTTGCAAGTTATATTTGATAAGTGAATTTCCAGTATAACGTATAATTGCATTGAATTAGTGTCCAGCAGCACATTTTTGTAATAAAGCTCCTAACAAAGAACTGTTCTAGAGAGTGCTGGTATATAAAGAAATCCCACTCTAAGTGGTTATGTAGAAAAACAGCACAATGTGAGAATGTCAGACGAGGTAGGCCTATATTGCATGGGTTAGTGAGAGAATGTCGGTAGTGTAAGAATGTCCGACAATGGGGCGCATTAGATGGGTTAGTATAAGAATGCCAATGTTATGTGAATCTCAGGCAACGGGGTATAATAGATGGGTTAGTGTGAGAATGTTAGACAACTTGGTATATTAGATGGGCTAGCGTAAGAATGTCAGGTAATGTGAGAATGCGGGGTATATTGGAACGGGGCCTTGTGTGAAAGAGTCGTAGTGTGAGGATGTATGCAGGTGAGAAGGTCAGACAACAGGTTTATTGAATGGGGTTAGTGTGAGAATGTCAGACAGCGGGAACTATTGGATGGGTTAGTGTGAGAATGTCGGTAGTGTAAGAAGGTCAGACACTAGGGTATATTGGATGGGTTAGTGTGAGAAAGTTAGACAATGGGTTAGTGTGAGAATGTCGTTACTGTGAGAATGTCAGTCACCAGGGTATATTGGATGGGTTCGTGTGAGAATGTATGCAAAGAATATGAGAATGTCAGACAATAGGGTATATTGGATAGGGTTATTGTGAGAATGTAAGACAATGGGTTAGTGTGAGAATGTATGCAAAAAATGTGAGAATGTCGATAGTGTGAGAATGTCAGACAATGGGTATATTGGATGGGTTAGTGTGAGAATGTAAGACAATGGGTGAGGTGAGGAGATGACCAATGACGACGTTCCGGGTAGCTGCGTCTAGTCTTGGCATCCTCTGACATTCTCACACTACTGACATTCTCACATTAACCCATCCAACATACCCCTTTTCTGACATTCTCACATTACCTGACTATCTCACACTAGCCCATCCAATATAACCCATTACCTGACATTCTCACACAGACCCATCCAATATGCCCTTTTGTCTGACATTCTCACACTAACCCATCAAATACACCCATATGTCTGACATTCTCATACCCATACCCTTGACATTCTCACACTAAGCCTTCCAATATATCCCATTGTCTAACATTTTCGATTTGCATACATCGTCATTATTCCAACATTCTCACAGAGACTCGCCCAATATACCCAGTTTTCTGACAGCCGTACACTAACCCCATCTAATATGCCCATTGTTTTGACATTCTCATGTTGCATACACTGTCATAACTCCGACATCCTCACCGAAAGCCCACCAAATATACCCCGTTTTCCAAATTTCAGACTCTGCATACCTCTTCGTATAGTTCGCATACCTCTTCGTATAGCGTATAGTTTGATGTCACGAATTGAAACCTCTGACAACAAAATTTTGTGTGCTTTAAATAATTCAGAAATTAGCTTGTTTTCAAAGTTAAGAACTCACTGGAGGCAAATACTTCTAAAGTGAAGTATCATCCCGCTTATAGCGACTAATTGTATATTTGTGTATCCACCTATATGGACTCTTTTTTGTCTGAAATAAAATATTATTCTTATTATCTTCACCCTACCGACATTCTCGCCCAATCACATCATCGGACATTATCTTAAGCTGGACATGTCGTCCGACTCTCTCAATGTACAAGCACTCGTTTCGATCAATTGAAGGTCATTGTGCTGTTTTTCTACTTAACAACTCAGAGTGGGATTTATTTATATACCATCACTCGCTAGAACAGTTCTTTGGTAAGAGGTTTATTACAAAAATGTGGCACTAGACACTAATTCAATGCAATTATACATTATACTGGAAATTGAATTATCAAATATAATTTGCAAGTTACCGGGGCATGTTCTAAATTAAACGCATTACAAGTCTGGTTCCAAAATATTGAGTTAGCATGCGCTGGATGACGACTGTGCACGCTTCTATCCAAATCATCCCACAAATGTTCTATTGGGTTCAAATCTGCTGATATGGACGGCCAGGGGAGCACTGTTACGTTCTGGTTGGCTAGAAATTCAACAGTAGCACGAGCTGTGTGCGGCCGAGCGTTGTCGTGCTGAAACATTTCCCTACGGAGGTCCATTACGGGCAGCATATGTGGTGTCAATCATCTGTGTATCGAACGGCGTTAAGGTTGCCGAGAATGTGCACCAGTTGAGTTTTTCGGGCACAGGATATGGCTCCCCATACCATCACACTTCATCCGCCGAAATTGTCGACCTCAAGGACGCAGTTCCTTCTGCGGACGCGAACCTCTCATTCCGGCGTCTGTAAACTTGTGTACGAACATCTCTTCTCTGCAGCTGGAATCTTGATTCATCGCTGAACCAGAGTCGCCTTCAGTTTCGCAGATTCCAGTCCCTTAACCTGTTGCACCATCGGACCCTTGCAAGTCGATGCTGGCGTCTCAGTACTACGCCAAAGTAAGGACGTCTGGCGCGTAAGCCGTTTTGACGGAGACATATTTGATGCTGTTTCTGTTTTGGTCCGGTTTCGCAGGTGAAGTAACCGGATGTAGCGATCTTGGGCTGCTGATGTGATCCTAGGTCGGCCAGAACGTTGACGATCAGCTGTTGAACCGGATTGCTGGCGCCGTTGCAACAGTGCTCCGGTGAACATTATAAAGTCTAGCGACTGCATTCTGTGATTCACCGGCCAGGAGACGACCAATGACGACGTTCCGGGTAGCTGCGTCTAGTCTTGCCATATTGTAGCAACTTCGTGAAACAATATAACGACTGAATTCAATTGAACGGTTGTGTGTCTTTTATACCCATTAAACCCGCATAAGGATAAGACGTGATTCGCACGTGCAACTGCCCTACGTTTTTCCCTACGCCTTCCTTGTGTAGCGTTACACAAAGGCTGAGCCGAAAGTCACGTGGGATTAACAGCCACTATCAGGGGCTTAAATTCAATTATCGGACATTTACATTATAACATGATCCTGTTGGCATGTGTCAATCACGCACATTTTTGGAAAAATTCATGTTTGAAAAAAAAAATTGGATGTTGCGTTTCTTTTTTGGGAGAGTATATTTTATTTTTCCTTAGGAACGCTACAGCGTTAAATTCACATGACATGCCATGACATGTTAACACGTTGATAACTCGAAAGTGCAAGGGCTCTCCCATTTGCCATTCAAGCTTGTTACGCGTATGGCCAATGTCTGTTTACTGTGCTATTTTTAGCAACACACATAGTGGTTTCCCTTGATGCTTTGTGATAAAACCCGTACGAGATATGTCGTATCTGGCAGTGTGATTTAATCGTTACATTCGGTACGCCAAAAAGTAAAGTTATTCAAAAAGATATCTATGTTAAGCCACGAGATAATTCGTACCAGCAGAATCCGGTGCGCCTGCCATTGCGAGATATCTCGTAGTCGGCAGTCAACGTGTTAAATTCAAGTCCTTTTCATGTCAGGTAAAGCAGTACATTGGGTGGTGGTTGTGTGTAGTTTTTCTGTGAAAACGTCAATGGATGTGTACCATATTTGGTCCTTGAAGGTTATAACCACATGTTACTCTAATATGGTTCTAAACATTATTTTTCAATATTTTGTGAACAGACTTGTAATGCGTTTAATTTAGAACATGCCTCGGTAACTTGCAAGTTATATTTGATAAGTGAATTTCCAGTATAACGTATAATTGCATTGAATTAGTGTCCAGCAGCACATTTTTGTAATAAAGCTCCTAACAAAGAACTGTTCTAGAGAGTGCTGGTATATAAAGAAATCCCACTCTAAGTGGTTATGTAGAAAAACAGCACAATGTGAGAATGTCAGACGAGGTAGGCCTATATTGCATGGGTTAGTGAGAGAATGTCGGTAGTGTAAGAATGTCCGACAATGGGGCGCATTAGATGGGTTAGTATAAGAATGCCAATGTTATGTGAATCTCAGGCAACGGGGTATAATAGATGGGTTAGTGTGAGAATGTTAGACAACTTGGTATATTAGATGGGCTAGCGTAAGAATGTCAGGTAATGTGAGAATGCGGGGTATATTGGAACGGGGCCTTGTGTGAAAGAGTCGTAGTGTGAGGATGTATGCAGGTGAGAAGGTCAGACAACAGGTTTATTGAATGGGGTTAGTGTGAGAATGTCAGACAGCGGGAACTATTGGATGGGTTAGTGTGAGAATGTCGGTAGTGTAAGAAGGTCAGACACTAGGGTATATTGGATGGGTTAGTGTGAGAAAGTTAGACAATGGGTTAGTGTGAGAATGTCGTTACTGTGAGAATGTCAGTCACCAGGGTATATTGGATGGGTTCGTGTGAGAATGTATGCAAAGAATATGAGAATGTCAGACAATAGGGTATATTGGATAGGGTTATTGTGAGAATGTAAGACAATGGGTTAGTGTGAGAATGTATGCAAAAAATGTGAGAATGTCGATAGTGTGAGAATGTCAGACAATGGGTATATTGGATGGGTTAGTGTGAGAATGTAAGACAATGGGTGAGGTGAGGAGATGACCAATGACGACGTTCCGGGTAGCTGCGTCTAGTCTTGGCATCCTCTGACATTCTCACACTACTGACATTCTCACATTAACCCATCCAACATACCCCTTTTCTGACATTCTCACATTACCTGACTATCTCACACTAGCCCATCCAATATAACCCATTACCTGACATTCTCACACAGACCCATCCAATATGCCCTTTTGTCTGACATTCTCACACTAACCCATCAAATACACCCATATGTCTGACATTCTCATACCCATACCCTTGACATTCTCACACTAAGCCTTCCAATATATCCCATTGTCTAACATTTTCGATTTGCATACATCGTCATTATTCCAACATTCTCACAGAGACTCGCCCAATATACCCAGTTTTCTGACAGCCGTACACTAACCCCATCTAATATGCCCATTGTTTTGACATTCTCATGTTGCATACACTGTCATAACTCCGACATCCTCACCGAAAGCCCACCAAATATACCCCGTTTTCCAAATTTCAGACTCTGCATACCTCTTCGTATAGTTCGCATACCTCTTCGTATAGCGTATAGTTTGATGTCACGAATTGAAACCTCTGACAACAAAATTTTGTGTGCTTTAAATAATTCAGAAATTAGCTTGTTTTCAAAGTTAAGAACTCACTGGAGGCAAATACTTCTAAAGTGAAGTATCATCCCGCTTATAGCGACTAATTGTATATTTGTGTATCCACCTATATGGACTCTTTTTTGTCTGAAATAAAATATTATTCTTATTATCTTCACCCTACCGACATTCTCGCCCAATCACATCATCGGACATTATCTTAAGCTGGACATGTCGTCCGACTCTCTCAATGTACAAGCACTCGTTTCGATCAATTGAAGGTCATTGTGCTGTTTTTCTACTTAACAACTCAGAGTGGGATTTATTTATATACCATCACTCGCTAGAACAGTTCTTTGGTAAGAGGTTTATTACAAAAATGTGGCACTAGACACTAATTCAATGCAATTATACATTATACTGGAAATTGAATTATCAAATATAATTTGCAAGTTACCGGGGCATGTTCTAAATTAAACGCATTACAAGTCTGGTTCCAAAATATTGAGTTAGCATGCGCTGGATGACGACTGTGCACGCTTCTATCCAAATCATCCCACAAATGTTCTATTGGGTTCAAATCTGCTGATATGGACGGCCAGGGGAGCACTGTTACGTTCTGGTTGGCTAGAAATTCAACAGTAGCACGAGCTGTGTGCGGCCGAGCGTTGTCGTGCTGAAAAATTTCCCTACGGAGGTCCATTACGGGCAGCATATGTGGTGTCAATCATCTGTGTATCGAACGGCGTTAAGGTTGCCGAGAATGTGCACCAGTTGAGTTTTTCGGGCACAGGATATGGCTCCCCATACCATCACACTTCATCCGCCGAAATTGTCGACCTCAAGGACGCAGTTCCTTCTGCGGACGCGAACCTCTCATTCCGGCGTCTGTAAACTTGTGTACGAACATCTCTCCTCTGCAGCTGGAATCTTGATTCATCGCGGAACCAGAGTCGCCTTCAGTTTCGCAGATTCCAGTCCCTTAACCTGTTGCACCATCGGACCCTTGCAAGTCGATGCTGGCGTCTCAGTACTACGCCAAAGTAAGGTCGTCTGGTGCGTAAGCCGTTTTGACGGAGACATATTTGATGCTGTTTCTGTTTTGGTCCGTTTTCGCAGGTGAAGTAACCGGATGTAGCGATCTTGGGCTGCTGATGTGACCCTAGGTCGGCCAGAACGTTGACGATCAGCTGTTGAACCGGATTGCTGGCGCCGTTGCAACAGTGCTCCGGTGAACATTATAAAGTCTAGCGACTGCATTCAGTGATTCACCGGCCAGGAGACGACCAATGACGACGTTCCGGGTAGCTGCGTCTAGTCTTGCCATATTGTAGCAACTTCGTGAAACAATTTAACGACTGAATTCAATTGAACGGTTGTGTGTCTTTTATACCCATTAAACCCGCATAAAGATAAGACGTGATTCGCACGTGCAACTGCCCTACGTTTTTCCCTACGCCTTCCTTGTGTAGCGTTACACAAAGGCTGAGCCGAAAGTCACGTGTGATTAACAGCCACTATCAGGGGCTTAAATTCAATTATCGGACATTTACATTATAACATGATCCTGTTGGCATGTGTCAATCACGCACATTTTTGGAAAAATTCATGTTTGAAAAAAAAAATTGGATGTTGCGTTTCTTTTTTGGGAGAGTATATTTTATTTTTCCTTAGGAACGCTACAGCGTTAAATTCACATGACATGCCATGACATGTTAACACGTTGATAACTCGAAAGTGCAAGGGCTCTCCCATTTGCCATTCAAGCTTGTTACGCGTTTGGCCAATGTCTGTTTACTGTGCTATTTTTAGCAACACACATAGTGGATTCCCTTGATGCTTTGTGATAAAACCCGTACGAGATATGTCGTATCTGGCAGTGTGATTTAATCGTTACATTCGGTACGCCAAAAAGTAAAGTTATTCAAAAAGATATCTATGTTAAGCCACGAGATAATTCGTACCAGCAGAATCCGGTGCGCCTGCCATTGCGAGATATCTCGTAGTCGGCAGTCAACGTGTTAAATTTAAGTCCTTTTCATGTCAGGTAAAGCAGTACATTGGGTGGTGGTTGTGTGTAGTTTTTCTGTGAAAACGTCAATGGATGTGTACCATATTTGGTCTTTGAAGGTTATAACCACATGTTACTCTAATATGGTTCTAAACATTATTTTTCAATATTTTGTGAACAGACTTGTAATGCGTTTAATTTAGAACATGCCTCGGTAACTTGCAAGTTATATTTGATAAGTGAATTTCCAGTATAATGTATAATTGCATTGAATTAGTGTCCAGCAGCACATTTTTGTAATAAAGCTCCTAACAAAGAACTGTTCTAGAGAGTGCTGGTATATAAAGAAATCCCACTCTAAGTGGTTATGTAGAAAAACAGCACAATGTGAGAATGTCAGACGATGTAGGCCTATATTGGATGGGTTAGTGAGAGAATGTCGGTAGTGTAAGAATGTCCGACAATGGGGCGCATTAGATGGGTTAGTATAAGAATGTCAATGTTATGTGAATCTCAGGCAACGGGGTATAATAGATGGGTTAGTGTGAGAATGTTAGACAACTTGGTATATTAGATGGGCTAGCGTAAGAATGTCAGGTAATGTGAGAATGCGGGGTATATTGGAAGGGGGCCTTGTGTGAAAGAGTCGTAGTGTGAGGATGTATGCAGGTGAGAAGGTCAGACAACGGGTTTATTGAATGGGGTTAGTGTGACAATGTCAGACAGCGGGAACTATTGATTGGGTTAGTGTGAGAATGTCGGTAGTGAAAGAAGGTCAGAAAAGAGGTATATTGGATGGGTTAATGTGAGAATGTAAGACAATGGGTATATTGGATGGGTTAGTGTGAGAATGTAAGACAATGGGTGATGTGAGGAGATGACCAATGACGACGTTCCGGGTAGCTGCGTCTAGTCTTGGCATCCTCTGACATTCTGATACAAACCTATGCAATATGCCTTGTTGTCTGACATTCTCACATTAACCCATCCAATATACCCCTTTTCTGACATTCTCACATTACCTGACATTCTCACACTAACCCATTCAATATATCCCATTGTCTGACATTCTCACATTACCTGACATTCTCACACTTAACCCATTCAATATATCGCATTGTCTGACATTCTCACATTAACCCATCCAACATACCCCATTACTTGACATTCTCACACAGACCCATCCAATATGCCCTTTTGTCTGACATTCTCACACTAACCCATCTAATACACCCCGTTGTCTGAAATTCTCATACCCATACCCTTGACATTCTCACACTAAGCCTTCCAATATATCCCATTGTCTGACATTCTTACACTACTGACATTCTCACACTAAGCCTTCCAATATATCCCATTGTCTGACATTCTTACACTACCGACATTCTCACGCTAAACCATCCAATATGCCCCTTGTCTAACATTCTCGATTTGCATACATCGTCATTATTCCAACATCCTCACAGAGACTCACCCAATATACCCAGTTTTCTGACAGCCGTAAACTAAACTCATCTAATATGCCCAGTGTTTTGACATTCTCATGTTGCATACACTTTCATAACCCCGACATCCTCACCGAAAGCCCACCAAATATACCCCATTTTCTAAATTTCAGACTCTGCATACCTCTTCACCCTACCGACATTCTCGCCCAATCACATCATCGGACATTATCTTAAGCTGGACATGTCGTCCGACTCTCTCAATGTACAAGCACTCGTTTCGATCAATTGAAGGTCATTGTGCTGTTTTTCTACATAACAACTCAGAGTGGGATTTATTTATATACCATCACTCGCTAGAACAGTTCTTTGGTAAGAGATTTATTAAAAAATGTGGCACTAGACACTAATTCAATGCAATTATACATTATACTGGAAATTGAATTATCAAATATAATTTGCAAGTTACCGAGGCATGTTCTAAATTAAACCCATTATAATTCTGGTTCCAAAATATTGAGTTAGCATGCGCTGGATGACGACTGTGCACGCTTCTATCCAAATCATCCCACAAATGTTCTATTGGGCTCAAATCTGGTGATATGGACGGCCAGGGGAGCACTGTTACGTTCTGGTTGGCTAGAAATTCAACAGTAGCACGAGCTGTGTGCGGCCGAGCGTTGTCGTGCTGAAAAATTTCCCTACGGAGGTCCATTACGGGCAGCATATGTGGTGTCAATCATCTGTGTATCGAACGGCGTTAAGGTTGCCGAGAATGTGCACCAGTTGAGTTTTTCGGGCACAGGATATGGCACGCCATACCATCACACTTCATCCGCCAAAATTGTCGACCTCAAGGACGCAGTTCCTTGCGAACCTCTCATCCCGGCGTCTGTAAACTCATGTACGACCATCTCTTCTCTGCAGCTGGAATCTTGATTCATCGTTGAACCAGACTCGCCTTCAGTTTCGCAGATTCCAGTCCCTTAACCTGTTGCACCATCGGACCCTTGCAAGTCGATGCTGGCGTCTCAGTACTACGCCAATGCAAGGACGTCTGGCGCGTAAGCCGTTTTGACCGAGACGGTTTCTGACTGTCTGTGCCGATATTCGACGGAGACCTGGGATATTTGATGCTGTTTCTATTTTGGTCCGGTTTCGCAGGTGAAGTAACCGGATGTAGCGATCTTGGGCTGCTGATGTGATCCTAGGTCGGCCAGAACGTTGACGATTAGCTGTTGAACCGGATTGCTGGCGCCGTTGCAACAGTGCTCCGGTGAACATTATAAAGTCTAGCGACTGCATTCTGTGATTCACCGGCCTGGGCCCTGTCTTACGAAGCGGGCGTAAGTTACGTCCGACGTAAATCAGTGTTAAAACTATAGGAACTTACGCCTCAGTCGCAACTGGTCCATGTTGTAGGCCTATGCGCAACTTTACGCCAGCTTGGTAAGACATGGTCCAGGAGACGACCAATGACGACGTTCCGGGTAGCTGCGTCTAGTCTTGCTATATTGTAGCAACTTCGTGAAACAATTTAACGACTGAATTCAATTGAACGGTTGTGTGTCTATTATACCCATTAAACCCGCATAAAGATAAGACGTGATTCGCACGTGCAACTGCCCTACGTTTTTCCCTACGCCTTCCTCGTGTAGCGTTACACAAAGGCTGAGCCGAAAGTCACGTGTGATCAACAGCCACTATCAGGGGCTTAAATTCAATTATCGGACATTTACATTATAACATGATCCTGTTGTCATGTGTCAATCACGCACATTTTTGGAAAAATTCATGTTTGAAAAAAAAATTGGATGTTGCGTTTCTTTTTTGGGAGAGTTTATTTTATTTTTCCTTAGGAACGCTACAGCGTTAAATTCACATGACATGACATGACATGTTAACACGTTGATAACTCGAAAGTGCAAGGGCTCTCCCATTTGCCATTCAAGCTTGTTACGCGTTTGGCCAATGTCTGTTTACTGTGCTATTTTTAGCAACACACATAGTGGTTTCCCTTGATGCTTTGTGAGAAAACCCGTACGAGATATGTCGTATCTGGCAGTGTGATTTAATCGTTACATTTTGTACGCCAAAAAGTAAAGTTATTCAAAAAAGATATCTATGTTAAGCCACGAGATATTTCGTACCAGCAGAATCCGGTGCGCCTGCCATTGCGAGATATCTCGTAGTCGGCAGTCAACGTGTTAAATTTAAGTCCTTTTCATGTCAGGTAAAGCAGTACATTGGGTGGTGGTTGTGTGTAGTTTTTCTGTGAAAACGTCAATGGATGTGTACCATATTTGGTCTTTGAAGGTTATAACCAAATGTTTCTCTAATATGGTTCTAAACATTATTTTTCAATATTTTGTGAACAGACTTGTAATGCGTTTAATTTAGAACATGCCTCGGTAACTTGCAAGTTATGTTTGATAAGTGAATTTCCAGTATAATGTATAATTGCATTGAATTAGTGTCCAGCAGCACATTTTTGTAATAAACCTCAGATCAGATGCTAAGATAGGAATCATACGCCTTTACAAGACATGATCCCATGCCTTTACAAGACATGATCCCGTGCCAGCTTGAGTAACATTTTTAAAAGCTACATTAGAACTTACTAAGACCGGCACCTCGGGCGGCCAAGAGAATTAAACTGTATATGCAAAATATAACAATCCTGGCATCCCGCTTTCCGTGAATAGTTATTTGGAACTAAAAGAAACATCAAACAACACTGATCTTTCTGGAAGTACTGAGAGTGTATATAAGACGTTGTTTTATCGTTATTAGTCAGTCAGTTTTCCAGCTGGTCTCGGGTGCTATACAAGCTACATTTTGTTATAGTTCAGATTTATATCTGGATATCTAGATTATTCTAGCTGTATGATACAGCTAGTAAGCTGCTATCTTGAATACGATATTCGACGTATGAGTCAGTTTAGTTTCTATCTGGACTCGGAGAACTATAATATAGTTCAGTTTACTATTTTGGATACGAAAGTCAGATTGTTCTGACTCGTCAGTGAGAGAGTCAGTTGTGAACTGTAGTCTTTGATATTATTAACTCTGTGGATATTCAGCCTGCTTTGTCAGTGATACCTGACTTGTGAATTCTGTCAAGAATTTATTCTGTGGATATACCACCAGTGTGCTAAACCAGTGTGTTTTCAATATTCTATCCTGTGGATTTACCATTGTGTCTTCAAGATTCATTCTGGGAATCTATATTTCGTCGATTCGTGGTCATCGGATTTAAACCAGTGAACTTTGTGAAGGATACAAATTTCTAGGAACTGTAATTACTTAACTTGTATAAGTAAGTCATTTTGATATATGTTTTCTTTCCAACGTTTATGTAATATTTGCCTGTAAATAAGTTAGTCCGTTTGCTTTTAATATAAATTAAAATTTGTACATAAAATCTGCTGGTCTGTTGTTACTTCCTTTTATTATCATTCGGTAACGTAACACATGGCCCAAATGTTGTCAGTTAGAGTATCTGACCTTCAGTTGGGACTTAATGCTAAATGAGTTGAAGATGCGATTTACTTTGAAAGAATAAAAAATCTGAAATTGGAATTGAAATGGAACCTCCCAAACCCCAAAACAATGATTGGTTAATAAATGATATTATATGCATCACACTTGGTAATTGGTAAAGTAAGTCGACAGGGAGCGTATATCTACAAATTATTACTCTGTTAGTTCACAGTACTTTTGGTTGCTCTATTAAAGCCACTTCCTGTATAATTACAGTAATATTTTAGTCTAAAACAACACGGATATTTTTTTATAAATATATGTATATCAAAAGTAAATTTTGTAAATATACACGAATTCAAGTACAACAACATCATATTTAATTGTAAAATATTTACAGTAGCCTACATTTCTTTGTCAGTGTTGTTTGATGTTTCTTTTAGTTCCAAATAACTATTCACGGAAAGCGGGATGCCAGGATTGTTATATTTTGCGTATACAGTTTAATTATCTTGGCCGCCCGAGGTGCCGGTCTTAGTAAGTTCTAATGTAGCGGGATCACGGGATCATGTCTTGTAAAGGCATGGGATCATGTCTTGTAAAGGCATGGGATCATGTCTTGTAAAGGCGTATGATTCCTATCTTAGCAACGTCTAAAGGAGATCTCGCGAGAATACGATGGGGAGGGGGTAATAGTCTGGTACCATGCCCCTTATCGTACAGGTTATAGCTCGGTCGTTATTAATAACTCGGTAGCGTGTGTGATCGTATGGCAAGCCGTTTTACTTGTTATTCGAGAATTCGTGATATCATTCAATAATTTATGATCAGAAATTTATTTTATGATATCAAGAATTATATTTATGCTATCTTGAAATCCGTTTAAGATATCTTAAAAAAGCTGGGTATTTCTGAT
Organism: Lepidochitona cinerea; assembly: GCA_963971465.1. NCBI lineage: Eukaryota > Metazoa > Mollusca > Polyplacophora > Chitonida > Tonicellidae > Lepidochitona > Lepidochitona cinerea. The sequence continues at coordinate 13,263,564 of OZ020561.1, read as the reverse complement.
ATCAAGAATTGATTTTATGATATCAGGAATTTTATTTCTGATATCATAAATAGAATTCTTGATATGATATAAGATGGCGGTCCCTTCAAATGAGTCTTCAAAAGTTCCTAGGAACGTATTTTGACGTATTTTATTAACTTAAGATATCAGGAAATCGAGTCTTGTTACGATATAAAATGGCAGCTTTATCCTACAATTCCGAGCTTGGTGAGCTCACCGGGCGAAAGGTCATCCACAGGCATTGCAACTGTGTGTGTCGCCATAGTATTTGACAGATTTTGGAACTTGAGTATCACCTGCACTATCTCTTCTGACCATCGAAATCCAGGTAGCTATTTTTAGATCCCAATGCTGGTGACCATCACTGACCCATATAAATGACTGGATGGCTCATTGAAAGGCAGCTAACGCTAATTGGATGAAGCCACGTCGCCACCATCTTGCTACTCCCAAAGATGTTTACTTCCGGTGACTTCAGTCCAGCAAGCCAATGAGCCATACAGTCATTTATATAGGTCAGCGACCACGCTTTATAAGCTCCACCCATTCGAAAGGCAGCTAACGCTCATTGGATGAAGCCACGTCGCCGCCATCTTGCTACTCCCAAAGATGTTTACTTCTGGTGACTTCAGTCCAGCAAGCCAATGAGCCATACAGTCATTTATATAGGTCAGCGACCACGCTTTATAAGCTCCACCCATTCGAAAGGCAGCTAACGCTCATTGGATGAAGCCACGTCGCCGCCATCTTGCTACTCCCAAAGATGTTTACTTCCGGTGGCCTCAGTCCAACCAGCCATCCAGTCATGTATATAGGTCAGTGGTGAACATGTGCAAACTTTGTATGTCCCATTTAAAATTTACCTGGGATCTTATTTGGTTAGATAGACCTATACCGTATCCATCGGCTAATAAAATAAACCAAAATGTCCGCCCTCTGCCTCTTTACACTTGTTCATACAAGCCTAGAATGTTCAAATGATAAAAATACAATTATGCGCGCAAAAAATAAGCAATTAAATATTTATGAAATAAAGGAGAGAGGCATTCAGTGAGCTACATATATAGCTCCATAAACGTAATAGACAGCCACTTCCGACCACCATCTTTAATAATATCTGAAATTGAATTCATGAAAAAAACCGTTTTACATATCCGAAATTTTGGTGAACATAACCAAAATGATTTCATGATATCATAAATTATAAGCTATCACGAATGTTATTACCAAGCAAGATATCATGCACGAAGCATGCAGTCATATATAAAAATAAAACCCCTGAATTCCATTGACCGAGGGATAGATTCTCAACAGTGAGCGTGGGTTCCTATAATGTGGCCGAGCTTGCATATGGTCCTTCAGCCCTTCCAACCCCCCCCTCACCTCGCCCACACACACACACACTTGCATAATATTGAAGACAGATAGGGGTTAGGCCCCGATCAATAAAAGTACAATGCCCTCTGGAAGTAGATATCCCTTTGAGGGGTTTGGGTTTGAACATTTCAAACAATTCATGTTTATTACGCCCCAGACCATCAACGTGGTATATTCAGGGGGGGGGGGGGGGGGGAGTCGTACATTATATATATAAATACATATATCATTCAGTTCCATTTACACCAATTGCATTACCAAGATAAAAAGGAAGAACACAAGGTCATTCCGATGGATCTTTACAGAGAAAAACAACTTAACATACAAAGAACACTACTACATGACAACATGATGGTAACAAATAAGAAAGAACAACATTTAAAACCGATATGGACTAAGCTGTACAATAGAATAGCCAAACATAGGATTTATCATAGCATATCACAATTGGAACGAGACAAGCGAGATAAAACTGAACAGAAATCAAAACGCTAGAGCCCTATCGAACATTTTACACAACGTAATAGAACACAATGCGATGTGAGTTCAACTCAGAGAATAATGGAACACGATTAATAATAAACAGATACAACATTAGCACAGTTTAGTAAATAACGGAATTATTGGTTATGTTTTTGTTTTAATCAAAACTTTTTACAATAAAATAAACCAGTTTACTTAACTTTATCTGCTGAGGCAAGTGTGCACAACTGAGTAAAACTGTCACATTTTAGATCATTTGGATAATTTACATAGTATTTCGGTAGGTACAGTATTGTGTTCGTTGGTCCTTTAATGGTTTACAATAAAAAAAGATAATGTATTTCGTCCCCAATTCCTAACTATTGGAACACCAGCCTAGAACATTGGCCAGTTCAAGGGGAATCGGATCGACAGGGAACGTCGCCATCTTGTCTGTTATCGTGAAAATGGGTATATTTCTGGAAAATGACTCAGCGTTTTCGTTACTTGTTTAATGGGTTTTTTTTAAATTCGAAGTAAATTTTCACATACAGCGTGATGTTAGGATTTTCATATTTAGCTTTTAAAAATGTTACCCTAGGTGGCATGTGAAAATCTCTGCGCTATGTCCGGAAAAGGCGTACCAGGCCTATCTTGTAGCCACGTCTAAAGGAGATTTTTTTCCCCTAAAATATTTTTTTTTTTCAGAATTTTTCTTTTGATTCTTCTTTTTTTTTATTTCTGTTAACTTTTTTGTTTGTTTCGTGTTTCATTTTCTTTTATTTTTGAATAAAGGTTTTTGTTCATTTGGAGAATAAGTTTTTATTAATTGGCAATCCTTGACCAACAAAAAATATCCAAATTGCATCTATACGGCGGATGCTTTTCTCGGGACAATTTATTATGCCAAATTGAAAAGAAAAATGACTATTTAAAGTGGTATGAGCTGCCAAAATGTTGATATTTTGCCGTTAAAACAAAATGGTGAAATTATTGGTTATTTTCTTGACCTCACTAATTCTGCTGCCACTTCTCAGGTTAGTTAACCACCCTCCACCCAACCCCTTCAGTCTGTCAGTCCGTCGACATCTGTGATCTCGTCCCCACCCTTGCACTCACGGATTCCTAGGCTTATGACTCAAAATTCTGTTTCCCCTTCACCGTTTCCTACTGGGCCTCCCTCCCCTAGATCTAATACCTCTGCCCCTTCTTCCCCCCCCCCCCCTCAGAACCGCTCCCCTAGACCTAGTGCCCCTGTCCCCTTTCTTCCACCACCCTCCCCGGTTTCTACTAGGGTCCCCTCTCCTAGACCTAGTACCTCTGCTCACTCTCCTTCTCCCCCTCTCCAGTTTTGTCAGCCTATTCCCCTATGGGATATTCAGATGCAGTGATATCCCCTCCGAGAGGTCAGCGCAACTCTCGTAATAACTTAGTTAATTCTAAATTTTGGAAATTTCGGCACACCTCCTCTAAATGGCACCTTCCTAATGTAACTAAGAAAGTTCTTTTACTTGGGGATTCTAATCTATCTAGAATTAACCTTGACCCCCACCCTGATATGCAGGTAGAATGTTTTCCTGGTGCCAATTTCATTTCAATTCAAAAGTATCAAGGTCCCAAACCTGAGAAAGTTATCTTGAATATTGGTATCAGTGGCGGATTTAGGGGGGGGGGGCGAAAAAAACGAAAAAACAAAAGAAGGAAAAGAGAAAAAGAGAGAAGGAAAAGAGAGAAGGAAAAGAGAAAAAGAGAGTAGGAAAACGAAAACATCTTCCATTACAATGCTATGAAGAAGGAAGTTTTATATGGAGCTACGATCACATTTAAATTTTTCGTATAAGTGCCTCATTGGTACGGGCCGTGCCTATGTGTGTTGAATATTTAAAACACCAGGTTCTTGGAGAAGTGGTAAGGAGAGTGGTAGGAGGTGGGGGGGGGGGCGCAAAGCCACACGAAGCTAAGCGATGTGGACTGGTAGCGTTTTTACTCACAATTAGACCAGATAGGCTTCGCCGCAAATCGTAACTATGTACTCTTATACAGGGTCTATAGTAACTGGGGGAGACGAGAGTCAAAACAATATATAAACGTTGCAAATGGCGGGGACATTGGGCCCAAGGATAATCGGCCACACACCAAAAAATGCGTGATGAGGATTTAACTGAAATGTTTGGTTTCGTGCATGCACTCGTATAGGACTATTGCACCCGATTGAAAGCACATGCACTTCCACTATTGGCTTAATGTTATCATAATTATAAATGCGTGATCGCTTAAAAATCAGATGGGATCATTAACTTGTAGATAGCATAAAATAACATTTGAAAACTGTGGACCATGGGAGAGGAGAGAATGAATGTACTTGCTCATCTGTATGTACATGTAAATAAAGATTGGCCGCTGAATTATTCCAGAGTTATGGATGAATTTTCGCGCAAAAATCGCAAGCTGTCGTTTTAAAGCTATACAGAACTCTGAAACTGCCATTACGCCCTAATCTTGACATTGTTTTGAAATTGTTACTGAGAGTATTACGTAAACAGGCCAAACATACACAGTTCCATTTTGATTAATTTTTTTCCGCAAATAAAGTTAGCAACCGATAATTCATTATCAGGGACTTGAACAAAAACAATTTTGTAACGTTTTATTTAGGTTGAATTTAAAATACTCGATTAAAATAAGTGATACTCGAGAGGGAATAGAGGTATCACGCTTATGATGTAAGCCCATTGGACCTTCTCGTTTATTCCGACGTGGCTCTAAGCTAAAACATCTTTCTGGTAGACATATTTTTCCGCCATCACCCTTAGAAATTTTTTCACCGGCTATATTTATGAAGGTGTACTCTGAAAAATAATGTCTAGTTTTACACGCCGAAATGGCTTAGAACGCCTCTCCGGCGATCTAGGATCCCAGAGCTTCCGGGGCCTAGGCGGCCCCTGGACCCACGCCTTATGGTGCTGTGATACTTGCGCCCCCTCTTTCACAAAATCCTGAATCCGCCCCTGGGTATAAATAACAATACAACTACTGTGCAATTATGATAACAGCGGTCCAACTCGCTCATCTACTTTCTAGAGATTCGGTCATCTACTAAATTACCGGCCAGCGCAGTTTCGAACCTCAACCTCACTGCTGATGACTCTTCTGGTTCCAAGAAGAGAGTTAAGGTCATACCAAATATATCTCAGTCAAAATCTAAAGCATTTCGGCAATATATATGCCCCTAGTAGTAGTAAGAGAAGATATTTTCTTTGATATGGCCCATTTTGTAGAATTTCATGTACAAAGTAATCTCATTTTAGGTGGTGAGTTTAACACTAGAGAAATTTAATAATAGTCTCTTAAAAAACAAAGAGTTTGTGAATATCATAAATGGTTAGATGTGGATGGAGATTCCTTTAATTCCTCACCCTGAAAATGCGAGTGGATTAGATACAAAATCCGGTTACTTTCAATAGACAAATCAAAAGAAATATCGGAAACCCGTAATTCTGAAGAAAATGAGCCCATTGAACGGCTTTCTGTTCTAGAAAGACAGAAGTTAACACAACAATCCGACTTGCCGTTAGAAGCCGACTATCAAAATGTAAAGAAAATTGGAAAAATTTTATGAAGAAAAAGCCACGTGTGCTATGATCAGATCCAGGAGTAGATGGATGGAGCTTGGAGAAAAAAGTACAAAGTATTTTTTGACCTAGAACGTAGAAAACAAGAGAAAAAATCAATAAAGCTCCTAAACTTACCGGGTGGCCAGTCTATAACAAAACACGAGGATATAATTAACTACATTCACTCATGTTTTTCAAATACCTTCCGTTACTGATGACGATTTTACCAAATCAATAAAAGACATTATCAATCCGGAATATCTGTCTGGCCTTCCTACTTTAGATGATAACTGTAAAGAAAAGTTAGATGAAAATCTGGTACTCTCGGAATTTACGGAAGCTTTAAAGAGTATGGCAGTAAATAAAGCACCAGGTATAGTGATGGTCTCACCGTTGAGTTTTACAAATGTTTTTGGAATAAACTCAAACATATTTATTACGACTGTATACAAGAATCGTTTGATAAAGGAGAATTTTTCTAATACCCAGACATGGGGAATTATATCTATGTTTGAAAAACCGGACAAAGATCCCAATGACATTAGAAATTGGAGACCTATTACTGTCTTGAATGTCGACAATAAAATTGCAGCAAAAGTCATTTCCAATAGATTAAAATTGGTTTTGCCCACAATAATCCATGGAAGTCAAACTGTGTTCATGAAAGGAAGACACATTTCAGAAAATATACGTTTAATTCTTGATTTGGTTGAAATTATACAATGACGAGGCATGGTTCGCTTTCCTTGACTTTGAGAAAGCCTTGGACTCATTAGAACATAATTATATTTTTTTCGTTCTTAAAAAATTAAACTTCGGTGAGACATTTATCAAATTTGTCAAAATGTTTTACAGAAATACATATTCTTGTGTTAGAAATAATGGTTTGTGCACGGATTGGATTCCTAATAATAGAGGTACAAGATAAGGCTGTCCGCTATCACCATACATATTTATTTTGTGTACTGAATTAATCAGTCATATGTATAGGGGTAATGAGGAATTAAAGGTATACATATCCACGGCACGGAAATTAAAAGTTTATATTACGCTGATGATACAACATGTTTACTTAACGATCTGAGCAGCATAAATGTTACCCTTTCTTTTAATGAGAGAATTGAATCGGTAACGGGACTGAAACTTAATTCTGACAAATGTGTTATCGATTGAACCAGCAACTTGTTCCAACAGAAGACATATTGTAATTACGGACAAAATTCAAATAGCCGGGAAGCATAAGTGCATTTTAGGTTGTTTGCTGCTGGTAAAACTTAGCGTACATCCCCAATATCAGTACCAGCGGAAAACTTTTATTTTAATAAATTAACTTAATAAAAATGACCAATATTTATTCTTATTCTGTTCCAGCAATTTTTTTCCCTATATTTAGCGCTTCTTGCCACTTTAAGTTGAACAAATTTGTTCCACATGTATGAAAACAAATTTTACTGGCAATTTCAGTTTTATAATGCAAGTTTATATTTTAATCCGTTGTGTTTAACATTTATAACAATCCGTTAAGAAGAAATGTATAAATATGAATAAATTGTTTACATATATTCTGCATATGTTGTATCTATTACAACCCAACGGGTCACAGATGACCCCTAATTAAAATGTAGGCCTACTATAAAATAATTTTTTCGCGAAAATTGTCTTATATTTTATTGATTGAAGCATTAATGGACACGAATCCCAGTAGTATAATTTGTTCGTAAGCAGTATTCTGTATGCGGGCTCTAGAGGGCTAATGTATATCTAACGGTAAATTTCTCACGGCGATCAAATATCTAAACTTCTTTTGACAATCAGAATTCATGAAAAACATTTTCCCCCCCCTCTGAATCGTCCTTAGATGAGTCTTTAGAGAAATTTTCCTCATTTTGGGTCACTAAATATTTGTCGCAATCGTCATCATCGTTTTCGCTATTATCTTCAAAGTAACTGTCATCTCCATTATCCAGCATTTCCAAGACATCTTTTAGTTTTACAAGAAGCAGTGGTTTACGGATTTCCCTAGAACTCATACTGCTAATACAAAATACAAAAAAAAAGTTTCTTTGAATACACCAAATGGACTAAAATTATAGATTAAATACCAAATACTGTCATCCAACTACCCAAACTGCATGAAGACAGAAAAATACGTTGGATTACTATGTAAATAAAAAAAAAACAGAAGAAACGCAAGCAGCAGTCCTTTATACTCAAGGGGTCATATTTGACCCCCAAACAGTGTATTTTCACCCCAATGGCTCAACTGTGACCCGACCAAACAAGAAAATTCATATCAAAGAAATATTTGTGCAAGATATGGTATAATTGGTCTAAATACATTCAGAAAGCATCAATCTGTAATTTTATGAGGTTTATGAAGAAAAAAACTTGCCTTGGACGAAGGAGCAGACTACTTAGTACCAGTGGCGCACTACAATCTAAAATAGAGATTGATCCTACTGCCATTCGTTGAGATATACAACTCTAAAACAATTGAGTGACATGTTGCTTGAACACAAAGGGAGGCCACTGCTGTCGACGCCCTTAAAATGGTAAACAACGACACGTGACACAGAAAGTTGACTCGGTTGTGTAGAGAGATATCCGATATAATTCTGGTAGGTAACGTTTAAGCCGCCGATAACCTTTTTTGTTATATTGATTGCTACTCTCCTAATACATATAAAATACCTTGAAATACCTTGAAGTCCATATCATATTTTGCCTTGACATCCATGGGCGCTGCCATCTTGTTTAAGAATGTATTTATGAGCTGATTTAGTGCCGATTATATTTGTGATTTTTAACAAGTATTTCTACCCAAAGGCCTTGCGATACCGGTTATTATTGTAGGATTACATGTTTGGGAACAGTATAGAACAGAGAATTAAATATCATACATATTATAAATTTTCAGTAAGATTCTTACAGTTCACTATGCGCGAAAATGGAGTGCGACGGCTCTCGAGCCATGTCTCGAGTTGAAGATCTCGTAGAATGGCACGATTGTGGCGCACTATAAACAAGCAGCCGTGAAATGGGAGATCTTGTGCTCACTGCAGATTCACTGTGACGCGCTCTAATGTCATCCACGTACGTTATAATAGGGTCGCGGGGGGACCATTGGGTTTTGGTGGAGGCAAAAGCATAGAAAAGATCATTCTTTTTAACAATGACCCATTAAGAGCTCGGGGTCCTAGGTGACCCCTGGGGCTCTAGAGGGTTAAACAGGCTACGGCGGCAAGTGGGCCTTTAATTATTTCAGAAAAGCATATTAAAGAAAAAAATGCCTGTATTTTAAATTCATATGGCAGAGTAAAAGGGAAAAAGTAAGTCGTAAAAAGTTACTACTTGATTATTTCGAAGGGGAGATTAAGGCTATTGATTTTCGTATAATGAATAAAGAGCTTAAACTTGTTTGGTTATCTAAATATTTCAAGGAGCGCGAGAGCCCGTGGAAAATATTATACGTGGAAATAATATACCTCATAAGTATTTTCAAGAACTTGGTGGACTATCATTTCTTTTGAGATGTAACTATGATACTAAGAAGTTATGTATGTCATCTCTTCCCCGCTTCTATATAGATATTTTAACCTTTTATAATAACATGAGCGAAAACTTCGGTATAGATATTTATGATGAAATCTTCTGGAATAATAAGCTGTTCACAATTAAGCGTAAAAGTATATATAATCTCATATGGCATTAAAATGGAATAGTATTAGTTAGAGATATGCTTGATGAAACGGGTATTTTTCTCAGCAAAGAAGCTCTTCAATAAAAGTATAATATAACAGTTGATTTAAAAACTTATAAAATGTATAGAAATTCCATAAAAAAGAAAATAGGGTGTAACATGTCCAATAGGTACTCTGCCTCATTAGATAGAGGTTTTAATGATCCACCCAAGATCTCAGATAAGACACTTGTTACATGTCCAACCAATTCTTGTTTCTTTTACAACATTTTAGGGAGTAAATTTCTGGCAATCCCAGGGACCGTTAATGTTACAGATCTTGGTCATTTATATAGGCTGCCATTGGATAATAAAATAAAACAATATACATTTAAAACTCTATCACAACCTTTTGTTATCCTAGTGATATATATCTTGTTCAATGCAAAATTAGAACAGATTCTTACTGTGATAGTTGTTTAACTATTATTGATACTCCCATACATGCATTGTATGAATGCCCAATAGTTAAAGGGGCATGAGCTGCCAAAATGTTGATATTTTGATTTTGAAACAGAATGTTGAAATTATTAGCTATTTTTCTCAAGACCTATACATCAGAAGCTTTTTAGTGCTTCTAGTTTCAAAAATGCACGATAAAGTATTGTTTTGAACTATAAACTCTCTTAGAATGAATGAATGGTCGTACCGGTTATTTAAATTTTGTTTACTTTTCGAACACGTTTTCGGTTCGTACAGGCCACATGCTGTATGGTTTTTCTTCATTCCAACGCCAATCATTTAGTTTTCCGAAGGCCTTCAAAGCCTCTTACTGTCGTGACGATCAGAAATTATGAAAAAAATTTGAATTTGAATACACTTTTTGTTTGCCCATGCAAAATATTTTATTTACTCTTCCCGTTATACCAATTGCCCTGTTCATTATGAGACCTTTCAATCGTACATCCGGCTCAAGACGGAAAGCCTGCCGCACACTAGCCGATTTTTATCGCCGACGACAGCCTCGAGTGTTTTTTGTCGCCCGACAGTGTCCCCGCACACTAGGGTCGAGTTCGATTATGCGTTCGGCGTACGCGGAAGACGGGAAACTGTAAATCGAACGACTTTCTTCGGTGGGAAATTTGTGTATCACGTGACCGATTTATCCGCGCCACGTAATCCCCAAGTAGCCAGGGTGCACTCGGATTTCAAGATGGCGTCCATGTTATTCATATGCAGATAAACAAGTAGTCATGGCAACCATGACGTTTCTTACTTCCGTTAGTGCCTGCACGTTCGATTTTAACACTGAAGACCAAACTGATTCTGCTTACGTCAGATATTAATCTCGGCGTACGCCGAACACATAATCGAACTCGACCTAGGCGATGTTTTCATGGCGATCCGCGGATCACATGACTATCAGTCACCACGTGATACCGTAAGTTCAAAATGGTGGAAAGGGATACGGAAAGGAGTTTAACACGCGCGAAAATCGTTTTGGCCACGTACCTGATATTGACGAGGCGAAGGCGGAGAAAGATCTCCCGAGAGCGGAAAATATGGGCGAAAGACTGGATAAAGAGGAGAAACCAACGTGGTTTATACAGAAATCTTGTGGCAGAACTACAATTGGAAGATGCGGTCACGTTTAGGCAATAGGGGCCTACTTCAGGATGACACGTGAATTATTCCAAAACTTGCATTGTTTGGTAGCTCCTCATATTACAAAGCAGCATACGAAAATGCGGAAACCTATCGTCCCGGGAGAAAGGCTTGCCATAACCCTAAGATATTTGGCAACAGGTTAGTTTGTTGCACGCTTGGGATTTTTTTTATTATTGACCAGAAATAAATCAACAAACAACTACTCACTCGGCCTGATATTTAGGCCTACCCTGCTTCACCCTAATATAAATTTTGATGTTCATCTTCGACCAGTAAATGACAGCATATAAATAAGGAATCGGAATTAAACTTGTTGCATTAGGCCTACCCACACTCAATGGTATCAGATTGTTGGCATCTAACCTTAAAACGTTGAATTTCTGTTTTAGGAGAATAGAAACGAGAGTGTTCTCGTTTTTAAATTTTGTTTTTATTTTTAAATAATAGAGATCAACAGAACAGTAATTCGACCAATCATGCCCACATGAATTTTAAATAATCTGTGGTGTCGTGATCATGACAGCTCCGTAAATAGGTGAAAATCCTAATCCTTGAACATTGGACCCCTGAGTGCAGTGCAAAAACATCAATCTTCTCTCTTTTTCAGGCAAAATTGATTGATGTTTTACGCCGCACCCAAGATTATTTCACTTATATGGCGGCGTTGCCAGATTTACCATTTTCAACACCATGTGACTAGATATCACGTGAGCTGCAGTTCGATGGTGATTGGATAAAACATTTTTTTATCACGGAGTTTCGTCGCCAGCCAGCGCACACTAGGCGATTAGCTTGTCGACCGACTTTTTTATCGCTCAAATCAAACTAGGTTTGATTCTCTGAAATGATAGCCGGCGATAAAGTTCTGTCTCCCGTCACCGTCGCAGACCACCGCACACTAGGCGTTTCTTGTCGGGCGATTTTTATCGCCAGGAAAATCGCCTAGTGTGCGGCAGGCTTAAGGGTTGTCACAAACTTTCTTGGGAGATAATGCCCTTGATTAGCGAGCTGTAATAATCCTGCATTACGGTTATTTTATTGTCTCTTTTGTGAAGGACATGTCTAGAACACCACTGTTCCAAACTATGATACTTTTATGCTCACATTTAAATTACAAATTTGTTATTGTTTGTTTGTTAACTTTTTTCAACACTAAAAGTCTATGTAGGCCTACAGTAATTTTGCCTGTATTAGGCTATGTGAATCTCAATACTAATGTGTAATACCAGAAATAAATGAATGACGTCATTCATTTACTTCTCGTAATAGGTCCTACTGATCCCGTCATGTTTGTGTATATATGTGTAAAATGTGTATTATTATCTCTGTCATATTTGGTAAATGTGTGTAATCCGCAATGCTGTCTCCGTCATGGTTTGTGAATGTGCGTATAATTTAGGCCTAACACTGTCACAGTTTCTCTTTTGCTGTGGACCTATAGGCCTACCATTGCATATACATACATTATGTTAGTAGAAGGATAAATAACTTATCCTGTTTGTTTTTATTCTATTATTTATTATTTATACATAAGTGAAAACTAGGGATTTCCTTCACTCAGAAATGTTATAATTCACTGCAGTGAAATAACACTTTTGTTATTTAATGCACGCGACGAAGCCGATGACGTCGTCGGACCTACTTCTTTCTTGCGTACCGACGTCTGCTGTACAACAACAACAGTACATAGGATTTCGATAGGCTAAATGAAGCCTTTTCAGTCATAATTAGCATTAAGATAAATAAATTACAGCTGAAAACACATAATTGATTTAATAGAGGATCGGCTTACCACTCTAAGTCAAAGCGATAAAACAAAACTTCAAAATCGATCGTATGTTGGCAGAGTTGTGTGACCTGCAGCATGGCTTCGGAGAATCGGACCACTGCGTGTAACGAATAACTGTACTTGCCATTCATTGACGCGTTTAAACAATGTAAAGTAATTTCAAATATCATTTTTTATCCTGGTGACTGATGCTCTGCAGAGTTAAAATCCATGGAGTTCGATTTAATTTCTCTTTACATCAAATATCGCAAAAAACTCAGGGAGAAAATGGCCATTCAAATGACCACAAATCTGACAGTCGATAGTCACGTGAGAAGAACAGACATGCTGTTGTTTCATTGGTCAGCGATATATATTCCTACGTTTGCTGAAAACCTAATCCGTCATAAATTTGTCAATACTTTCTTTTTTATAATTGATAAATTTATACTTAATAAACAATCTCCAGCCTAAAACATGATAGTATAAATAATAAACAGAATATTGTACAGTTGTGTTTGAATAGCATTTATATTTTTTCTCTTGAAAGGCGGAGGGATAACCCACTTGACGCTTCGCGTCTCGTGGGTTATTCTCCGGCTTTCACTCGAAAAAATATAAGTGCTATTCAAACACAACTGTTCAATATCCTCTATATATTTCTTTTTCTCTCTATTTCATTGTAAGTGAATATTGCAATTATATTGTATTTTCTATCATTACATGTAAGGAATTGTACTAACTGTCAGTGTGTTAATGTTTTTCTTTATGTTAGTACTGTCTTTGTCGCCCGTGTCCCTTGATCACGTGGGGCGTTTGTAAAATCGTGATCTATGTGCCAAAATATATGTAAAAAAAATATAAAAAATAATGAAAAAAGTTTGAATTTTGGCAGTTCATGCCACTTTAAAAAAACCTGGCAAATCTTAAATCAAATATAGTAGCCTACTGCTTTTTTCCCTTTAGGCCTATCAATTTACGTTCTTATATGCCTAAAGCATACATTCGGTTGTTTTATTTTACACTTTTACGTTAAGTTTGTCCAAAAAGTCATGATGTTGCACCTGACTTGGTTGACACAGTACAACTGAACAGTGAAAAGCCTTCAGGCGATGACAGGGTCGCCAGTGTGGAGTTTTAACCTGGAGTTTTAAATTCCGACATCAAATTAGACCGAGGCAGACGTATCGGATCCAATAAATATCACTGAACTTTATTTCGAGATGCAGAAGAGTTTACGATTCTCAAAGCATGATTTCTCATACAGACAAACTCTAACATCAGCCGAGTGCACTACATGTGATCGGCATATAGCGGAAGAACATATGTCGTGCCTAATTGCGTACTGCGGCCATATTGTATTTTCCGCCATTGGTATAATCGTGGGTTAGGCCTAACGGTTGCAGCCATCGTCACTATTTGGTTGTGTTTTGTGCTTTTACGGTGGTGTACTCTCTTTTGGATTACCTTGAGCTTATCTTTGATATATACACTAGCCCATGTGATCATTTTTCGCCCGATTCGGGTGCTGTTAAAGGATATTTTCAATGGATGCCGAGGAGAAGTTAGCCGTACGTATTCGGCGCACCAAGCGCCGTGAGAGAGCTCACCAATTACAAGATAAACCCCGTGTTAAGGAGGAAATGGATGACTCTCCACCCAGATCGAGTAAGGAGAAGGGCAGGCAAAAACCAAGGAAACCCAGAAACAGTTCAAATTCGTTTGAAGAGGACATTATAGATGGTTTTGCCATCATAAGTTTCAAGTCTCTTCTGGATCTCGAGGTAGGTTCTCATTTGACATGCCCCCTCTTCTAGACCCTCACTTACTGTAGTCTGAAACAGACACACATACACACACAAAGAAAGAGATCAGAGTGAAGTCGTTTAGCTTTCTCAAGCGGACAGCCGAAATTCCTCATGATCAGCTCAAATTAATCTCTCAACTCATATAACCGAAGTGTTACATTTAGCTATTCTATCTAGTCATGAAAATATATGTGTCAAACTCAAAGTCTGGTTTAGTCTTTAGATAACTTGTACCGTAATGTGTAGGCTACATGTATGTACCTTACCCTGTAACAGTTCTAAAGCTGTGATGCAGTCACCGAAAATTGAGGCAGCATTGGTGTAAGGGGGCATTTAGGTAAATATAATATGTAATAGGCAAAACCTAGAAGTGAGCGCAGAAAATAACTTAAAAGTAAACTTAATGTCCATAATTTATATCCCAGCCCTAAAGGCTAGGGTTCAGGGAGCTCCAGGAACCTAGAAGCTGGCAGATGCGTTCCAAGGGTTTTCCTGGAAATAAAACTGACCTGATGTTTGGCTGGTTTATATAGTTTGACATTTACGGTTTTTGTTCACAAATAACCATGTGTAAATTAACATGAGCGCTCGTTGCCTATTAAGGGCGCGAAATGTTTGGGTGTCCAGGTAAATTGTTCAAGGGACAGGTACAAAAAAATTACAGCTAAATAAAACTAAATAAAAGTTTATTGAATAAACGAGCCCTATACTAATAAGCTGGACGCAATAAATCTTTACTGTGAGAAACAAATCGCTTAAACTAAGGAAAAACCACAACGAATTATCTTTCACAAAAAACACCGCCTCACAGGCAAGGTCACCCATATGCATGCGTGCCTGGTGGAAACCCATAGACTGATCCAGAGACATTTTGATACCTGTATACAGGTATGGGCGCCCAAACTCACAAGCAAAAAATCCGCCCAAATTCTTAATACAAACAAATTTTAAAGTCAAAATAGCATTTAATGTTGAATTTTGACACTTGTGAAATCAATTTGCAACTTTGGCCTTTTCTAGCATTTTGCATATCATAATGATACGATAGCTTACGCCAATTTCTAAGTTTAGACAATCAATCAATCAATATTTGGGATTGCACAGCATATGACATTCGATCAGATGCGCAATGAGGTGAAAAATATGGTACATGTACACTCTTCATACCTACTTTTAAAACGTATGTCAAACTGAATTTTATCGGTAGGGGGCTCCTCAGAGGCCTATAGGACTAGTTACATGTACTTCTGTTTTAGGCTTGAGGTGGCGTTAGGCTATATGGCTTCTACAGAAATAGCTATCCACTAAACTATGTTTAGTTTTTATTTATTTATTCTCTACTTTTAGTTTTCAATTGGATTCAAAAGCCATTCCCCAATAGCCTTGAATGATCGGTTGTACTGCAAAATAGAAACTGTTTATCTTTCAAGTTCACGTAATTTTCTGTCAGTCGCTCAAACAACAAATTTTCGCTATTTTCCCCGTCTCATCGACCTATCCAAAGGTACCGGCCCTCCTGAAGACATGTATATAGTTGAAGTCAAGATCTTCAAATTCTGTAGCCAAAGTTTATTGATGATGGGTGGCCAATAGAGTTGGAGGACCTGCCATATTGAAAAATGTTACTCAGAGAATCAACACATTGTTCTCCTAATTTAAGTAATGCAAATGGCCCAAACTTTACACACATTCAGTTCGATCTTTTAGTTAGCCGTTCCACCAAAAAAGCATTCAAACACTCACATTTGTGTTGCGTACATTTCCCAAGTTCATTTTGAATGTGTGTAAAGTTTGGGCAGGTTACGGTGCTTATTATAAAATCAGGTACCGGCCTACGCCTCTGTATAACTATAAGTAAACTTTTATAGGGCCTGGGAGTCTATCGAGAGATTTCGCGATATCCGGTGACAGATGAGGTTTTTTCATGACGTCAGGTCGCTTGTCGTTTTTTTGTTCTAAAACGTCATAAATGAGCGTCATATCCGAACGATAAAGGCTCTTCACGTACGTAATGACAACGCCGGTGACAGGAAATTTGTGGAATGGTCACGTTACTCCCGCTCCCTATTCCATAATTTAACTCGGATAGGATATAGATAGGTCAGTCACTTTGAAAACTTCTTCTGTCAATAAAAAAGGTCGGTCATCGTAAATATTTTATGATTGTCAGGGGGGCAAGCCCCCTTAGAACCCCCCAAGATTTCTTTTTCTTTATGAATTTTTAATGAAAAAGAAAATACATGTACTGTAGGCCTACCAGCGAGAAATGGTTGGTCACCGTAAATATGTTATAATCGTCAGGGGGGCAAGCCCCCCTATAACCCCCTAATTTTTAGCCCGCCATCATTCTGATGGTGGGGTATTCAAATCGCTTTTCCGTGGTCCGTCGTCAGTCGTCCGTCGTCCGTCCGTTAACTTTTTGCTTGTTACCTTTATTCCAAGAAAACTACCAGTCCAATCTTAATCAAACTTAATATACAACATCACCCTATGGTCTAGTTGTGCACCGTACGTTTTCATCTCATTTGCATATTCAATGTGGCCACCAGGGGGCGATATTGTTTTTTTTTGTTACCTTTATTCCAAGAAAACTACCTGTCCGATTTTCACCAACCTTGGCTGACATTATCTCCATATAGTCTAGTTGTGCATCCTACATTTTCATCTCATTTGCATATTCAATATGGCCACCAGGGGGCGATGTTGTTTTTTCTTTGTTACCTTTATTCCAAGAAAACTACCTGTCCAATCTTAATCAAACTTAATATACATCATCACCCTATGGTCTAGTTGTGCACCGTACATTTTCATCTCATTTGCATAAACAATATGGCCGCCAGGGGGAGATGTTGTTTTTCTTTGTTACGTTTATTGCAAGAAAACTTTCGGTAGTTACCTTTATTCCAAGAAAACTATTTGTCCAATCTTAATAAAACTCAACATGCATCATCACCCTACGGTCTAGTTGTACACCGTACATTTTCATCTCATTTGCATATTCAATATGGCCACCAGGGGGCGATATTGTTTTTTTTTTGTTACCTTTATTTCAAGGAAACTACTAGTCCGATTTTCATCAAACTTGGCTGACATTATCTCCATATAGTCTAGTTGTGCATTGTACATTTTCATCTCATTTGCATATTCAATATGGCCACCAGGGGGCGATGTTGTTTTTCTTTGTTACCTTTATTCCAAGAAAACTACCTGTCCAATCTTAATCAAACTTAACATACATCATCACCCTATGGTCTTGTTGTGCAATGTACATTTTCATCTCATTTGCATATTCAATATGGCCGCCAGGGGGCGATGTTGTTTTTTCTTTGTTACCTTTATTCCAAGAAAACTATTAGTCCAATCTTAATCAAACTCAACATGCATCATCACTCTACGGTCTAGTTGTACACCGTACATTTTCATCTCATTTGCATATTCAATATGGCCGCCAGGGGGTGATATTGTTTTTTTTTTGTTACCTTTATTCCAAGGAAACTACTAGTCTGATTTTCACCAAACTTGGCTGTCGTTATCTCCATATAGTCTAGTTGTGCATCCTACAGTTTGATCTCATTTGCATATTCAATATGGCCACCAGGGGGCGATATTGTTTTTTTTTGTTGTTACCTTTATTCCAAGGAAACTACTAGTCCGATTTTCACCAAACTTGGCTGACGTTATCTCCATATAGTCTAGTTGTGCATCCTACAGTTTCATCTCATTTGCATATTCAATATGGCCACCAGGGGGCGATGTTTTTTTTTGTTTGTTACCTTTAGCCCAAGAAAACTACCTGTCCAATCTTAATCAAACTTAACATACATCATCTCACCCTATGGTCTAGTTGTGCACCGTACATTTTCATCTCATTTGCATATTCAATATGGCCGCCAGGGGGAGATGTTTTTTTTTTTTCGTTTATTGCAAGAAAACTTTTGCTTGTTACCAATAAAACTATCAGTCCAATCTTAATCAAACTGAACATACATCACCCTATGGTCTAGTTGTGTCCAATACATTTTCATCTCATTTGCATATTCAATATGGCTGCCAGGGGCGATATATTTTTTTTGTTACTTTTTTCCAAGAAAACTACCAATCCGATTTTCACCAAACTTGGCTCACATTATCTCCCTATAGCCCTGTTGTGTACTGTACATTTTCATCTCATTTGCATATTCAATATGGCCGCCAGGGGGCGATGTTTTTTTTCTTTATCTTTGTTCCAAGAAAACTACCTGACATTAATCAAAATTAACATACATTTTCACCCTATGGTCTAGTTATGCACCGTTCATTTTGATCTCATTTGCATATTCAATATGGCCGCCAGGAGGGCGATATTGTTTTTTCGTTACTTCTATCCCAAGATAACTACTGGTCTGATTTTGACCAAACTTGGCCGACATTATCTCCCTTTGATCTTGTTGTGCACCATACATTTTCATCTCATTTGCATATTCAATATGGCTGCCAGGGGCGATATCTTTTTTTTGTTACTTTTTTCCAAGAAAACTACCAATCCGATTTTCACCAAACTTGGCTCACATTATCTCCCTATAGCCATGTTGTGTACTGTACATTTTCATCATATTTGCATATTCAATATGGCCGCCAGGGGGCGATGTTTTTTTTCTTTATCTGTGTTCCAAGAAAACTACCTGACATTAATCAAAATCAACATACATCATCACCCTATGGTCTAGTTATGCATCGTTCATTTTGATCTCATTTGCATATTCAATATGGCCGCCAGGAGGGCGATATTGTTTTTTCGTTACTTCTATTCCAAGAAAACTACTGGTCTGATTTTGACCAAACTTGCCGACATTATCTCCCTCTGATCTAGTTGTGCACCCTACATTTTCATCTCATTTGCTTATTAAATATGGCCGCCAGGAAGCAATGTTGTTTTTTAACCAAATTTGAAAATGAAACTTATTATCATTATTCCAAGAAAACTACTGACCTGATCTTAACCGAACATGACACACATCATCCCTCTAAGTTGTAGCTGTGCACCGTACATTATCATTTCATTAGCATATTGAAGATGGCTACCAGGTGGCAATGTTGTTTTCAACCAAAATTTCAAGGGGAGCTTAACTTTGCAATTCACAATTTAATTTTCCTCAACAATAGTTATCTCCTTGGAATAAGATTTTTTATGTAGACCCCAATTCCTATATCCAGTTATTGCTGTAACAATCTTTAATATGAATAGACAACCTATGTGGGATGGTTGCCAGTTACCAACGGAAGGTCGTGGGTTTCCTCCGGGCATAGAGCCCGGTTTCCTCCCACAATAAAACTGGCAACGCCGCCATATAAGTGAAATAATCTTGAGCGCAGCGTTAAACGCCAAACAATCAATCAATCAATTTAATATGAATAGATGAACGCGGGCGTTAAGATCCCTTTAAGGGATCTCTTGTTCTTTTTCTTTATGAATTTTTAATAACGAACATAAATTAAAAATGAAAAAACCCTGAAGACTGAAGTCACAGTAAAAAAAAAATGTGTAGAGCCGTATCGGCTGTATGTTGAAGTTGAACACTGACGGAGGTGTTTAGACAAGCTCGTACATTGTCCTGTATCATGCATTAAATGATTAAACGAAGCAAAGATGGAGAGGCGAATGTTTGAAATTGCTCGTGTGTGGAGTGAAATCGGCGATTTTAGTAATTGTGAGCGATTTTTGTGCAAATAGACTGGTTTTCCGATTATGGAGTTCCCTAAGGTATTATACAGAATATTTGAAAGTTACTGTAAGTTCCAGGTGACGGACCTATTCTATGTTCGCACCTTTATCTCGTTATAGTTTTTTTAAACATCAGATGTACTCTTCTGTAAAAAGAGGCGCGAAAGCGGAATCAGTATTTGAACAACAATGGCGGATGCAGGGTTCGAAATGACGGGTGCACGGGTGCACAAATGCACCCAATTTTTTGTTGGTGCACCCAAAAATATAAAAGAGAGTAAAAATGGGTGCACGCAGTGCACCCAGCGGGCATCCTGTAAAAAACACTGTACTACGGCCGGAAAGGTCTGTAATGTAGGCCCTATTCGTAAGCACAAGTCGTCGAAGTCACAAACTTTGAGCGGTCCGAAAGGCTGGGTGGATACGTATTAATCCGCTAGACAATAATTGGTAAATGTAGCTTTTATTGAAAAGTTGGTTTGTGGGACTTAACTTAATTTACTTTCAACTTGCGAGAAACAGCGTGGAAATTCATTTACCGACTTGTCAAGCTATAACTATAACTTAGGGTATAGCGATAGATCGTAACGACCAAAGAACGGTAGCTTACGTCTGTACGCCGTAATGCTGCGAGCAGCGATTCATCGATGTTTCTCGCTGATAATTGCCGTAACAGAGCATATAGCCAGAGTGTGGACATACAAATCTAATCATTACTGGTTTGTTGAAAAACAAAATTGACGTAAACTTCAAATATTCAACATTGAGCGTGGCCGATCTTTCACTGAAACTTTCTACCGCTTTAGCACTCATATATACAGGTTGTACAATTGATATCCACGGGGTCCCAATAGGCAATAAACCGGGCCATTAGTTCTTGGTAATATCGGCCCGCTTTGAGGATAGACAAAACTTGAGGCGAGCATGCAAGCACGTGGTGGTTGTTTTTTCTCTTCTGTCGAGTCGCTTCGTTTATCATTAGGGGGTCGGTGTGGGAAGACGACGAAGTTTGAATGCATGTCACTTGTTACAATCAATTTAACTCAGACAACGGACAGAAAAAAACGCCTTCAACGATTCTTCATTTTACCGATTTCCTCCGTCAGCGTTACTGCAACAGACACGAGCGGGACGCTTGAACCAAACGCCCCCTCACGGAGGACTCAATTTAGTAAAAAAACAAATAAAACACCCTTTATCCATACGGTTTGGTAAGATTTATTTTCGTATCAAATATTTTGATGACAATTTCGGTATACTTAGTCATTAGAACCAGTCAACTATCAACAAATCTCACGGACGGCCATGCAAGATTCTTAGACTTCTATGTAGGCCTATAGACGGTAATTCACACTTTTTTTTTTTTTTTTCGTTTTTAATTTACAAATGGAAATAAACTATTCTGCATTGTTACGTCGAATGCAGATCGGTTTTAAGCCTTCCTCCTTCATTTACTGAGCGTTTTTAACTTTTTACCTTGTGCACCCTAATATAACTTGGTGCACCCGTTTTCAAAAAAGGTCATATTTTGGGTGCACGGCGTGCACCCAGTCAAAAAATTTGAATTCGACCCCTGGGATGTTTCGAATGGCGAATGGAACGCTTTGCATAACAGTTAAGGCTTTTGAATAAGTTATTTAGAAGGAATTTGCATTCCAGATTTCCATGCTGTTTAAGATTTTACCTCCAACACACATTATGATATATATATGAAACATATTAACCTCTTTTTAGGAATACATGTAGTATTCTGTAGCTGCATTCACAGCCGTGAACGCGAAGCAATGGTGTAAGGGGGAATTTTCAATGGTGTAAGGGGACATAACCTAGCTCTATTGAAGATATATAATATGAGAAGTTACGAAATGGATATTTTCAACAACCCTCAAAACAGAGCAAATAAACGCATTTTCGATCTGAAAACTATCCTGGCCTCTTCCCAAGACCTTCTTATGGCTGTACGCCTATATTCAAAATCAACAAAAAAGTTGGAAGACTCTGGTTTGCCGAAATATCAACCTCTGTCCATATACTACGAGTCCTCTGCAAAACGACACTACTCCTACACAATAGTTCTAATTCTCGTGGATAAAATTTCCCACCCGGTTTTGTCAACTGACTAGTCAGACGAGCTGCGTGCGCGCAATTAGAACTATTGTGTAAGAGTTGTGTCGTATTGCAGAGGACTCGTAGTATATGGATATATTTTCAGTAAAAAAATTAATTTCGGGGAGAGAAAAAAATTAACTCAATTTGGCTGTCAAAACTGAATATGGAACGATTATCAACTATTTAAGCGCTTTACCTCTGTCATAAAGCAAGTCGAAGTTGAATACAGTAAATCACACCGTTTTTCACCGTGATTTTTTTCAACTAAGGTCACGTGATAACAGCTGTGATGTTAATTGCAGCTTATTAGTTAACAATGCCCCAATTAAATGAGGTGTCCAGGCCAAGCGAGAGGTGTAATTGAATTGACAGGTGGTATGTAATCCGTGAAGATCACACAATGCGGCGGTCAATACCGCCGCGCAAGCTACATGTGCATTTACGTCTCTTCTACGACATCAGATCAACTAACCTCTCTAACTAATGCATGGTCACTGTGCACTTTTGTTTCCATTTTTCGACTGACCCACACAAAGTTATGTCGACTCAAACGTTTAAAAACGTAAATCATCAACCAACGGGCTGGAGCCGGAGAAACGGTGAAGAAAGGCGAACACTGGGTGGAGTTTCCCATGATGACTTTGAAAAAAACATGGCGACAAACTTGAAGTGGGAAGATTGTCTCCGAATATATAGGTCAGTATGCAACCGCACGCCATCGTCCGTCCGTTAACTTTTTGCTTGTTACCTTTATTCCCAAAAAACTACCAGTCCAATCTTAATCAAACTTAACATACATCATCACCTAATGGTCTAGTTGTGCACGGTACATTTTCATCTCATTTGCATATTCTATATGGCCACCAGGGGGCGATATTGTTTTTTTTTTTGTTACCTTTATTCCAAGAAAACTACATGTCCGATTTTCACCAAACTTGGCTCACATTATCTCCATATAGTCTAGTTGTGCATCGTACATTTTCATCTCATTTGCATATTCAATATGGCCGCCAGGGGGCGATGTTGTTTTTCTTTGTTACCTTTATTCCAAGAAAACTACCTGTCCAATCTTAATCAAACTTAAGATACATCATCACCCTATGGTCTAGTTGTGCACCGTACATTTTCATCTCATTTGCATATTCAATATGGCCGCCAGAAAGCGATATAGTTTTTCTTTGTTACGTTTATTGCAAGAAAACTTTCGTTTGTTACCTTTATTCCAAGAAAACTATTAGTCCAATCTTAATCAAACTTAACATCCATCATCACATTATGGTTTAGTTGTGCATCGTCCATTTTCATCTCATTTGCATATTCAATATGGCTGCCAGGGGGTGATATATATTTTTTTGTTACCTTAATTCCAAGAAAACTACCGGTCTGATATTCACCAAACTTGGCTAACATTATCTCCCTATAGCTTTGTTGTGTACTGTACATTTTCAACTCATTTGCATATTCAATATGGCCGCCAGGGGGCGATGTTGTTTTTCTTTGTTACCTTTATTCCAATAAAACTATCAGTCCAATCTTAATCAAACTCAACATACATCATCACCCGATGGTGAAGCAGGGCATAATCCACCATTTTTGGGAAGGGGCCCATGGCTGGTCCATTGGGAAAATTAAACGTCGGTACAAAATAGATTTGGGAAAAAGAAGTTTTTCATCATATAAACAATATCTTGTTCTTTTCTGCCTGGTTCATCGGATATCCTCATACCATTTAAATTAATTGGTGGAAAAAAAACAACACTTTGTTTTGCAATAGATCAACCAACATGTTTTATTTAAGACTGTGTACATGCCCGAAACTATCAACACTGAGAGCCAGTCAGTGTTTTAGCCAGGATTAAAAAAGTGCCAGTCATTTGGGGTTTTAGGGGTTACTATTGCTGCTGTTGTTGCACCATCGCCGACTCGCACTCAACAGCAAACTATTATAATTATATTGATTAAAGGGTGTTTTGAGCAACCCCCTCCACCACGCATGTTCCCACCCAAGTGACCATCCAGAGGGGTGGCCACGTATCTTTTGGACACCCTGTGGTCAAAATTCATCGACATTCGACACGCAATAACCTAGCAATTTAACATGATGATGTGCAACATAAAAAAGTAGGTCATAATGGACACACAATTTTTAGGAGAAAGTGCAAAAATAGCTATTTTTGAACACCCTATTTCCGGATCCTGCCATGGATGAGTTTATGATCCGACCAATCCCACCAACAATAGTATGTCTATGGATGAAAAGAGTCAGAAGACCACATAATTAACTGATACAAAATGGGTTTAAAATTTCTGTAAATCAAACCGATTGCATGATTTATTTTATTGTCATGTAGAATGCCTCACAACGAATGAATAAACAGTCCTTTTCGGTTTTCATAGACAAATGTGTTTTCTATTTATTCTTTGTTTATTACTGGCATATGCACATCAATTATTTATTGCACAGCCTCAGAGGCACAAAAACACTTAACAATTATGGAACCATTACATTGTTTACTCTTGAAATTACAAATGCCAAATGATGCTTATGAAGGTAAGAGATAACATGCATCTTGGGCGCTGGTTCAGGTAAAGAGAGGTTAAGTATATATTAAAAAAACACTGGATGTGTGCGGAGTGAGGTTACAAAATTAATCCAGAAAATAATTAGACTGGAGTATCATCAGGTGGAATTTGACAATACCATTGTGACACTATGAACAGCGTCCATGCACATCATCAGATATCAAATTCTATGACTTTACAGGACCTTTTGGGGAGAAATTACATGACTTTCAGGGACCTCTGGCAGGATTGATAAATGTGAACAGTTTTTAAGAAATGCAACACAATGATTATCTTTATGTTAGGTTGAATAAGGCAGACCTGGGTTCATAAATTGAAGGCAATCAGTAGCCTATAGTTTTCCAATTTTTTCAGTCTTTTTTCAACAAAAGAGGAAAAGATAGCAGTCATTTCTCAAGAATCCTTGTGTTTTTCCTTTCTCCGTGACCGTTTCTTGACGGCAGGGTATAGGCTATAGTGAGTGGAAGAAGGGACTCACGCCGCTTCCCAAGCCGTAATTGATAGATATGCCAGCTGGGTATTGGTCACACTCTCACTGTTCAGTCGTTGGACTACAATACTGGCCAACTTGGACGAAACCAAATCATGATCGGGAAACAAACAATTGGCAGCAGTACACCGGCATTGATGTTAGGGTGTCTATTTCAACAGTGGAATGAAATACTGTTGATCCACGAACAGACGAGCGTCAGTTATTCAAATAGAATGTACTAAGCATACTGACGTTACTGATACTTGAAAACATCGCTATATAGCCTAATATAAAACACGTTGGTAAAAACAAAATAACACACACAATCGCCCAAAAACACGCCCGTCAAAAAAACCCGTCAATGAAAATGTTGCCCGTCAGGAAAAAGTAACGCCCGTCAAAAAGACGGGCTGACGGGTGGCTGGCTAAACCTATGGAGCCAGTGGTTGGGACAGCTGTAAGGTGGACAATTGATATAATTGCCCAAATTATTCTTACAATGTGCCTTGGTGGGTTCACACTTGGGGACATAGTACTTTCCATTATGACTTGACATTGCCAGTGAGTCTGAAAACAATAAAAATATAATTATAAGTGATTTAGTCTAGGTACATTCTCTCATTCAGCACCAGTTGGAAGTTTTCTCTTAAATAATTCCTTTAATACTTCTGATAAATTCATAGTTAAAAAATAAACCCTTATCTATTGTCTTACCATTTTCTTTTAAACTAGAGAGTTTCTTGAAAAATCAGGAATTTAGTTGTTGAATGGTTATCGTTCGAAATAGGAATTTTAAATAGCAAAACTTCCAATAAAAGTTAATATTATTAAATTCCTATACATTTTGCACAGCCACGTCATAGTCACACAAAGGTACATGTACATGACTTGAAATGAATTAGATCTATTGAAATATTTAGCAATAATATGACCGAAAAAATTGCTATGTCCTACAAACGAAATTAAATAATTTAGGCAGATTAATCAAACTGAACAAAAAAAAAATTTAGTGAAATAAAAATATCAGTTAATCAATTCACGTGTTACATATAATTCCATCAAATGACCTCCTTTTATAAAACAATATGACCTGCGTTCACGCTTTGACTTTTGGCAACACAAACTGCGACAGCTATAAGTTATAACAATAACATACTTCAACGTCAGGAAAAAAAACGTTTACAAACTTTGTTATTCTTTATTTTTGAGCTAATTATCTTCCACTGTCGCTTGGAATAAGTTTTTCAACGGCCACATTAAAAACAAACAGAATACTTACGTGAATGGGCTTGAAATCAACCGGAAAAATTACTTCTCCAGCATGAGCAGGATACAGGAAGTCACAAGGTGCACCATTTTCGCTCGGAATACAAGGTCAACGATTGGATGAAAACAAAAACAACCGCCAATGAAAATAGCGCTCTGTCCGACTTCAACTACTCACTTCCTGCTCGCGAACACGGTGACAGTTATTCCCTTAAATTTACAGTATATTTTCCTGCGGTAATTCAAGTTGTATCTGAATAGCGATTGACTATTTTTACGGCAAATAAATTGGGAACTTGCAGGCTTTTGGGAAATTCGTTTACCAGTTTTGGGAAAAAGGTCCTTGGGAATGGGGCCGAATATCGGCCCCTACAACATAGGTGGATTATGCCCTGGGTCAAGTTGTGCATCATACATTTTCACCTCATTTGCATATTAAATATGGCCGCCAGGGGGCGATGTTGTTTTTCTTTGTTACGTTTATTGCAAGAAAACTTTTGCTTGTTACCTTTATTCCAAGAAAACTATCAGTCCAATCTTAATCCAACGCAACATACATCGTCACCTCATGGTTTAGTTGTACATCGTACATTTTCATCTCATATGCATATTCAATATGGCTGCCAGGGGGTGATATATATTTTTTTTGTTACCTTAATTCCAAGAAACCTACCAGTCTAATATTTACCAAACTTGGCTAACATTATCTCCCTATAGCTTTGTTGTGCATCGTACATTTTCAACTCATTGGCATATTCAATATGGCCGCCAGGGGGCGATGTTGTTTTTCTTTGTTACCTTTATTCCGATAAAACTATCAGTCCAATCTTAATCAAACTCAACATACATCATCCCCCGATGGTCAAGTTGTGCATCGTACATTTTCACCTCATTTGCATATTAAATATGGCTGCCAGCCTGGGGCGATATATTTTTTTTGGTTACTTTATTCTAAGAAAACTACCCGTCTGATTTTCACCAAACTTGACTCACATTATCTCCCTATAGCCTTGTTGTGTACTGTACATTTTCATCTGATTTGCATATTCAATATGGCCGCCAGGGGGCGATGTTGTTTTTTTTTGTTACCTTTATTCCAAGAAAACTACCTGTCTAACATTAATCAAACTTAACATACATTTTCACCCTATGGTGTAGTTATGCACTGTTCATTTCCATCTCATTTGCATATTCAATATGGCCACCATATTGAATACTTTTATTACTTTTATTCCAAGAAAACTACAATGTACTGGCCCCAATTCCTATATCCAGTTATTGCTGTAACAATCTTTAATATGAATAGACGACCTATGTGGGATGGTTGCCAGTTACCAACGGAAGGTTGTGGGTTTCCTCCGGGCATATAGCCCGGTTTCCTCCCACAATAAAACTGGCAACGCCGCCATATAAGTGAAATAATCTTGAGCGCAGCGTAAAACACCAAACAATCAATCAATCAATTTAACCCTTGTCCTGTCGGCTCCGCCGTCACTGCCAGCTCCGTATATATCCGTTTTCCAGACATCGCGGATTTACAACCAATCAACGGTTCGAGTTTTCGGAAATATCTAAATGTTTTTATTACATCATATCCGGGAATTCCTGGGGACTCTTGGCGCGAAAATTACACATTCTACTGTCACGTGACAGTCTAATTTTAGCGGGTTAAAGCAAGGAGTATAGATGGACATCTATACTCCTTGGGTTAAAGGAGGTCGTTTCGAAGGACGCTTTCTGTCTCTAGGTCAAAATGGCGGAAGCGGAGGGTAGCGAGGGTCAAGAGTTGACAAACATAGCTCCCGAAAATAGAGAAAACTTTACAGGGAAATTTTTATGGACGGTTCTGATGACGAATTTTTGGGGTTTGAAGAGGATGATATATTGCAGGAAGAGAGTGACGTGGAAAGTGATTTTCCAAATTTTCAGTGGTGTGAAAGAGGTTGGAATCCCCAGCCTTTACAGGTGACCGAGGACAAACGTATCCTAGTGGATATCCCGGAATTCCCTGATTTTCTTTTTTTTTTCAAGATTTTTTTTACCAAGGATATTGTGGATCTTTTAGTTGTTGAAACGAACAGATACGCCCAAGAATACACCAGTTACAAGGTTTTAAAAGAAACATCATGATTCAAAAAGTGGATCCCAATAACTAACCCCAAAATGGAGTCCTTTTTAGGACTAGTTATTGGGATGGGCTTATTGCAACAAATCGACGTCCAAGACTACTGGACAACTGATGAAATGCTGGCAACCCCTTTTTTCCCGACAGTAATGTCCAGAAATAAATTCCACCTAATTTTATCCCTTCTTCATTTTAACAACAATGCAAAGCAGATGCCCGGTGAACATCCAGATTTTGACCCCCTTTTCAAACTACGAAATTTTCTTGACATGCTAAAACGCAGATTTGAAGTTGCCTATTACCCTGGACAAAACTTAGCTCTGGATGAAGCCATGATTGCTTGGCGAGGAAACTTGTCATTCAGAGTATACAACCCGGATAAGCCAGACAAATTTGGAGTTAAAATGTACGAGATTTGTGACTCTAGCAATGGCTATTGTAGCGAGTTTGAAATTTACTCGGGTAAAAGACCAGCCTCCATCTATGGTGCAACGTAGGACCTGGTAATGCGTCTAATGACAAGATTTTTAAACAAAGGGCATAATTTGTATCTTGACAATTATTTTACCTCTCCAGTTTTATTTCAACACCTAATTTTTAAGAACACCGGGGCATGTGGGACAGCCCTTTCTGAATCGCAAAGGAATACCCGTCATTGTAAAAACAACAAAACTCAAAACAAAGGGAATTAAAATCGTTTTAAACAATGGAAGTTTATCCGTGGTGAAATGGCATGATAAGAGAGATGTTACAATGATAACTTCGATCCACAAGGACCAAGATCTACCAACTGGAAAACTTGACCCACGGACCCAAGAACAAGTAATCAAAACTGAGTGTGTCATTGAATACAACAAATACATGGGGGCGGTAGATAGGAGCGATCAAATGATTATGTACGAGGCATTTAAACGTAAAAGTTCAAAGTGGTATAAGAAAGTTTTTTTTCATCTCCTCATGCTGGCTGTGCTGAATGCATATATTTTGTATAAGGAATGGTGTAGAGGAAATGGTCGTCGTCCTGTGCTTCATCGTATTTTTCGCAGAGACCTTGTCAAACTGCTTACATCTCAACGTCAAAGTGCCATTGCCACGTCTCATCCTGGTCGACCGCTACGCCTGACAGCTAGACATTTCCCAGACAAGATACCGCCAACTCTCAAGCGAAGAAATCCTGCCCGTATCTGTGCAGTGTGCAGTTTTCCCAACTCTAAATGTAAATCGCCGGGCGACGATCGAGCTAGAAAAGAATCTTGTTACCAATGTAAGGAGTGTGACGTTGGTCTTTGTGTATCACCCTGTTTTGGTTTATATCACACTCATGAAAATTTTAGATTGGCACATCAACGATTGAGAAACACACAGCAGCTTGGGACACCAACGGAGGAATAGTATCATCAGTTCTGAAATAAAGAAAAGATCTGTGTAAATATTGTGTAAATACTGTTGTTTTTTTTCCTGGTGGATATTAGTGAACAGTTCGGAGATTGCTTGACTAGCTTCCTGATATACAGTCTTAAGGAGCAAGTTTTTTAAAAAAAGAAAAAAGACAAAGAACAGTTAAAAAAAATAGTGTTTTTTATCGACTTCAAAACATACAATGATACATTTCTTGTGGAGACCGAGTCATTGTAGTTGCACTTGCAATGTCTTTCATTCTTTGGGGAGTTTGGCGTTTAAATTCAAAATTGTTCAACTACAAGATATAAAACAGAAACCAGTGAGTAATTTCTCAACTTTTTTTACTTCAAATTATTGTCTAGTCTTTATAAATTTCGTAAAAGGGATAGTTTTGTGTACTTTCAATACTGTCACGAACCAAATAAGCCGATCTATAGTTACCTATTTTATGTTGAGCACACTATCGAAGCGAAGTATGTTGTTGTTGTTACGCCATTTTGTAGTTGACTTTTTCACGTCGTTCAAGTTTTTTTTCACGTAATGTCACCATCCTTCTTGAAAATCCAATCAAAGTGCGTCCAATTTTGGTACCGGTATTGTTTTTTAGCCGAAAATAGAGCCGTAAAAGGCAAACTCGATGACAGCAATACAGCGTGTTTTACTCGCGTTTTCCCCGACAGCGTGGCAGTGAGGACTGGCTGAAGTCAAAGCCTGACTGACAGTGTGGTACGCGCGTGCGCTATGTGGGTCAACCAGGACAAGGGTTAATATGAATAGATGAACGCGGGCGTTAAGATATCTCTTGTTCTTTGTTACCTTTATTCCAATAAAACTATCAGTCCAATCTTAATCAAACTCAACATACATCATCACCCGATGGTCAAGTTGTGCATCGTACATTTTCACCTCATTTGCATATTCAATATCATGGCTGCCAGGGGGCGATGTTGTTTTTCTTGGTTACAATTGCAAGAAAACTTTCGCTTGTTACCTTTATTCCAAGAAAACTATCAGTCCAATCTTAATCAAACTCAACATACATCATCACCTTATGGTTTAGTTGTACATGTACATCGTACATTTTCATCTCATTTGCATATTCATTATGGCCGCCAGGTGACGATATATATTTTTTTGTTAGCTTAATTCCAAGAAAACTACCAGTCTGATACTCACCAAACTTGGCTCACATTATCTCCCTATAGCCTTGTTGTGTACTGTACATTTTCATCTCATTTGCATATTCAATATGGCCGCCAGGGGGCGATGTTGTTTTTCTTTGTTACCTTTATTCCAAGAAAACTACCTGTCTAACATTAATCAAACTTAACATACATTATCTGCCTATGATCTAGTTGTGCACCCTACATTTTCGTCTCATTTGCTTATTAAATATGGCCGCCAGGAAGCAATGTTGTTTTTGAACCAAATTTGAAAATGAAACTTATTATCATTGTTCCAAGAAAACTACTGACCGATCTTAACCAAACATGACACACATCATCCCCCTAAGTACTAGCTGTGCACCGTACATTATCATCTCATTAGCATATTGAAGATGGCTACTAGGTGGCAATGTTGTTTTCAACCAAAATTTCAAGGGGAGCTTACTTTGTAATTCACAATTTAATTTTCCTCAACAATAGTTATTTCCCTGGAATAAGATTTTTTTATGTAGGCCCTATATCCAGTTATTGCTGTAACAATCTTTAATATGAATAGATGAACGCGGGTGTTACGATCCCTTTAAGGGATCTCTTGTATTTTATTACTTTTACTACGGTAAATGACGTCCGAATCTGACCAATTTTATACCCAAAGTGAGTAGCAGTCTGGTTCAACCCCCTGTTGAGTCGCATGAATAGATCGATCAGCGGACGTGTGAAACGATTAGTCTGGTTGGCCTTTGATCTTTAAACCTTACCGTTTAGTTTAAACACAGGTCTTCGTTGTCACTTTGGTGCAACAACAACATCAATTAGTAGACCTACGAAAACTCACAGTTAGCTGAGAAATCTGCCTATGCCGGATTATATATTTTTTTCGTCACAAACGGGCCAGGGATTCCGACACAACTTTCAAACTTACAACATGTGCGTATGGCCCTAAACATATCACTATGAGTAATATATAAACTACACGTAGTCTGCTATCCAACTTCATTTCTTTGTTGATTATATAGTTATAAAAAAAACAAAGTGACTACACACGTGGCGACACAGAAGCGGCCATCGTTCAGTCGTGTCGTGATTCACGTGATGCTCACCAGTTTACTCAATCTGGGCTTGGATATTTGTAGGACGATTGGATCACCAGAAAAAAAAAACGTTTGATGAAGAAACAATTCCTTCATGTAGTATAGTAATAATCATGGGTTAACTACATGTACACGTATCTGTTGTTTCCGGTCGCCATTTGAGCAGTCAAGCTACCAACTTCACGGGAGTGTTGACAACGCCAGCAAGATAGGAAAACAATCGGTAATCATAGACTCAAATTCAATGAGGAGTTGCTAAATTATATTCGCCCTCTAAAACCACAGAAAATTGCTTTTAAATATTACAACGACCAAAAGACATTTTGTAATGTTTTATTGTTATAAGCGGGCTTTTAAACATGTAGGCCTAAAATATCTTATATATTCGACAGTCCAGATCGAGTGAGCTGTTCAGCTTTCTTTTGGGTCTTATGGTTGCTGATTGGACTATACATACCTGTCAATCAAAATAAGGGCCAATCAAATGGCTACCTGTTTTAGCGATCGATAAAACTGCCGCAGGCCACCTGGGTTTTCACTTCAAGTAATATTAAACTATTATATTGCTGCGTAATTTTCAAGAACTCGAAGTTTTGAAATTAGAACATGTCTAGACTGCAGCGAATCTCGATCTGAGTGCATGTTATTCGTGAATTTTGACCTTTACACCTCGTGGTTATTTTGTAATACCGATGTTTGATATTTTGCCCGCCGAAGGCTTCAAAAGCCGCGATATATTGAGAAAGTAAACTGAAACCACGGCAATTTAGCGATTTGCGGCTTGGTCCGTGTTTCTGACTACAAAATGATTTCCTTTCTATATACTGACGACCATAATTCCAAAATACGGCTGTCAGTATACAACAAAGTCATTTTGGTGACGCTACTTACGGCTTAGTAATTAATTTCATAGACGTTGTGACAAAGAATGATTTGACGCTTGGTCATAAGCTGACGGTATGAAAAACAAACAAAACTCGGGTTGATTTTTTAACACGTATTTATTTGTTCGCGAATCTAATAAAAATGGTTAAAGCCCAACATCTTGGGACTATATGTTTCTACTGTAAGTCGGAAATCTCCATTATCGGTCGACAGCCGGTAAGTTATCGGTCATGTAGGCGCTTGACTGTCAGCTCAGGCGTCGGCAGCACACTGGGTGGCTAATCACCATGGTCTGTGATATCTGCCGCCGGTCGGATCGGGCATCGGTCGGATTCGGACATCATTTACGGTATCCCAAAATATATGATGATTACCAGAATACTCCTCTAAAACGT
This sequence comes from Lepidochitona cinerea, assembly GCA_963971465.1. NCBI lineage: Eukaryota > Metazoa > Mollusca > Polyplacophora > Chitonida > Tonicellidae > Lepidochitona > Lepidochitona cinerea. Next base: position 13,229,994 of record OZ020561.1, on the reverse strand, counting down.
ATAATGCTACCGAATCTCAACTAACAATGTTGCATGTGAGAATTTGTTTGTGGCTTTAAATGGGAACGTACAGTCCAATTTTTAATCTAACAAAATAAAGAATTTTTGAAATTTAAATAAGTTAAACACTCATTCTTTTAAAACTTTTCAACCTATACCAGGACACTTGTAAAATCAATCTGCAACTTTGGCTTTTTCTAGCAGTTTGCATGTATGATGGCTGTCGCCATTGCCAGTTTCCAAGTTTAGACACAGCTAATAAATTGTAGAATTTTGGATTTTTATACGCCCGGCTTGAAAAGCGGGCTGTATTATGGTATCATCTCCGGCAGTCCGGCTGTCTGGCGTCCGCTTTCCCTTCCGCTCCATAACTTCTAAAGTTTTGATTCCATCTGCACAATTTTTTCTGAGTATATACCTTATGGGTAGAAGGTGTGTCGCACAGGGCATTAGCCAGAAATTCGAAGTAGCCCGTCCAAAACTCTAGAGCAAAACAAAAATTTTTATTTTTTTTTTCTTTAATTTATTATTTGAAGAAATAACAAACAACAAATTACGTCGTGAGCAAACATGATAAATTTAGTTTTTATATCTGTACACATAGAGCTGTACTGTAGGCTATACGATTAATCCTACTGTCCTGATTGTTTATGCTACCGTACGCCGTAGTAAGTTCAAACACTCGTTAACGCATTGATTTAGTACAATCTTCTAAGTGTATCATATATTCAAAGTTCCGACTTTGACTAAATGTACAACAAACAGAGAATAAAAAAGAAAAGGATGCTTGAACAAATCACTCCTACATAAGGTCGTCTGTCGGTCAACCCACTAAATCACCATTCCAAAGCAAAAACATTTTAAACAGACGTGCGCTGCCGCAGTCACAATACGTCAATATGTAGCCCCTACGGGTATCCGATCAGTTATCGTACGCTTTTGCCGGGTTTTCAATGCGAAAATTTACATCAGTGTTTGCATTGACAAGAAATTCCACAGAAGTGAAGCTGGGCTCAGCCGACTTTTGTTGAAATAGTTTAATTTCTCTCAAGACTCTGAAATGAAGTTTTAGGGACCGCTCGTCTGCATGTTTTTGTAGAGTGACGGGAACCAGTTATCGTAAATCCAACGTTAAAGCTGTTGTGACGTCATTTCTTGTGTTCGAAAAAGTCCCCGACACGGCAGAAGGCGACTATTCTTGGGTCGGCTGACAAATGAAACTCAATAAAAAGTTTTATTATTTATACATAAGTGAAAACTAGGGATTTCCTTCACTCAGAAATGTAATAATTCACTGCAGTGCAATAACAATTTTTGTTATTTAATGTATGCGTCGAAGCCGATGACGTCGTCGGACCTACTTCTTTCTTGTGTACTGACGTCTGCTGTACAACAACAACAGTACATATGATTTGGATAGGCTAAATGAAGCCTTTTCAGTCAATTTAGCATTAAGATAAATAATTTACAACTGAAAACACTAAATTGATTCAATAGAGGATTGGCTTACCACTTTAAATCAAAGCGATAAAACAAAACTTCATTACGGATCGTCAGTTGGCAGCGTTGTGTGGCCTGCATCATCATGGCTTCGGAGAATCGTAACGAGAAACTGTAATTGCCGTTCAATGACGCGGTAAAACGATGTTAAGTAGTTTCATAGATCATTTTTTATCCTTGTGACTGGTGCGCTGCAGAGTTAAAATCCATGTTGATCGATTTAATTTCTTTTTACACGAAATATCGCGAAAAACTTCAGGGAGAAAATGGCAATTCAAATGACCACAAATCTGACAGTTGACAGTCACGTGAGAAGAACAGACATGCTGTTGTTTCATTGGTCAACGATATATATTCCTACGTTTGCTAAAAACCTAATCCGTCATAAGTTTGTTGATATTTTCTTTTTTATAATTGATAAATTTATACTTAATAAACAATCCCCAGAATAAAACATGATAGTATAAATAATAAACAGAATATTGAACAGCTGTGTTTGAAAAGCATTTATATTTTTTCTCTTGAAAGGCGGAGGGATAACCCACTCGACGCTTCGCGTCTCGTGTGCTATTCAAACTCAGCTGTTCAATATCCTCTATTTATTTATATTTGGAGGTTGAATTTTTTAAAGGAGATGCCTCAATACGTAAGCCTGTTGTCATCTGCGGGAAAGCCTGATCGCTTGGGTTAAACACGCATAAGTGTTGGGTGTATAGCCACTATAGGTTACGGATCGGAGACCCGTACGGTGTAAACTCCAAGGAAAAGGACTTTTCACTCCAATCACTCGCGTAAACACTTACATGAGTGGCACTGTTGTCAATTAAAAGATATTCGTAGCCAAGACACTACGCCGTAAGTGTGAACAAAAAGCGGGCTGTAATCTTCCTAACCTGGCTAAAGGTCAAACAAGGAAGGTCATCACGTCACGAAGATCACATGGTCGCATTGTGAACTTGAGATGTGGCACCGTCTTTTACTTTGCGAATTCCCATTTTATTAGAAAGTATAAGGATCATAAACAGTAAATAAAAGCCTTTCAAGATTAAAGCTGCTTTACAACAAATATTAAAACTAGGCTACAGATTACTGGAGGCGTTAAACCGAGCGCGAGGCCTGATAGCTGGCCGGCTTTTACGGGCACCATCCCACTACCGTACTGCACGCAGATTTTTGCTATTTGAGCTCCAGGGGGTATTTCCGACGGCAGTATAACATTGACAAGTACTTTGATAAACGAAATAATTGAGTCCTATTTTCTAATTTACCAACATAACAGTTGATACAGGCGACATGAAGTCTGTCGTGTCATTTTTTTACGCATTTTACGTAATTTTTAGGGTGTTAAAATTTTTTTTAAAATTTTTTTTGCCCGTCCAAAATAGCCCCTGTCGGCCAATTGCCCGTCCACTTGGACAGGTGGACGGGTGTCTGGCTAACCCTATGGTGTCGCAAACTATTTTTAACATCACTGGTTACATAATACACGGCAGAAGGCGACTATTCTTGGGTCGGCTGACAAATGAAACTCAATAAAAAGTTTTATTATTTATACATAAGTGAAAACTAGGGATTTCCTTCACTCAGAAATGTAATAATTCACTGCAGTGCAATAACAATTTTTGTTATTTAATGTATGCGTCGAAGCCGATGACGTCGTCGGACCTACTTCTTTCTTGTGTACTGACGTCGGCTGTACAACAACAACAGTACATATGATTTGGATAGGCTAAATGAAGCCTTTTCAGTCAATTTAGCATTAAGATAAATAATTTACAACTGAAAACACTAAATTGATTCAATAGAGGATTGGCTTACCACTTTAAATCAAAGTGATAAAACAAGCTCCAGGCGGTCCTTCCGACGGCAGTATAACATTGACAAGTACTTTGATAAACGAAATAATTGAGTCCTATTTTCTAATTTACCGACATAACAGTTGATACAGGCGACATGAAGTCTGTCGTGTCATTTTTTTACGCATTTTACGTAATTTTTAGGGTGTTAAAATTTTTTTTTTAATTTTTTTTGCCCGTCCAAAAAAGCCCCTGTCGGCCAATTGCCCGTCCACTTGGACGGGTGTCTGGCTAACCCTATGGTGTCGCAAACTATTTTTAACATCACTGGTTACATAATATGGGAGTTATATTGGATTATGTAATATTCCCTTCCGCTCGATAACTTCTAAAGTTTTGATTCCATCTGCACACTTTTTTCTGAGTATATACCTTATGGGTAGAAGGTGTGTCGCGAACTATTTTTAACATCACTGGTTACATAATATGGGAGTTATAGTGGATTATGTAATATTCCCTTCCGCTCCATAACTTCCAAAGTTTTGATTCCATCTGGACAATTTTTTTATGAGGAAATAGCTTATGGATAGAAGGTGTGTCAGCTTCCTTGGATAATTTAGTGATAGCTATGGTGGCGAAAACCTAAAAAGTTTAGAATTATAATTATTTCTCTGTTTTAAAGGCTCTTCAATTCAGTTTTATTACCCATATGGTAAAGCAAATATAGCTGCTGAAAGATATGTTTGACAATATTTATAAACCTGGTTGTAAGTGTAAACAGAGAAGACTTGTATATTTACACACCATTGACCATCTCAGAGATTAGGCTCTGTTGGAATATACCTATATAAAATGTGGCAAACATCCTGGTCAGTGATGTCTTCATCAAGTGATTGAACCCACTGACCAGTCAGAATTAGCTGGACTCCAAGCTGAAGATGGTCTGACCTGGACATTTAACACCAGATGAGATTTCATATTTGAAGGACCCATTGCATATATTCAAAAATATATATGGAAGGATTTGTTTTGGTAGGGCTGCAGTGACTGTGCCTTTCCGGGCGTATTTTGGGTTTCCCGAAACTCTTGTTTAAATTTCACAGCATAAATTCAAAGGGCGTTCACTTAGATGTGCAATGAGGTGAAAAATAAGGTAGGCCTACGCTCTACATCCCTACTTTTAAAAATTAAGTAAAACAGAACGTTAGCAATAGGCGGCTCCTCAGAGGCCTATAGGCCTAGTTATGTCTTCCCCATCTGTTGGGTGCACATACTGTTGTTGTGCTGTCCGTCGTCCGTCAACTAGGGCTTGTCTGCAAGATACATGTATCTCCAGAACCACTTGGCGCTTATACGCTCGTCCGATCTTCAGTTAGCCTCCGAATTGGATATTTTCATTGGTTGTTGCTTGTCTACAAGATATCTCCAGAACCACCTGGTGGAATTTGATGAAATTTTAATTACAGCTTATTGGTGAGGACGTTCAGTTGATCAAGTTTTGGCGCCTGTCCAATCTTCAGTTAGCCTCAAAATCAGATATTTTCATTGGTTGTTGCTTGTTGACAAGATATCTCCTGATGCACTGGGTGGAATTTGATGAAACTTTAATTACAGCTTATTGGTGAGGACTTTGAGAGTTGATCAAGTTTTGGCACCTGTACGCCGTCTGATCTTCTGTGGGCCTCCGTCAGACAGGGATTCATAGAATTCCAAAGTTTACAAACCCAAAATTTTGTTTTTTATGAGGCCAAATTAAAAAAAATTACCGCCTATTTTAGAGCCGTTGTTGAATTTAAAAAAATTTACAGGCCCAATTAATATTGAAGTAAACTCCATTATGAACCGTTCAAAATGATGTGTGTCGCTAAGAATCCAGAAACCTGTCACTCGGTCAAAGATGGTTTTGCAAGTTTTTTTACTGTTCATATTTTCACTTACTAGGCTAGGTACTTTCTACAATTGAAATGATACTGAGTTATGCTTAGAGGCATGCAGTACCTTTCATCATTAACATCACTGCGGTGGGGGGGTTCTCAAAACCTTCTAGTTAACCTGTTGTGTTTAACTTTGCTGTTTACCAAAAGACGGGACTGCCGGGAGCTAGATGTAACAGACCTTACTCAGATTGATTAAGTGATGATATATTCATATGTGTTAGTTAATTTTTAGCTTGAGGAATAGGAAGATGCTACATATTAGCAATAGCAATAATTATTTAACAAAGTGAGTGTTTACCCAACCAAATGACTGGTTTTAATTGGAATGCAGTAAATGATACCCATAAATAATTAAATGCTGTGTTATAATCTACTTGTTGAACGGTTTGATGTTGTGTTGTAGGTAGGACTGTAAGGAAAAATGTCTTGAACTGCATATAATCATGATTACGATAGAAACTAAAAAATGTTTAACTCTGAAGTCCTAAAAATGGCCTATGTGGGATGGTTGCCAGTTACCAACGAAAGGTTGTGGGTTTCCTCCAGGCATAGTTTCCTCCTCGGTTTCCTCCCACAATGAAACTGGTAACGTGTATTTGGGCCCTCTCCCCCCATATATGCTACCTTGGTGGCCTGTTCTGATTCAAGATCTTTCACTTGGCCTCTTGAAGTAACTGTAACTGTCATAAGTAACCTCAAAAAAAGGGAATCAGTATTGTAGTCATTTATACATGTAAATGTATGCTTACAACATTCACCTTCTAACCTCACCATACAGCTCCCTCAGTCTGCTTTGAAAGGAAGTTTGTACCTCACTGAATATATCATTACAAGTCCCATGTGATATTGATTGTTTGTTGATAGAAACTCAAGGATGCTTATGCTCCCTTGTATACAGTTTCACTTCTTGTAAATGCCCCTTTTAGAGAGTTAGTGAAGCACTGTTCAGGTTTAATTTTCCCCAGGTGGCATGACATAGTTAGTCAGAATACTATTAAAGTGGCATGAGCTGCCGAAATTCCCACTTTTTTCATAATTTCTGATCGGCACGACAGTAAGAGGCTTTGGAGGCCATCGAAAAACTAAATGATTGGCGTTGGAATTAGGAAAATCCATACAGTATGTGCCCTGTACGAACCAAAAACGTGTTCGAAAAGTAGCAAAATTTAAATAACCGGGACGACCATTCATTCATTCTAAGCCAAAGTTAGTTCAAAACAATACTTTATCGTACATTTTCGAGACTAGAAGCACTAAAAAGCTTCTGAATTATACGTCTTGAGAAAAATAGCCGATAATTTCAACATTCTGTGTTTACGTCAAAATATCAACATTTTGGCAGCTCATGCCCCTTTAATTTTAAAATTTCTGCCTATAATAGTTTTGTACATCTTTCCTTCATGTGTCATTTATTAGTCTTTTTATCTCGGTGGACATTCTTGATATAATGGGATCTACCCTGGTTACGCTATTTTCAGAGTTACTGCCCTTTTCCGACTGTACAGGAAGACATACACAATAGGTGCTTGTTTCTGATGACATACAGTGTTTCAGGGCATTGTTACCTTACAGAAAGCTGTGCCGGTTGTTTTTTCTTGATTCCACCTGATATGGGTTTCTAAATGCATTTCCTCACTACATATTGCATTGAATATTGTTTAAAGTGGCATGAGCTGCCAAAATTCGCAGTTTTTTCATAACTTCTAATCGTCACGACAGTAAGGGGCTTTGAAGGCTATCGAAAAACCAAATGATTGGCGTTGGAATGAGTAAAAGGCGTTGGAATGAGTAAAATCCATACAGTATGTGGCCCGTATGAACCGAAAACGTGTTCAAAAGTAAACAAAATTTAACTCATTCGGTACCACAGCTCATTCCTAGGCTCTGCCTCACACATTGTTCTCGGCTTCAGCCCACAGCCGTAGCAGCCCTGCGGTGCTAAATCTACAGCCACTTTTATTACGTGAATAACTATGTTGTTTTTGTCGAATATCAGTTGTAAATGACACTAAAATAAAGTCTGATTTCTGGGCAAGCTAGTCGTGTTTTTAGAAACACGGTTCTCCAACCACCGAAAAATATAATGCGATTTCAATTTAGATTTTCACAAAAATAAACAAATATAAAAATTCAAAGACTAGAAATCTACATCACCTAACAAAAGTTGGAAATAACAGGGGGAAATTTTGCATTTGACAAACGAAAATAATTAAAGATGCTAAATCATAGTTGATATTTAATACTCTAGTAAAGCTAGTAAAATTTATACTAGAGTAGCGGTCCTACCGTTTGTTTTTTTCGTAACTGTCATCTGAATATTTCATCACGTACACAAATAACTCCACTTTCAGTGAAATTTTACATACAGGAACTCGGAAACGAAGTTTATAATTGGATGAAACTATTGTCTTTAGTCACCGATGATTCTTTTGGATTGTAATAATTTGCAATTGAGAGCGAAATAACGAAGTACAAGCGGTTTATAAAATAGTCAGCGGTTCACGAACCGGACAATTTGCCGCCATTACCAGAGTTCAACTATGGGCCGCTGTATATGGATAAAGTAGGTCACTCTCTGTGCATTCACACACAGCATTCATATAGCTGACTCTTTAATATGCTCGTTAAGGGGCGCGCTGTCACCTCGAAATCGAGCTTGTGAAAAGCTAGCAAGAGATCGACGAAACACCAGTCAGAAAATATATCCGATATATTGTTTTTGGTACAGCCAGACGATAAAAACTCAAGAAAAGTGTACGTCACATTCATAAGTATTTATCCAGTTTAAATTTGGGCAATGTCAGTATTTGCAAATGTCGATATATCCTCTTTAAACACGACCGTTTTATCATGCAACTTCAGTCATGTCGGCAGTAAAAAAAATTACAACTCGTAAGTTTTGCATGATTTTTAATCCTTTTTACGGGCGAAACTTTTAAATATAAAAGAAATAAAATATTCCCAACATATAAAATACACATCAGTAAATATTTATTAGGTTTATTAACGGGTAAATATGAAACATTGCGAACTAAAAGAGTCAAGTCTGTCGCTAAATGGCGTCAGTGGGGAACAGGCATGTTGTACAGTGTCGCCATTTGGCGTCTACGGTCCTGAGGCAGGCTTTCGCGGCGACGCCATATGGAGTCAGTGGTACCGAATGGGTTAAATAACCGGGATGACCATTCATTCATTCTAAGCCAAAGTTAGTTCAAAACAGTACTTTATCGTACATTTTCGAGACTAGAAGCATTAAAAAGCTTCTGAATTATATGCCTTGAGAAAAATGGCCAATAATTTCAGCATTCTGTTGTTACGATACCGAATGATAATAAAAGGAAGTAACAACAAACCAGCAGATTTTATGTACAAATGTTGATTTATATTAAAAAGCAAACGGACTAACTTATTTACAGGCAAATATTACATAAACGTTGGAAAGAAAACATATATCAAAATGACTTACTTATACAAGTTAAGTAATTACAGTTCCTAGAAATCTGTATCCTTCACAAAGTTCACTGGTTTAAATCCGATGACCACGAATCGACGAAATATAGATTTCCAAAATGAATCTTGAACTTGAAGACACAATGGTGAATCCGCAGGATAGAATATTGAAAACACACTGGTTTAGCACACTGGTGGTATATCCACAGAATAAATTCTTGACAGAATTCACAAGTCAGGTATCACTGACAAAGCAGGCCGAATATCTTATTCAAAGATAGTAAACTGAGTTCAGATAGAAAACTGAACTGACTCATACGTCGAATATCGTATTCAAGATAGCAGCTTACTAGCTGTATCATACAGAGACCAGTTGGAAAACTGACTGACTAATAACTATAAAACAACGTCTTATATACACTCTCAGTACTTCCAGAAAGATCTGAACATTTGCATACAAAAAGAGTATTTCGAGAATCTTCTTGAATCTACGCATTACAACAGGTTATGAATTAAAATTATAGGGACTAGAACTTTCCAAGGAGTCGTCATAGTAACAGTTGGGATAAAGGTCAAAATTGAAACATTTCGTAAACAAACAGACATTACGTCACAATCGAGAAAATTCTAAGACAATCTAAATAGATACATATGTTAACAGTTCAGCTGTACGTAACACTGTTTTAACGTCAAAATATCAACATTTTGGCAGCTCATGTTAAAACTTGGCGAGGATGGCTGCTATCAAGTGAGAATGTGGATATCCTGTATGGAAATGAACTATTGTCTGTTCTTAGTAGGTTTCCAATTCCACAATCTTATGTGGGGCCTTGGGGATACGTCATTCTCTGATGACTCTTGTTTAGAATTACGGTAAATCACGAAGTTTTTCGCAGTAAAAAAAGTCTACGGCGGATTCGCAGCGGCGTTAACCTAAGATGACTAGGTACTTAACCCCCTGCTGCCTGAATAAACACTGATGCTAATAGCGTAGTAATCCCCCAGCATGAGATCTTTGGGCGCGAATATAGAATAGGTCCGTCACCTGGAACGTACAGTAAAACACCTAGTTTCCTTTCAAATATTCTCTATAATACCTTAGGGAACTCCCTAATCGGAAAATCAGTCTTTACTTGCACAAAAATCGCTCACATTTACTAAAATCGCCCATTTCACTCTACACACAAGCAATTTCAAACATTCGCCTCGCCATCTTTGCTTCGTTTAATGCATGAGACAGGACAGTTTACGAGCTTGTCTCTCAGTCAGTGTTCAACTTCAACATACAGCCGATACGCCGATAGGGCTCTACACCTTTTTTTTACTGTGACTTCAGTCTTATTTCTTTTTTAATTTATATTAGTTATTAAAAATTTATAAAGAAAACTTGGGGGGGGGGGGGTTATAGGGGGGCTTGCCCCTGACGATTATAACATATTTACGGTGACCGACCATTTCTCGCCCGTAGGCACAGGCTACAGTATGTCAGTAGGCCTACCGGTACACGTATTTCCTTTTTCATTTCTTCTTTATTAAAAATTAATTAAAAAAAGAAAAAGAAATCTTGGGGGGTTCTAGGGCCTGACAGTCATAAAATATTTACGATGACCGACATTTTTATTGACTGAAGACGTTTTCAAAGTGACGGACGTATTCTATATCCTGTCCATTTCCTTAAAATAATTATAGGACTGTCTATTTAGAAGCCAATTGATTGCTTTCTGTTGAAACAAATATAATATCCTCTTCGGCGTTGGTCCATGTCATATAGCGGCAATAGCCTACATACATGTAAATCTGAAAATCAGTTTAATAATAAAGAAATACATTGTAAATGCATGATTTTCCTTGTTATAACGAGTTTCTCGAAAAAGAAATTCCTCATTTCAAAACCACATATTGTCCGTTACCGATGTTGGACAATTAAGTAGGGGAAAGATTTTCCAATTCTATTTCCAGCAAGATTTTAAACTATGCAATTTAGACATGATGAAATATAATTGGAAAGAATATTTTATCTAAAAATGACATTTTAATCTATCTATTCATTCAAAAAAGAAAGAAAGTTTTACTGTTATCATAACTTAGAGAAAACAATGTACATGAACATTTAATGCCAATGGTGTCTTAATTTTGACGCGGTAAACTGACCTGACGGTATCGGACTCTTGGGGGTAAATCAACTCATAACGTTTTTTTCCTGTTATAATCCACATTAACTCTCTTGGTTTTTAAATGTATAATCCTTGTGTATTTTTAATCAGTATTTTATTTCTTAAATTGATACAACACAACTTCAGCTACTACTGCAGAAATGCAGGGCTAAACACTCACACAGAGATACCAGTTAGTCAACAAGGTAGGTTGAGTCCATCTCCAACTTCTCTGTGGGGTCCGGTGTTTTTAAAAGTTTGTGTTTGGGCTTTTATTTAAAAGTATGATAGAAAAACATGTATTGACTTTAAATCCAATTTAGTAACTTTGAAATTATTGTCTAAAATGAATTTGAAAAAATCTGACGAGCATTTATCCGAAAGTTAAAGTACATGTACAATGACCCCCCCCCCCCTCCCTCTAAATATAAAAATGGTTTAGCTCACAATGTGACATGATTGACAGTTGTCATGGAGATATCCCAGACAGACCGGTGCCAAGCAAGAATACATATTGAGACATAGTTTTCAAAGTGTAGCACACACAGTATGAGACATGCTCTGTTTCCACAACGATAAAGGCAAAAACAATAGCGGTTCCCTTACCTACAAACTATTACATGCTAAAGCCTGGCGCACAGGGGGGAATATAGCTGCGCCCTCGGTCACTCGTGGCAGCCAGCGCAGCCCTTTCCACCGTGTGCGGCGAACTTTTGGTGTGATTTTGGCCACACGTGGCGTTATGGAGAATATCTATCGTGTTTGATATTTTGTGGCACGAGTGGTTGATGGCACACTGTCTGCGAACAGCCTGCGCTAAAGGCGCAGCTGGAACATTTAAATGACCAATAGAATTAGTTTACAGGGACATGTGATTGGAAACATAATAACATCATGGCGGCATTATTTGTCACGTGCGTACTAAAAGTCACATGGCACACATTCATGAGAGTGGAAAGGGATACCGTGTGCTCTAAACTTTTCTGCTGCGCTGCCTGCCACAAGTGACCGTGGGCGCAGCCAGGCCTTGCGGTGAGCAAAATAAAGGCGAGTGTTGAAACACTCGCCTGAATTTAGTGCCAGGCGAGTCGTCGCGAGTGTTAAAACACTCACCTGGGTTTCTACCAGGTGAGTGGTGTCCATGTAAAAAAAAGCCGGAAAACTTTAATTTATTACAATGTCAGACTTTTTTTATTATGATGGATGGGCTATGATTTTATGCCAATTTCTGGCGCAAATGTTACAAAAAATTACGTCACATAGATACGATTTGTTGGTCGCGTTGTTTTATTCTTCCTTAAGACAAGTTATAATATAAGTTATATTATAAATTCGGAAACCGATGGTAAGTTCTTCTTCCCATCCTAATTATGTGGACAGCTCAACTGGCTTACCTTTAGCCATAACTTAAAAAATAACTAAAATTTGTCTAAAACGTAAAAGCTCTTAAATTGTTAGACTACAGAAACTTCTACTGGAGTACTACGTCGAAGCGCGTCACTGCAGTGCATGCTTTGTGTGGGGTAGTTTTAAAAACGGAACCCGGCGATGCCACGAAAGCAAAAGAAAAAAATATTAATCATCTTACGAGCGAATTTATTCTAGCGTTCTACATGTGGTAAAAAAATCAGTTCTGATTGTCTCCCAAGTCTTTTTAAGCCGTAAGAAAGGATTTATATTTCCGCATGGCAGCGAGTCTACGGCCGTAGCTTTCAACAGATACCCTCATTGTAGGCGTGTAGCAGTGTGTACGGCGATAGACATTTTAATTTTACATACCGTCAAGCTGCTTGCCGTTGTCGTAACCTTATGTAAACTTCGAAGTTATTTAATAACGAAAATCGCAAAAAAAAAGATAGAGTTGACAATTTCTTGATACAGTTTCTACGAAAATAATATACAAAATAAGTTTTTCACCGTAATAAACCCATTCCGATTTGAAGCAGTTTTGATTCGGTGCCAATGCAGAGGTACGCTTATTGCGTTATACGGTTTAGGAAACATAGCTGTGCGGAGAGCGGCCTCGCCTGTCTCGATCGCACGGTCAACCGGCTTAGTTGTGTAGCAAACTGCGAATTGGCCGGATGAGTTTTTACAACTTTATTAAACGATACATGCATTTTATCTTTTACGGTGGATTTTTAAGGTGGACAGTTTCGAAAATTTTCCCAGTTGTGGAAAAAACTTGTAAGGAATAGATTTTATTTTGAAATGTAATTTTTTTTTCAGGCGAGTGGTCACGCACTCGCCATTTTGATATTTTAGGCGAGTGTGAGGCGCGCGCGAGTGATCACTCGCCTCTCATCACAAGCCCTGGCAGCTATATTCCCCCGTGTGCGCCAGGCTTTATGTTCTGCGTACGATCCACCCCTTTAAAAGACAGTTTTAGCGATTCATTTGCTCGGTTGGGTAACTGAAAAAGTCTGTCTTATCATCTGCCTGACCGGCAAACAAGACACATGAATGCAGCTGTCTGACATACTAGTACATCATTTTACATTTTTTGCCGTTTTCGAAAAACAATACTTTTCTTTCACTTTCAGGGTGCCGGTGTCAGTGAAAAGACACTATAAAAAGTTCTTATTTAATATTCACATGAATGTTTATTTTAATTCAAAGCTGTAACCCAAGCAATCACGCTTTCCCGCCGATTACAGCCGGCTTACTTATCGAGGCATCTTCTTGCAAAATTTCAACCTCCAAATATAAATATAATTTTTTTATGTAAGCGCCTAGTTAGATTTGTGGGTGTTGGGTGAACACAGCGCATGAATGATAAAATAGTCCTCTAAGGTCTATAGTGCTCTGATGGGCGGTCGCTAGGCAGTCGTAATTTTATTTTTGATTCTGATTCATAACTGTTTGAAAACATAATATACTCCTAAGTCCTTGGAAATCTAAGTATTGTTCGCAACGTAATGGACCTTAAAGTACAATGGCAATCTGCCTTGATGCTTATCAGTGTACAAGAAATGAAACATCGAGACCGACGATCTGTTTGGCGTGACCGTGATGAAAACTAGAAAAGTACTATACGGTGTGAATGACCGAGTTTAGTCCATGTCACTCACAGCAGAACTGCTGTGGATTGGTTTGTCCAGTTATTGTATCAATGAATACCAATGAGAAGTAAAGTACATGTAACTAGGGATTTGATTGGCTGTTTGGTTATATTGACTTGAGTGACATCTGAAGAGTAGACATCCTGACTCAACATTGTTTACAACAGATATATACTATTGGTGACTTGAAATAAAAACCACCCGGGTTTTGTTTTAAAAAAAAGATACGGTTGGGTGGGTATTGGCAAGGAGAATTAAATATGATTGTTTTTACAACTGGGTGTTTTTGTTCATTTATGATAGATTTCACAATTTGGAGGAGATAAGAAAGCAACTAAGGCAAAAATGTAAAACTGTCTAAAAATCGTCACGTTAAATAAAAAAACAAAGACTAAATAGGAAAGACTCATTAAAATTCGTGTGAAATGTAACAATATAGATGTATATTGTGATACAATCTTCATCTTTCACAGTGTGACTTATAGAATATTTCAATGTTTGGACAACTCCCCGTGAATTTCCCTTATACTCAGAGCCCCCGGAGCAAATCTTAATTATTGATTATGACGGTAATTATTTTATTTTGATATATAGGAGATTAGTGGATTATAACCATTTACAAACATTCTGATTAAAGAACAAACTGGAAAAAAAATCAACGGAAATTCCGTCCATGTACAAGATAACTTTGCCCTAGAACCCGTCGATCTCCCTTGGTCACCGATTCCACTGGTTCCAAAATGTTCACCACTATAACATCTTGTACCACTAAAGTTGTAGAATTTTTTTTATAAATATCAAAGATACCATTTGATTTACAGAAGAATGGATAAATTTATCAAGACATAATGTCGGCAATGGCAGTAGACTATCAATCCTCAAGGCATTAGTTTTACCAGTGAAAACGACTCTGCTGCTATAACCCCAGAAAAAAAAAAAACCTTGAAAAAAATACTATTTAAGTTTTCTTTATATCAATCCATCACACTAATTTGTAAAGAAAAACACATTTATTCCAATCTCATCAATGTTAATAAAACACGTATCGTCTAATGGCAAGTCCTCAAATGGCTACATCTCAACCCGGTACGGTTTTACGGGTTACAGCCGTAACTTTTACCGGTTAAACCCCTAGACACTTTTTGTTGACTTCTATCACAATGTTGTAGACCTTTTTGATATCCATTAAATGATCCGTTACAAGGTATAATTTACTTGTGTCCTTGACCTCATTTGTTCATAAGACCAGTTTTGAGAAGACAACTTTCATTTTTACCATCATTTTTATATTGAAAACTTATATTTTATCCAACTCGGTCGAGAGACGCATAGACTTAACCCGTAAAGTCTCTATTCGTCTACCTTGGTCGCACTGCATCCGTTTAAGATTCAAATTGGCAATCAGTTTTCGGCTTAAATTTTTGTTTACAATCTCGTTTCGTTTCTTGATATAATATAAAGAATTATTATTTTTAAGAAAAAAATGAGAAAATTGAAAGTAATCCAAACTTGCGTTAATTCATATTTACAAACATGACACAAAGTGGTCTTACAATACGAAATACCTATTTATTTTAAAACTTCATGATTATAAAAAGATCTTCATAATCTTTGAAACTTATATTTAAATTTACACAAATACAACTGTGGGAAATTAGCCGATTTATTTTCAGTCCAAGGACCATAGCATGAGGTATTACATAAAACAATGAAGACAGCCTGTTTGAGTAGCCTGGTTAGACTGAAACATACATCGCTGTGAGAGACAGCTGAGTGAGCCCTGACAGGTGGCTGGACAATCTACTTTCAAAGCTGAACTAAAGTTTCTCCTCGGATGTCTTCTCTGTTCTAAAATCCAATCCAAAACTTTTTGATAAGAATAGCATCAGTAACATATATGTGAACGATTACTCCAACTTAAAGTGCAAAAAAATATCAATATATATGATTTTAATGCTTGGATCCTGCAAACTATTTCTTTATGGCGCAGTGAAGCTGATCTGCAGGCGTGATCAGTCACAGCCAATATGTATTTTAACGCCCAGTTTAAACATTTTACGGGTTAAAGCTGGTCAAGGCATTTTCCTTTTAACGGCGACGGTATTGTAGGTATTTTTGTTTTACCTCACCATAAGTGCACAGTGACCATACATTAGTTAAGAGATTATTTAATCTGATGTCTGCCGCAGAAAAGACGTACATGTACTATGTAGCGTGTGCGGCGGTGTTGATCGCCGCCTTGTGTGATCTTCACGGATTACATACCACCTGGGAATTAAATTACACCTCTCGCTTGGCGTGGACACCTCATTTAATTGGGACATTGTTAACTAATAAGCTGCAATTAACATCACAGCTGTTATCACGTGACCTTAGTTGAAAAAATTTACTGCGAAAAACGGCGTGATTTACCGTAGTGCTTAATAGGACTTAAATTATGTTTATTTTTTATTGGTGGATGCAAGGTGATGGACAGACCTGAGTATGTAGAACATTTTGTCCATTATTGTTATTTCCAGATGAAACGTTTCAAAATACCCCCTTCCACCTTAAAAAAAACAAACTGTCCCACGTAATTGTAAAAAGGTTGAAAAATAAAACAAGGATATATAGTAGAAATATTTCCCATAATTAGCGGATTAGTCTATGTATATCAAAAAAAAAAATATTACGAACATGGGATAAACATTATTTACCTAACTGAATGGACCAATTGAAATTAGTTATGGCAGAGTATTTCCTCAATGTGATGGCTCACTGGGTGGAATCCATAGAATCACGTCATACTCGGCCACATTATAGGCAATGATGCTGTGATTGTCAATTTTCTTCAACAAAACTGCGGCAGACTATCTCAACTTTGGAGAGATCTTTTGCTGTTTTGAATACAGGAATTCTGGGGCTTTATCCAAGGAAACAATTTTTTATTTTTGTCATGGTTGATAAATTCGTATAAATTTCTACTTTTTCTCATGCCTTGCAAGAGTTGTTCTTCTTTTTTGTATCTCTCAATCATTCAATACCCACAATACACACAATATTTGTCAATATTTTGGTCCAGAATATTTCCTAAATATCTTCAGAAATATACATGTATAGAAGAAACGGGATTGTATTTTTCCATCAAAACTGACCAGGTTCTTAGCAGATTAGTTTAACTCATTGGTCCCGGCGACAGCACAGGGCCGTCAGTACGGCAGTCGTGTGCATCACGCTTACCGCTTATTCCCGGCGAGTCACGGCCCACTGTAGTGGGAAATACACCAGCAGTCAGATATTTCTCGATAAGTTTGCTTACCGTTGGAATTGAATGTTGAAGTATATATTTTTAAAATTATTGATGTCTGCTTTTTCAGTTGGTCACTTTTTCAAATGCTTTGTTCCTCGCAATATTTCATTTTGAACGATAAGAAACTGCTCAAATTGATATAACGATATATACGATATAAAGTTTGTTGTCGTCTTATTTTATTGTACAGGGACCCAACTTGTACTCATAAACCATTGTCTTCAAGTTGAGGGTGTCCAGAGAATTTTTTTTTTAGATAAACAGGGTTTATTTTCACCGAGATTGAAGTTATCAGACGCTGATGCAGATCTAAAATGTCCATCAACAAATAAAATGCTGGCAGTTTATGCTGGGACACGAGTGTGGAAAAGCCCTTATCTCAACTTCTTAGAAGGCCGTTTGTAAAGGAAATAACGTATCCTTTAAAATAATGTTGTATCCAGTATCCATGTATCTATTCGATGTTGAGTTAAGTTGAGTAAAGAATAAAAAAATTGTCATCAGAAGACTGTCTGTTTTGCACTGATTTCTACTGATCTTTCGAATTGCTTTCCGCCATTTCACTAAGTAACTTGCTGATTGGTCAATGCAGTCATGTTTTACATCACGTGACACACTCAAGTGTTTTCATTGACTGGCCCGAGTTTGACAGTTCGAAGCACTTTCGATGGTTTTTACTGAATATTTGTTGTGATATACTGGTATATTTTTAAAAAATCATTTTCGCCAGTTTGTTATTCATTCCGTCTCTAAAATATGTGCTCTTCCTTACATTATTTTTTTTTATTTAGGGTAAATTAATGATATTACTATTTTTACATTGTTTTTATACGCCCGACTTAAAAAAAGTCGGTCGTATTATGGTATCACCAGCGCCGTCCGTCCGTCCGTCCCGGATTCCCTTCCGCTCCATAACTTGAAGAGTTTTGATCTAATCTTTACAATTCTTTCACAACATATACCTTGTGGGTAGAAGGTGTGTCATGAACCATTTATGACATCGTCGATTGCATAATATTGCTTCTACATTGGATTATGTAGTATTCTGTCTTAGTCTATATATTCGTTCTCTTCCGCTCCATAACTTGAAGAGTTTTGATCCGATCTTTACAATTTTTTTGACAACATATAGTTTAGGGTTAGAAGGTGTGTCATGAACCATTAAGAACATTGTCCATTGCATAATATGGCTTCTACATTGGATTATGTAATATTCTGTCTTAGTCTATATCTTCGTTCCATTCCGCTCCATAACTTGAAGAGTTTTGATCCGATCTTTACAATTTTTTTTACAACATATAGTTTAGGGGTAGAAGGTGTGTCATGAACCATTTCTGACTTCACCCATTGCATAATCTGCCAGCCATATAGGATTATGTAATATTCCCTTCCGTTCCATAACTTCTAAAGTTTTGATCCGATCTTGACGATTCTTTCAGAGTATATACCTTATGCGCAGACGGTGTTTCACGTACCATTTCTGACATCACCTGTTGCATAATATGGCAGCCCTATT
Organism: Lepidochitona cinerea; assembly: GCA_963971465.1. NCBI lineage: Eukaryota > Metazoa > Mollusca > Polyplacophora > Chitonida > Tonicellidae > Lepidochitona > Lepidochitona cinerea. The sequence continues at coordinate 13,211,291 of OZ020561.1, read as the reverse complement.
GGATTATGTAATATTCCCTTTAGGCCCCAGAACTTCTTTCGTTTTGATATAATTTGTCCAATTCTTCTAGAGTATATATACCTTATAGGTAGATGATGCGTCACATACCAAATTTGATTTGGGTCCACATATTTTTTGTCTTTTCAAGAGTTTTTTTTATCAGAAATGTGTACCTGATGTTTAATATATATATATATATTAATATATATCAATGCTTTTTTTAGTACACTTGGTCCAGGGTAATACTTGAAGCCAATTATTTATATATTCTGAGACTGTTTTTTTGGATATTTAACCCTTTGGACACTGAAGGCCTAAACGACTAGAGGCCTATATACGAGCCTCCTGGGCAAAAATGGACAAATTATGTTTTTTCGTTATGTGTCTGTTTCATATGTATTTATTCTTTTGTATTTACCTCTGAAGTATAATATTACTCAAAAGAACACAGTTTTGTCACTTTTGTGGCCGTATGCATCTCCACCTTCGCCTTTCCCTTTAGATTCTCAACCACCTGATCGGCTGACTATTTTCGTTTCGCCATCACTTCGACGTTCAACAACAACAAAACATCCGTCACAAGTGCAGAACGAAATTCAATGAAATAAGGTCGCTGATTGGCTTAGAAGCTTCTACCTAACTAGTAAACATGAGCAGGCCGAAGCTTGATAAAAGAAACTCGTTGATTCGCCCAGAATTTACCACGTCACAAACATGTACCCTGACGGCCGATATATCGGCCGCTATATCGGCCGCTCGTATATATCCAAGACATATATCTGGCCGGTTTTTCGGCCCTCTTTTTTTCGGCCGCTCGGGTCCAAAGGGTTAAATGTGTGCTATGATAAAAAAGGACCATTTTCACAGCTTTATTGCCCATGTGGAATTTACCAGAGTGGCTGTTTAAATAGAGATAAGGGGACAAGGTCAGTGGTCAGCATATCAGTGGTCAGCCTGAAGATTGTTTGCTTTGTAATAAAACTATCACTGCCAAGTCTAATAGAACAGTGTACCAGTCAAAGCTGTTAAAATTCAAGAATTGTAAGCTATTATGGAACATAACAGCAATGTCAAAACAGCCACAATATTTCAGTTTTTGCAATTAAAATGTGATTGAAATTACCTGAACAGATAATATGTGTGTACTATAACGTACTGGTATTTAGTTGCAGCTTCATCAAATTCAGAAAAGAAAAACTTCTAATGTGAACAAGAAATTTGAATTGATGAAATTAAAACAAATGTTATATTAAATGTAAATTTGTTAATCGTAGCGGTTCGTCTTTGCCACGGCGGGCGTATGTTGAGTTGAGTACTAAAACTCTTGTTCCCATTATTGCTCAAATAAGTGATATAATAAAAATTATTATTTCACTAAGTGTTTCATTTGAAATGAAAATTTCATAGAAATGTTCAGTGTAAGGGGGTGTGGGACCTTTTTTATGATTTTTATTTGTGCAGAAAAGGAAACATTCCATTTTGTTGAAAGTTTTGTCCTGAAAACAATTTGCACCTTCTGCTCGTCTGTTGGTGGATGGGCGGTCCTCGTATCAAGATGAATATGTATTTTAGACAGGAAGATTTTCCCTGTGCCCGTGTGTTTTAGTGATCATAAAAATAACACAGCTGTATCAAAAAGAAACCACGATGTGGCCAACTTGTTCCCTCTCTGGAAAGATTATGACATTGATATTTCTATCAGTTTTGGCAACCAAATTAAGTGAAGTCTAATCGGCCAGCTATTACGATTTGGTCAACACGTTCCACAGGCATGAATTTTGTCCTCGAACAGCTCTTTGAACTATTATGGGCTTGAAAAATGGTTATCCATGTAAATATAATGATTTTAGTAGTTCACACCAAACCGACCTCTCATTCACTTATTATCTGTGTACACTTTGAGCGGATAAACATATAGCCATTTGTGTGTACTAGTATATGCCATCTCCCACAATTTTACACCAAATTTGCAGGTAAATAGGCAAATATTGTGGATAGCTAATGATAATCATACAGTGTACATGTACCTCTCAAATAGATCATTCCTACCAAACGGACATAATAAAGTTTGAATTTTTCATGACCATTCTCGGCTTTACCTCGGTACATTCATTTCAATGATAAATATGTGGCGCTGGTTCGAATCCGACTGAGACCAAATAAAAAAAAGTAGAAAAATTTGGATAATTGCCGAAGATTTGGGGTTTCATCTGGGCAATGAGCCCCGTTTCCTCTCTGACTAAACCTGTATTGATTCTATAAAGCCAATCAAATCACTGAATCCCAATAAAAACTTTCATTTCGGTTACACTTCTTATTATTTGCTATTCGGTTTTACAAATCATGCATTCATGCATTGCAATTTGCATGTATGGCATTCAAGTTGGTTTGACGAGTCCAAAAAAAGTTTATTTTGTCCGAAAATAAGAAATTTAGAAATCCAAATTCATTGTTGTTGGTGTCTAAAATGTTGCCAGGCCCTGTCAGTTCCTTGAATTCCACCACGGAGATCTTATAGGGAGCGCAAGTCTCATAAGAATCATTACGAGATTTTGTGATATCCGGTGACAGATGACGCCATTAAGAACGTTTTTGATGACATTTCCATTCCATTTGACGTATTTAGTTCCATAACGTCAGATTTAAACGTCATGTTGGAACGAAAAACGCTCAGTCACATGCGCAATGCAGTGCCGGTGACAGGAAATATGTGGAATTCACACGTGACTTGCGCTCCCTATTTAGATCGGTGCACCATTTCAACGTGCCATTCACACTCGCGGTTGTTGTTGCACACGTCACCGGACTAGTTGAATTTTCAACTGTTTTTCACTGCATTCCCTAGAAAACAACTCGAACGAATATCTTCTTCCTCAGAATCAGTATCTGATAGACTTAAATCACTGTCGGAAACATTTTTAACTCCAAAAATATCGGCGTCAGTGAAGCTTAAAGGGGCATGAGCTGCCAAAATGTTGATATTTTGACGTAAACACAGAATGTTGAAATTATCGGCTATTTTTCTCAAGACGTATAATTCAGAAGCTTTTTAGTACTTCTAGTCTCAAAAATGTACGATAAAGTATTGTTTTGAACTAACTTTGACTTAGAATGAATGAATGGTCGTCCCGGTTATTTAAATTTTGCTACTTTTCGAACATGTTTTCGGTTCGAAGAGGCCACATACTGTATGGATTTTCCTCATTCCAACGCCAATCATTTAGTTTTTCGATGGCCTTCAAAGCCTCTTACTGTCGTGACGATTAGAAATTATGAAAAAAGTGTGAATTTCGGCAGCTCATGCCACTTTAAGAACTCCTTGCCTTTACTCCGGTTTGTACAAACTGCCATTTTGTCAAGACTGTCCCTAACTGAAAGTGCTTCCGCTAAAATTTAGCAGAATATCGGTTTAAACCAATGGAATGTTACCAGAGTAAAATGGTTCCAACTCTGAGCCAACAGTCAGTCATTGCTCATTAAAAAACCAAGAGAGATCTACTTGCAAGGGTTAAACTCCCCTGTTTGTCCTCCACCTAGGAATCAAATTACATATTTTCACTTTCTTTTAGCATTATCATATTTTGTTTAATCTCAGTTTACCTGTTAGCCATACATGTATTTGAAGATACTTTGCCAATATATTGCAAAGTAATCCAGAAAATTCTACTGACTAAAACCACACTTTACTCTGTCTTCAACCTATTTAATTATCATGGGTTTTGGTTTATTACAAAAACTTTTGTATGGGTATTAAGGTCGAAATGACAAACCCCTTCTTAACACAATCAAAAACTTGTCTTCACAGTTATTTTAATCCAGAATATTTTCCATGTGCCTTAGTCGTCATAAATATAAGCACATAATGACGACAAAGCTAATTAAATTGAAAAAGGGTAGAATCAACATGTATAGATTAAAATATCTGTGCTTTACATGTAGTTGATGAAATTGCCACTGTAGAAAGTTAGTGTGAAGGCTTTCATATATTTTTGACATTTCAGAATGCTGTGAACTCAAAGAATCATGTCAATATTGAAGAGAAGAAAGGAATCAACAATATGAGATGTACTAACATAGAAAGTAACAACACACAGAAACATAATATTATAAGAGACAAAGCTAAACAGATCAAGAAGAAGGGCAAAAAGGTAGGAATTGCATACCTTATATTTTCTTTTTTCTTCACTTGATTTTATTTTTAACGATTTGACTTAATTTTTATACGCATAGCTTGAAAAGCATATTTCTGTCTTGGAATGATCTTTCCGTGAATGTGATTGTTTGAACAGAATTGCCAATAAAGCAGTTTCATCTGTAGAAGTCTACCACATCGACTAAACCTTTTCGTCGTTAAATCTGACCTGTCAATCAACCACATTTAAAGTTCGTCACCTAGTCGGTCTTGAACTTGAAGACTTTGTATCCTCAATCAACCGTTGTGACCAAGTACGAAATAAACGTCTCTGACAAATCTGATATTTGAGTGAAATAATCTCGAAAGAGGTGTAACTCCCAAAACTTCTTCTCATCAGCGTCGTATATACTGTCCGTTGAATAGTTCTATGTGAGATGGGTGTGTATGGATACAGTTTGAATTGAAATAGATTATTCCAGAACATTTCAGGTTAGGCCTACGCTTGCCACACAAATAAATTTCTGAAAAAAAAATCTGTAGGTTTACATGGACCTACGTCTTGTCTTTTTTTTCTTCTAGCTCTAATACACTGGCTTATATTTACTGGCGTGTATAGATCATTCATTTAGTACTACAAATATCGTGACTTTATGACCTGATTGTTTGGTATTGAACACCACATTTAAAATTGTTTCACTAGTTCATGTGCATATGGCGTTCTGACTTATCAGAGGGAAATCAAGCTCTGATGAGACATCTGCCAGTTTTTAAAAACATTTTACGGGAAACAAGACAAGAGCTCTAGTCCAGTATCTGTGAACATTTTCTGACGTTCTTTCTAAACTGGAAAAAAGATTATAATAAGAAATAAATATAGGATTTCACAACGAAGACTAGTTTGGGTTTCTGACTCCAAAATGACATTCTTATATTCTGACGGGCGCAAAATACTCCCGTCAGTATATGAAAAAGTCATTTTGGAGTTAGAAACTCGGACTAAACGACGACATGCGTCTTAGTAAAATCATAGTTCCTGTAACATATCGTTGATGTTTACTGACACTCAGTAGATAACTAGTGTATTGGAAGATAGTCATTGAAATCTAAAATACTAAATTGAACTCCACTCCCTCAGTTGTCTCAACAAGAAGCGGCTCCGTGAGTTTGATTTGAATGAAGGCATCTATCTACCTTCCCGGTCTCTATGGTCACGTAGCCCACTGCGTTCTGTTTTGTGTAATATTTGCTCACGGAAATATAATCATTCAACAAATTTCTGGAAATAGATGTCTAGCCATAGACTACCATTCAAAGTTTAGGATTCTGAGTTTCTTGCGGTTTCCGTAAGTCGTATGGGATCGAAGCATCAACAACTTACTGCTTGCCGAGTATGGAAATTACACAACCTAGAAATAACTCTCCGATATACAAATTTCAGTGTATCAAAAACCATGTACCGTCTCAATTTTTATCCTCCCGTCTCATATCCTCACCGCGACTTCTCCCGTCCCCAGCTTTGTTTCCCGGATCCGAACTCGAAAACTATAAGACATAATTAAATGAAATTTGGTGGGTGGAACAATCATAATATGTAGATGTGCCTTTTGAGGTTTCCAATGTCTTGAAAATTCTTTCTGTTTTTTTTATTTACCGTTTGAATGGAAACACATAACCTCGAAATTTAGTTTCCGTAGAAGAATTAAAAAACTATTGTGTATGTTCTCAAGTAAGAAACTCCTCTTATTCAATACTTTATGGTACTTGGGACGGGTGAAATGAAGGAGAATCAGATTATATGTATGTCCAATAAAGATGGCTAAAAGCTGGGTACTGGGTAGGTTGGTTTTTATACGCTCGGCTTGAAAAGGGGGCTGTATTATGGCATCATCTGCGTGCATCCGGCAATCCGTTTTCCTTTCCGCTCCATAACTTCCAAAGTTTTGATTCCATCTTGACAATTTTTTCTGCGTATATACCTTATGGATAGAAGGTCTGTCGCGAACTATTTTTGACATCATACATTGCGTAATATGGCAGCCATATTGGGTTATGTAATATTTACTTTTTCTCTCCATAACTTTAACAAATATGATCCGATGTTTTCAAATCGTTCATGTTACATACCATATTAACAGACAGTGTGTCAAAAATTGTTTATGATATCAACTATTGCAAATTATTGGATTATGTATATTCCCTTTTATTCTTACTTTCATTTTCATGAAAAAAACCTTTAAATTGTAAAATGGCTTCTACTTGTCCGATTCTCATCAAAAAAGGATTTTTTCAAACTGCAATAATGTTTCTAAATTTATTAAAACTATTCTTAACTGGTTCGCTGCTGAGTTGTCTATGGTGAAACCTCTGTACACTATGTATTGTATAGGCCTCAGTACATTGAAAAATCCCTTTTGTTTTTGTATAAATGTGAAATAAATCAAGCTTTATTTAAAATCACAATTGTTCCGTCTTACCTTTCTTCAATCTCACTGTATCCCTTATCATTTTGAAGCTTAGTGTCTGAGCTATATGAAGTAAGTCTCAAAGTACAGAAATTCACAAAATACAAGTTTGTCCAGGTGAGTAAAGGTAACATATTAACAATTTAGTGTTTATTTACATACAAAGTTCAAATTTCATTTTCTGTTGATGGATGTTGGCGGGTTCGTAGAACTTTCTTGGTGTGATCTCTCCAGCATTCACCGGGGCATAATCCGACATCACAGGTGAGGCACATATAAGAGGTACGAACTCGCTTAATCTCCCACGCACACTGCATAGTTACGACTTTTCCCTTTTCCTTAGAAATGTTCAGATGTTCCTTTGGGCTGACTAGACGGTTTTCAGAAGCAAGCAAAGGCCGACCAACTTTTCTCTCCTCCCTAAAATCTCCCACCAGTCCCTCGATTACCTCAACTAAAAAATCCCTGCGCCCAAGCCAAGTTTACCTGACCGACAGGTATGTGTTGGCTGTAGATAATAAAAGCATTCAGGACCAATCTTCGTAACATGAAAAAAAATACCTTGTTCGTCCATTTGACTGCCCTCCTTTCGTCTAAAAACATATAGCACCTCATGTCTGACATATCCACCCCCCCTCTCCCCATGTGTTGATTGTAATTTGTTATCAGGTGTGGGACCCCTTCATGTGTGCGCTTTCGCTTTTAGATGTAGGTGACAGGTACGGTAGTATCATTTGTTGTCAGGGAATAAACTGGTTTCTTGTCATACCAGTTTACACAAAGTAAATGCTCACGTCGCGCGGCAGTAATTTCCCCTGTTTGACGTAACTTTCACCCACTGTTTCCTTCGGCTTGGCGCTTCACTATTCCTAAAATCTCTGCTATCTGAATCCCAGGCTCTTCATCACTCTATTCGTAGCTTGATAGTACCAATTCTTCCACCTCATGATGCAGTAAATCCATAAAACGAGCCATCGCTCTCGCTGTCAGATTCAAAACAACAGCCGTCCGCCATTTTGAAAAAAGTCGAACAAGTTCTCTGGTATTTTCCGGAATTTACCCGCCAAAAATCCCTTGTATTAAGGTCAAGATCGGTCTAAGCCAATCAACTAATTCGTTTCAAGATGACTCAATGGAATTTCCTCAACGGAATTGCCTTTAGCAGCTAATCAGAGGAACTCTTTTATACGGTGTGGGGTTGGCCCCGACCGTGGCCTTCCGCAGTTTCGGAAGCGTTATGCCTGAGCCACGATAGTGGCCAGCCGCAGCCTACACCCAGGCCACGATCGTGGCCCCCAGCAGCAAACCAGTTAAATCAATATATTTAACGTTTTAATCAAATGAAAAATACTTATAAGTTTTATCTATAGACAAAGATAAGTACCTCAGCCGTTACTATTTACAGTACGCACAGAAAGTGAACACTATAAATGCTTGCGTGATGCGAACGCGGTGAGCGCACGATGCGAGCGGGATGGGCGCACAGTATGCACAGGGTTGGCGCACCTTTTGAGCATGATGCGGGCATCGTGCGGGCAGGATGTGCGTACTCTGTGAACGAGAGGCAAGCATTGAGCGGGTTGTTACTGTTACAAGCCAGTGTGACTTGCAGCATCTGTAGGCTGACAGCGCTACATGTATAAAGTAAGATCAGATGATTAAAATATGAATTGAATATTCATAACACAATCTGCTTTATTTTCTCGTATTAGAATTAAAAACAACCAAGAAGCAAAAATAAATTTCTAAAATTCGTAACGCTTATGTCTGGCGTTGTTGTTGTATTAGTTATCGACTCCAATAGTTGTTTCCATTCCCATAATTCTAAATTGATTAAAACTATTCTTAAATCAATATATAACATTCAAATCAAATGAAAAATAATTATAAGGATTAAAGTTTTATCTACAGACAAAGAGATAAGAAACTCAGCCTTGTTCTATTTACTCTAGCTCTTATCTCAAGCGCTGTGAGACCTTTATTGCCTTCTCTTTACCACATGGCCTCCATAAAATTAATGTAGGCTTTGTATTAATGTTTGCCTTTTGATAGGCATGCTCAACTGTTATATATCTTTTTGTAGCCAACTAATATAGATAAATGATATTATGAGAAAATTTTTCAAATCTACTTATTATTATAAAGTGGTGTGAGCTGCGAAATAAACAGCTTTTCTAAAAAATTGAAACATTTTAGTCCAACCTATATTGACAACAAACAATGTTTAACATCGCAATTTAACAGCAGCGAGAATCGATGACTTGTGCCGAGTACAAATCTAGTTAATAATCGTTGATCCATATAGCCCTTAAAATTTGATACAGATGGATTAGGTTTTAGTGGTAAGATTTCATTTTGTTGACATTACATCACCTTTTACCAAGCTTCAACCTCCTTCCTCTGAATTTTGAAAATTCAAATAAATATGGAAGAATTTGTTTTGGTATGGCCGCAGTTACTGTGCCTTTCCGGGCGTATTTTGGGTTTCCCGAAACTCTTGTTTAACCTTTCCACTTGATTGCTGTGTGGAAGAGTTGCTGACTGAAGGTCGAGGTTTTGACAGTCTGGCATTGTCATTTATTATTCTGACAAATATAATGGGAGAGATAATGAGACTTTAAATTGCTTTACTACTATGTAACAATTTACTCTGGGCAGATTTGTTAATTAGCTCAGTCAATTTGAGAAACAAGTGATCATTATGTGATACCAAATAGTGAATAATTTCAAGTGACTTAATTACACCAACAGTCAATTAATGATATATGTTTATGCATTTAATTGAAGGCTTTCAGCAACATAATTCATGCAATACCGTACTTGTTTATTTTTTTTTGTCGGCTGTTTCTTTTGTCACATGACCGTAGCTGTTGAGTGTGATGTTAGGTCCCAGCAATCAGTTGTTAAAAGTCATTATTATACCTCTGAAATATTAATTAGACTTTACTCCTATTCTACTGGTCAATACAAACCACATGCCAGGTCAAAATTTTACATGTATGTATGACCTGGATAGGACTCTGAAACAGATATTTTATATGACGCCATTATAGGGGTGGTCTGAAATGGATATGTCTGGTCATGTGATATCGCTTGTGTGGTATGGAGAGTTTAAAGGATTTATAAATAGGATTTAAAGCTGGTTTGTGTTTGTTTATGGGCTAAATGTATATTTGAAAAACATCACTTGAAACGAAACAACCTTCACATTAGTTCCCTGGTAGTCAAAAAAAGAACCGGGAGGAAATATGCATATTTTCCGTATTTTTCGTAACTACTCGGAAAAATGACGTCATACACGACCTTCAATGTGTACAAACTGCCACGAAGACGTACTGAGACAGCAGAAATCGTTTATTACGTCATCGCTGTGAGGGTACGTACACAACGGAGGTCGTGTTTGACATCATAAGTCTCTAAGATAATTAACTTTCGTAAGCATTGTAGATCGGCAAACGTAGCTTTAATTTTGTATGTGCTGCGACTGAAATTTAATTTTCTTTTTGGTTAGGCTTTTAAAGTACATGTTCTACAAAACAACGCAAATTAGAAAATATTTCCAAAGGTTGTTCATAAATCCTTTAACTGATTCGGTACCACAGCTCATTCCTAGGCCCTGCCTCGCATATCGTTCTCGGCTTCAGCCCACAGTCGTAGCAGCCCTGCGGTGCTAAATCTACAGCCACTTTTATTACGTGAATAACTGTGTTGTTTTTGTCGAATATCAGTTGTAAATGACACTAAAATAAAGTCTGATTTCTGGGCAAGCTAGTCGTGTTTTTAGAAACACGGTTCTCCAACCACCGAAAAATATAATGCGATTTCAATTTAGATTTTCACAAAAATAAACAAATATAAAAATTCAAAGACTAGAAATCTACATCACCTAACAAAAGTTGGAAATAACAGGGGGAAATTTTGCATTGGACAAACGAAAATAATTAAAGATGCTAAATCATAGTTGATATTTAATACTCTTGACTTAGCAGAACGAAATTCCGAGGAAATAAGCTAGTAAAATTTATACTAGAGTAGCGTTCCTACCGTTTGTTTTTTTCCTAACTCACTACCTGTCAACTGAATATTTCATCATGTACACAAATAACTCCACTATCAGTAAAATTTTACGTACAGGAACTCGGAAACAAAGTTGACAATTGGATGAAACTATTGTCTTGAGTCACCGATGATTCTTTTGGATTGTAATAATTTGCAATTGAGAGCGAAATAACGAAGTACAAGCGGTTTATCAAATAGTCAGCAGTTCACGAACCGGTCAATTTCCCGCCATTACCAGAGTTTAACTACGGGCCGCTTTATATGGATAAAGTAGGTCACTCTCTGTGCAGCTTGTCACACACAGCATTCACATAGCTGACTCTTTAATATGCACGTTAAGGGGCGCGCTGTCACCTCGAAATCGAATTTGTGAAAAGCTAGCAAGAGATCCGATCGACGATTCTAATTCCTTCTTCTAAAACAAGGATCTTCGCTTTCAATATCGACAGTCACAACAAGAATTACTATACGAGATTACGAGACCCCGTGATTATAAAATAAATGCCCTGAAATGAAATCGAAATCTTCTGTCCCTCACCCTAAATGGGAACACAACATAAATCTGGACTGTTTAGATTAAAATAGAATTATGTCACATTTAGCTTGAAGTCTTTCTTCCAAAAAGCATGTTTACATCGCTGTGATATAACACATGAGTAATTCAAATGTGAAGCTATGGAAATAATTGTTTGTGATCCAAGACCCACTGCCTCAACGAGGTACATGTAAGGTGCAGACTGAAATCAAGGAGCGATGTCATCTATACAACTACTAACTAGCCGCACTCATGTGTCTCATCCTGTTTTTCCTACTTTGCTGTACAACCAGCTTCGTCCATATGCTAGTTTCTTGAATAATTTTTTTTTTCAACACGAAGTTCACATTTCTATTAGTTTATCAAGACCTGTGACATGGACAATCAAACTGCCATCCGAAACAGCCATCTCTGTTCGAAACTGCGTGTATAGATTTTGGAGTTGTTGTTTTACTTCTTTTCACTGCAATGGTGTTCAGATGAAAAAATACGTGGAAGATTACTTTTTGTTTCATAATTTATCACTTCAAAAGCCTGCAATAAAAACTTTACATGTTGTATTTTGAAATCTCAGAACGATACTAAGTATTACAAATTAGAAGCGGGGATAGGCCTACACGGCATGCAGTAGGAACGTAGCTTGTACATCTTACATGTATACACGCATACCAACACAAGCTTCAGTTTTTTAGAAGGCGAAATTCAGTTTTTTTTAAATTTACCGACCATTTTAGGGTTGAAATTGAGTTAAAATCAATGTTACAAACCAGTTCCAATTCAATATTTCTTTATTCATGAAAGTATGAATTCCAAGAAAAAAATCAGGTTTAACAAAAAAACTAATGATAATAATATATATGTAATGTCAAACCTAGATCAAAGTTATCCCTTCTTCATGTGTAACAATGAGAAAATACACCATGATTTACTTACAAATGAATGGAACTATTTGAGAACTATGGTTCAGGGGAGGTAACTTACATATTTCATGTTGTAAGACATTGGGTGTCTCCCCTTTTATTTTCTATACGACCAAAAACAGCTGAATAAATATAACAAGTCTCGAATTATAACGATTATTGTGGGTAATACTCCCCAAAATTTCTCAGTTCATCAAAATCAGCTTAGTTTAGAAATGTTTAGGTAATTAAAAAGACTTCCAAAGTGTAAAATAAGCCATGTTGTGGAGACACTGAAAACAAGGCTGTATGTTTCTCAGTATTTAAACAACAACAACAACAAGAGAATGACGGCCATGGTCGTTTGACAGCGGTTTCTAAATAAACTTTTCCCTTGAACTTGGATTTTTTAGTCATAAACAGTGGATATCAATCGAGCAATATTCAGTTTTTCACGCCCAAATTGAGTTTGGAAATTTTAGTTTTCAAAAGGAAATTTTAAACTGAAAATAATGATTTTTTTAACACCAAATTCAGTTTTAAACTCAATTTTACGAACCGAATATCGGTAAGTAATTTGGACGTGTATGAATCCCTGTACACTTGGATATTTTCCTTCCTTTTCCTTCAAAAATCCTTGAACAAAATTTATTAAAAACGAAATTATAATGTGTAGACTTTTTTGTCATTCCAGCAAAGGGCAAATCAAATCTGGCTTAAACATTTATTTACAGTGACAGGGTTTCATAGAAGTCCAAATATTGGAGGCCAGTAACAGAGAATTGAGTTTTTTTGAAGTCGAATTGAGTTTTTTAGTGTTGTTTTTATTGTTCTTATTGAGTAAAATACAATATTTGCAACCACTTGTCTTTCAATTAATAATTTAACATGTGTATGCACTTGACCAACATATATGGATTTAGCTTTATGGCCCTTTTCTACAGACTGTATTCATGGCAAAGTTTTTGACGACTATAATTTTTTTGTTATTAAAAACTTTATATAGGGTAGCAAATTTCATTTATGTGTAATGACATGTATATAATATTTGACAAACAAATAAACTAAAAGTTCTCGAACTGCTCAGTGTATTTATTTTCTAGAGAAAAAATGTCTAGAATTGTTCAGCCATTCTTTTATGTTGCAGTTGTTTTTAATAAAGATCATATATATGCTAAATAAATCATTTCAACTAATCATTAATTAAACTTCAAGTTCAAAGCTTTGAATCAGCTGGTCGGTAAACATGTCAAGAGTTTTACTATTTACAGCTTCAAAATCACATGAGAAATGAAATATTAATAGAGACAAGCTACAATTTCCTCTAATAAATTTTGCAGCTTCTGTCAAATATTTCTTTCTTTTTATCCGTAAATATAAACATCCAAATAAAAAGTCTCCTTGTCCAATGCTGACATTTGATACGTTGTTGTTTATAATGATGTAAAACCATGCTTCACCGATACTAAACAATTGTCTCTGTAAGAAGGAAAGTCCATGCCATTTGCCAATACAGACCTGTTTTATTTGAGTAAATTCAATGTATCAATGACTGTCGTTTTGCAGTTTTTCCCTTATAAAATCTCCTTGATAGTAAGACTTTCAGTTTCAGAGAAAAGTTGAACCAAAGACATTATACTGGGGTTAAAGGGTCAAGGGTCAAAAATGACTCACTCTCATATGCAGAGGTGTTTTTTAGAGTACATGTAATTTACATTATGTTTAAGTAATGTACCACTGCTACGAGAGCCTGAACAACTGATGCATCATGGTAAATTTCTTTCTTACCCTGTTCTCATAACCCTGGTCTACCGACCTGCTCTTACATTGAATAAGATAGGCTCACTTATTGACAAAGTTAAAACTGCTGATTGGAATAGGGTGACAATGTCTGAATAACAGCAGAAATTTAAACGCATGTTGTGTTGCAAACTAAGTAAAAAGTAACAAATTAAACTTGAAGAAATGTTTGTTTCTTGTCAGGAATTTGAGTATTTCCGTCTAAAATGACTAGAATTGAGTATTTTTAGGTTTGGATTGAGTTTTTACCCCTCGGGCAAATTTTGCCCGAAGGGTATTGTCGTTGCCTCCGTCGCCCGTCTGTCCATTGGTCCTTGTAAACACATTATCTAAAAAAGTCTTTAACTTACAACTTTGAAACTTCATACATTTGTTTAATACAGCAAGTACAAGAAGCTTATTTAAAATCGACCCGCTTGGTTGTGTTGGTTCAAGCGTTATGCCCCTTACATGACTGTCAGCCAAAAACCTCCTTGTAAATGTGATGCATGTATGTGGAGTAGTTTTTCGCTCGCAACCAATTGTCTGGAAAATAAATATATCTTCGGTTTCTTTGGCCCAGACCCGAGGGGTCCTGATGGCGACAGCCACTTATTCTATTTGTTTTGAAGTCGTTATTCGACCTCAAAAATGGACGTGCAGGAAACCCTGAGTGAGGCTACACTATTTTTGATTTGGAGTTAGCGAGCTTCAGAGACACCCTGTTCATCCCTGGCAGCCAGATACATTGTATGGTATAGTCCACTGTGTGACCTACATTTGGCCGAGTCACCTGGTTTCCTCACTGACAACAACCCAGTGGTCCACTTAGTAACTTTGGGTGCCACAGATATCCTTGGATCTATTGTATATTCTTCTGTAAATAACCTTTTAGGCGTTGATGTCATCAACAAGCATACATGCACTAACTACATAGCAACTAAATAAAACCCGTCTTTTTCATTTATGAGAATATCACGCGAATATGATTCCTATATTCTCGTCGAAAAACGAGCCCTGGTACCGGTAGGCTTTTTCTGTCCTTCAAACCGATCATCAGTCTGTATTTCTCAGATACATGCAGTTCATATTTTATACTGTGCTGTTACATGTAGATCGCTCACACTGTTCAAATCATCAGGGCGCATCCTCAGGCTTGGAGCTTGTTTACATTGTAATCACCTCTTAATCAAATTTTCTCTTTCAAATTAAAAATACAAAATGATGCTAAAACTTAAAAGGGTTCTGGATGGACACCATATATGCACAGACACAGATAATGTCTTTCCCTTGTACACGTACACACTGTATGTTTACTCAATGGACACCTTACCATCGGATCCTCTACACTGAACATGACCTCAAATCTTTTCTTAGTGTAGAAAAATGGAAGTGTCAGATTGTTTCAGTGAAAGTACAATTGTGTTTATAACCTGCTAGTGTTATACAAGTTAGCCATTCCCATGTTGCTTGGTGATTGAGACTTGTCATAATTTGATATTAACCTTTGACAGATATCACACTCCCAGACAGTGGATAACATACATCTGACAGACTGCAGATCATTTTGAAAAGGACAACCAAAAAGGTAGCCGTGAAACAAACATTTTTCATACTACATTGGGAGCCCAACTGAAGTGTCACAGCAATAATGCAAAGAACTGAAACACTCTATTTTTTAACTTTCAGTCGTATTCAGTTATAACTCAACAGGCCTTATTTTTTCAAAATCGTGGACGGTTCTAGGGAAAATAAGGTTTTAGGGTCACGTAACCTACGGTTCGTTCTCGTGGACAGCTGTTTGCGTAACCCACGGTTCGCGCAACGAGATGAATGCTCACAGGTTGACTGAACTAAAGTCAGTTGCTCTTACTAAAAAAATACAAAAACAATGATACTAGATGGACGTGCCTACAGTAAAGAATTGAACAGGGAATGGCGCTGACGAAACTGCTGTACAAAATATAGACCGGCGGAGATAAACACATTTTTTTATATGTGCACCTTGCTTTAATGATATATATCGAAATAATTTAACTTAACATTTGGTGAGAAGTGAACAGTTAGTTTTGGGATGAAATAAAAAAAATTACGACATGAACCAGCGAAATGTAAACGAATAAGACCGCATAGAAGAAAACCATAGCATGAGTTTACCGTTGACAAGAACAACAACACATTCACTTCCGTATAAATGATTTATTTCCTGATTCCAAAAGTGAATTTCGGGAATCTTCGAATAGTTATTAGAGAAAATCTGGCGCATGCTGAGCCAAACAACATGCCTACTTCCGCAAGTGATTAAGCTCTCAGCTGGCGCCCTCCTTTGAAGTAAGCCAGCCTTCTCAAAGTGTCGGATTTTAAGTTAAGAATTAGGTGTCGATGTTCTAGGTGATTTACGGTAGTTGAAAGAATGACAACGTTTCATGAATCAAATTTGTTGACATCAATGGTTACCGTGGATACCAAACAGCCAATATTTAAGTGCCAGCATTTGGTTAAATTGTTTATTGTGTCCAGGCTATAACTCGAGTTCCTCCTAAATAAATCTACATTCCATCCTATGGTGTACCGTATTTTAAACCTGCAGATTATAGTCGTATGCGGGTTATATGTGCATTGCTGCTTATTTTAGTGAGAATAGGCTGTGATTTTTTACCAAGTTGATTACAAAAATAAATTTCTAAACAATAAATTACATTCCTTCGCATTTCTTTTTACACGCTTTATTCTATAGACCTACAAAGTACAGCACGGCCGTACGATGTAGAACCGCAATAACATCGTAACAGAGCTGCTACATTTATGTCAAGATTGTGGGGAAAAGTTTTTTCTCACGAGTACAATATTCCCGATGTAAAAAAAATGGTTATTGAAAATGATCATGAGGAAATAAAGTCTTGTTTGTTATACATGGAGGGACACAATGCCCAAGTGTGAACTGAACGGTCTACTTAATAATAGGGGTGATGGCTTAGTCCAAATTAGAAACCCATAAGAATTAAATTACAACCCATTCAATCAATGGAATTCAGATTAAATTTTTAGAGCTAGTATGATTAAAAGCCCAAGCATACCTTTTATCAAAATTTAAAAAGAAAGAAAAAAGCAGTTACTGGCTTGAAGTTTGAACTTAAGTTGAGATCAACTCAGTGAACTTCGAAGTTAAAGTTTCGTCAGGGACCGATTATTAAAAATAATTCCCTTATATCTGAACAAACTTGGATTCTCCTTTACAATAACATCAATTATGGAAAAAACTTTTTTAATAAAACCATTAAAAATGTACAAGTAATTGCTAATTTGAACAGTTTTTAGACCACCATGATCAAATCGAATTTTGTCCGTGGTCCCGTCGTCTGTCGTCCGGTGTCTGTAAACTTTTCTTGTGATCACTATTACAAGAGACCTACTTGTCGGATCTTCATCAAATTTCATAGACCTGTTCCCCATATGGTCTAGTTGTGCAACATGTATTTTGTTTTCTCACACTACACCCCCCATAATTTCACTCTCAGGCAATGTGTTATTTTTGTCATAATCAACTAGTGAAATTATTGCCCAACTTACTGCTGATTGGTTAACAACCATGATTTTCCAAGTTCAACTAATCAAAACACAAGCTTGCATTCTCAGCGTAGGGATAATACGTTCGTTTTCCTTTTATGCAATAACTTGAAGACATCCTTGTTAGATTACAAGTGATTGGCAGTATAACTCACAACTATGCGAGTCGGTAGCCAATCATGTTATGGTTTACATACAGCGGACTACATTTATGCAAAATAGTATGATTTTCCCACGATCACGTCATAGCTACTTCCATATAAGGAAAGCATTTGAATGTACCGTACATGACATACTTCTTGACATAAACAAACTACTTCGTCTGCTTACTTCCGTTTTTCTAACAAATTATGATTGAATACGAATATATCATAGCCGCATTTACTCCTAACTGTATTTACACTCTCTGTATCAATAATTAAACACGGGATAATTAAAACTTTCAATCAATCAATCTACCCAAACTGGCGTCTCGCAGATTTCTCAAAACAGATGCATTGACCTAGTTATCGTAATTGTGTCGGTGTAGAGGTCACAGCAAAACCTGACTTCGTCATTGGACTGCAGACATTGAACTATTGATATGTTTATTTTTGTTTTATTCTGTGTGCCATTCATTTGTAGGATAAATATTTTATCTCTTTATTCTTAAGACTTCGTGAGCAACAAAACTGTGTGATTTTAGAGACCTTTCTTGTGTAGCGTAATGAATACAGTCTCCATGTCAACGCGGTGAAGCGGTCTGACTTCATGAATGGCTGGATTGAACGATGTGATGTAGAGCTGCATTTCAGAATAAAATGCTGTATTTTTGTGTATTGTGAGAAAAAGATTAACCAACTCGAGTCCGTTTGTTACAATGAATATCACTCTCGTCTATTAATTTCCAAAGTCACTCGCCAGAGGCTCGTGACTTTGAAAATTAATAGACTCGAGTGATATTCATCGTAACAAACGGGCTCTTGTCAGTTAACCTCTATTGCTCATATGCATAATAAAAAAGTCGCTGGCGGCCATTTTGTGATTTTTAACTACATAGTTTGTGATCGCGGAATCTAGAAAACCACCAGACCGATCTTGATGAAATGTTTTTGTGTTGATTCCCCATATGGTCTAGTTGTGCAACATCTATTTTTCTGAGCTCATTTGAATATTAACATGGCCGCTAGGCGACCATTTTGATTTTCTATTTTTTATCACTTTTCTCTTTTGTGATCGCGGTTCCAAGAGAAGTGCTTGTCAGATCTTCTTTAAATTTCACACTTTTCTCCTATGGTCTAGTTGTGCAACATCTATTTCTTTTGCTCATTTGCATATCAAAATGGCCGCTGGGCGACCATTTTGTTTTTCTTCTTTTTGTCACTTTTCTCCTAAAGTAAAGAAAGGCTAGGATTTTCGTAAACTAATTAACGCATGTTAGCCCTATGGTCTCGTTGCGCACAATGCACTTTTTTGCTCATTTGCATATTCAAAATGGCGGCCACTAGCCATTTTTTTATCACTCTTCTCCTAAAGTAATGAAAGGATGTTCGTAAAATGTTATACGCAGGTAAACCCTACGGCCTCGTTGCGTACTATGCACTCGCTGCTCATTTGCATATTAGAAATGGCGGCGGGTAGCTTTTTCTGTGATTTCTATCTACATAGTTTGTGATCGCGGAATCAAGAAAACTACCAGGTGGATCTTTAATTGATGAATTTTTTTGAATTGCTTCCTCATATGGTCAAGTTATGCAAGATGTATTTTTTTGTCGTTGATGTTTTCATTTAACACATTCGGTACCGCTGTCGCCATATGGCGTTAGAGTGCTAGCCTGCTTCATTACCGCAGACATCGTATGGCGACAGCAGAAAAGTCGGCTATAACCTCACTGACGCCGTATGGTTATTTTTTCTAACAACTTCAACTAATTTTGAAAATGAACAAATAAAATCACATGTTGCATCTGTTGGTTGCTTTGTGTTTTGTTTTTTCAATTTTCGAATACGTTTAAGAGGTTTAATTTACTTTAACGGACGCGTAATTCACTGATAACTTCCAACTTTGTCTAGGTTAGAACGGACACCTCAAGCATACGTATATAACAAGAAAAGGAATTCCTTATATTTACAGCTTCAGATCTTATTATGTATTTCCTTGTCTTCAATATACTGACTGTGAGTGAGATATTTAAATATCTATGATTAAAAAGTGCTAAAATCGGGTGGTGAAGTTTGCGAGTTCCCGCTGTCAATCACAGGGCCCCTACCAGGCATTTTAAAAGCATGACCCAGTTAAAGTCTAAAGACAGATAAGCTATTTTTGGCACTGAGGATGTTATTTTGGTAGTGAAAAACAAGACATTTATCAGAGTTTTTATAAACCCCAGAGTGAAATTGCAATCCTCGGGTCATTTTAAAACGTATAAAAATCGACTCCTTTCAGAATTCCAAGGGCGACTATAAGTATAAGAAATAGTTTACTATGCATGTTGCCGGCCGCCACGGCTTGTTCGAAGTCGGTAAAATGGCCTTCTCGAATTTGGATTTTAAACGCCTAAATTCTTTCCAAAAATGTAACAATAATAAATATTTTTAACTCATTCACCCCTAGCAGTCTCTCAGGCTGTCCTGCCTAGAGCTCAGCTGAAGCCAAAGCTCCCTCCTGCCTAGCAGCAGTAGACCTACTCAGTTCACTGTTCATCCTATCTTACTTGTTGTCACTATTATGGGAAATTTTCTTTATTTCGTTCATAAATAATGGAATATAAAAAGATCAAAATAATCTCCAGATCATACGTGTGTTTTCCATGAAATTTTACTTTTCTCCAGGAATTCTAAATTGATAATTACAATCAATAAAGTTATAAACAACTGCAAATTTTGTACTACTACGACTAGACACAGTTTTACACAGTATTGATTTGATTAGTCTTTGTTCATTTCTATTATTTCTAATTCATTTGGTGACTTTATAAATTCTCTAATTTTTACTGGGATATTGATAATGTAGGATATCTACATTTTACACATTCTTTTACTAATTAAAATGGATTTTTTTGTCATTTTGCGTTATGCCGGCTATGTTTTGACAGATCAACTTTGACATATCAAGTTTTGTATGACAAAAAATTGTTTTCATCGTTAGAAAAAAAAAAAAAAAAGAAGACATTAAAGAACCTCAATCTCATGTGGGTGTAATAAATTCACTGGTCCAGTATTCACAAAGCTCCGAAAATAAGTTAGCAGGCAAAGTTTTTTCTCATTTTATCGTAGTTCTGAACGTTGTTGTTGTTTTCACCGATTAGTTTTCGCTCCCGTTTTCCGTCTCAGTAGAAAATCTGGACCCCAATAAATCTGGTGGAATATAGCAATCGTTTGACCCGTATCAGAAATGGTAAACTCTGAGTTTTAATCACTGTTTCGGACAGAAATGCTATCAATATCGACTTCAGCATCTTGAAATGACTTCACTCGATTACGATTACGTGACGCCATTTTGTATCCCAAAACAGCGGGTTTTTTTCTCTCCACTTTCAAAACTTCTCAAGGAGATTTTTCTATAGTTTTTATCCCCAAAAAATATACGTGAAGAAAGGAAAAGCACTACTTAATCCGATTTTTACACTTTCGTAATTTTTCGTTTGATATTATGGATCCATATTACGACAGCCAGTAGCTATGTTTTCTGTACTATTCAAATGTAGGTCAAGTCATGACTCGGCAAAGTAAATATTTTTACACGCTTTTTAAAGTCTTCCACAAGAAAGTTTTACCGTTTTTATTTTAAAAAATTGTATGAAAAGGAAAAGAAAGGTACTAATGTGCCTGATTTTTATAATTTCTAAATTTTGTCTTCAATATAAATGACCGAAAATATGATCGCTGGTAGACGGTGTTTATCCCACGGCCAGTGTGAATGCAGGAAGTATGTCGGACGGTTACTCGCTGAAGTAAAAAAAATTTCTCCCGTTTTCAAAGTCTTCTAATAAGGTTTTTTATCAGTTTTATTCGGGAAAAATGGCATGAACAGTTAGGAAAAGCATTTTTAAACCAAGTTTTCATACTTTTATGATTTTGGCATCAAGAAAATCGATGAAAATTGACACGGCTGTAAGCTTGTGTATTCTGCGGGTTTAGCCGTCACTCGGCAAGAGACAGCCTAAAACATGTGCGGCTCAAGTCGCTCCTCGGCAAGAGAATGCCAAAAAATCGGCGGCGCCTCGGCGTGAATGGGTTAAAGGAGAGTGTTCCCTAAGACACTTAAGAAGATCCATTCGCCGCCATATAAGTGAAATAATCTTGAGTGCGGCGTAAAACTCCAATCAATCAATCAATCAATAAGAAGATCCATATTGTATTATTCGGAGTGTGAAAGGAAGGAAAATTTCAAAATGAAGTGAAATACACGGCAACATACAATCACTATTTTGCCGATCGAATTTGCATTCAGGCAGCTATGTACAGCAACTGACTTCGCAATTGTAAATGCTATTTACCAATAAAGTAACTGAAATATTTTTATTCAATCATATATTTATATCAAATCGTGCATGAAGATTTTTTTTATCAGAGTTTACTAATTTCTGAACGAATCGGGACATTTTTTGCCATTAATTTTTAAACTGACTTTCGTCATGTGTAAATTTTTACTCATCAGACGAGTCATATACGTCACCCATTCTTCACTTTTCACGGGCTAATTTTGACAGATATACATTATCTTTTGATTTGTAAACAAACACTAAATGCATCTTAGTAACATGTGTACAATCGTTTTGGATTTTGTAAATTTTAATTGTGTACAGGACTCAAACAAGCGATATCACTGACTGGCCTGTGTGCATGTACATGTAGGCTACTATGTAGCTCCGGTAAGTAGCGTTAATGTGCGGCCTCCTTGAAGAAAGATGGTTTTGAGTTTTCAGATAACAGCCACTATCTACCAAAGAAACTTTTTTCTTGTCCAGCCAGCCACCAACCGAAGAAATAAATTTCACATATCAAATTTGCGATCCGTTTACAAGCAGCCCCACTTTCTGATAGTGTTCTATGGTGGTCGCCTAGATCAGTTTAACTGATCTCTTGTTTTTCTCTCTCTTCCTATTTACGGATAACGTATGCCTGTAGTGTGACACTGACAGCGTGATCCGGCTTTTTGCATCATCAAATGTGTTTGGATTTTAAATGGCAGCAGACTATCACCGTGGTATTCTTATGATTATGTAATTTTACATCATACTATGGTCAAAACGGATTGCCAGGCTGTCTACCAGTAACTCTGTAGTGTGTGTAGAATATATCCTACGTAAAGTAAACGACATACGTGTAAGTCCATTTACGAACATAGCCGCTCGCCGTCTTTATATATAAAGAGTAAATTATGTTAAACTGAAGTTGCAAGGAATCCAGGCCAAATTGGATTAAAAATAAGAAAAGGGATTTTTTCAACGGGCATAATTTCAAAATGATGTACACCTAGAGTGTTGAAATGTTGTGCCACAGGCACATCATGTTTACAGTAAGTCTAATACTAGATAAATGGTTGGCTGCTCTGTGTCGTTTCTCCAACATATTGTGTGCAACATTTTTTGCTCGCGATAACATACAAGATATTAGAGGAGTCGCAATTAAGATTCTCTGCCATTTGATATTTGTTGCGAGATTGTTTTCTGAAAAAAGTTCCTTGATCTGGCCCGTATACATCAAGTTTGCATTGCGTCTTTTTTCCATTGATGGGCTAACTGAAGTTAAGCTTCTTGTGCAAGGCAAAACAAAAATCTTTTATTTCCTTTCAATTTTCATGACCTCTGGTTAGGGTCCGCAAATCAATAAGTTTTCTGCCTGGTTTACAACAAATGTCATTTTTGAACATTTAGTAAATTTTAGCGATTATAATTTGAAGGAAAATAATTAGCAAACTGCAACAGCTAAATGATTTTTTTCCATGTAACACACGAAAAAACGAAATAGGTTCTACTGTCTTGGTTTTATAACAACTCTTTTAGGGTACACCTTTTCATCGTAGGCTCTCACCCGAATTTAAATTTTTGTTTTGGTGTTTAAGTAAGTATATATATTAAGAGTTTATAACCTTGTTGTTTGTTAGTTGTAGGTTATGAGATGCAGTTTATAACCTTGTTAAGATGCGTAACCATTGTCAATGTGTTGCAAAAGGATTCCAGAAAATTCTACTGACCAAGGCTAAGCTCCTGTCAGTCGTCAACCTAATGAAATATCATAGGTTTGGTTTGTTACACTTTATGGGGTATAAAGGTCTAAATGATATACCTCTTTTTTAACACAAATAAAAACTTGTCTCCATGGTTATTTTAGACAAGAAGATTTTCCCTGTGTCCCGTGTGTTTTAGTGATCATAAATATATATATAAAGAGTAAATTAGGTTAAACTGAAGTTGCAAGGAATCCAGGCCAAATTGGATTTAAAAGTTAGAAAAGGGATTTTTTCAATGGGCATGATTTCGAAGTGGTCCTTGACCAAATGACCTAGAGTGTTGAAATGTTGTGCCACAGGCTCATCATGTTTACAGTAAGTCTAATACTAGATAAATGGTTGGCTGCTCTGTGTCGTAGAGAATTCTGAGTTTCTCCAACATATTGCTTGCAACATTTTTTGCTCGCGATAACATACAAGATATTAGAGGAGTCGCAATTAAGATTCTCTGCCATTTGATATTTGTTGCGAGATTGTTTTCTGAAAAAGTTCCTTGATCTGGCCCGTATACATCGAGTTTGCATTGCATCTTTTTATACGCCCGGCTTGAAAAGCGGGCTGTATTATGGTATCATCTCCGTCCGGCCGGCAGTCCAGCTGCCCGGCGTTCGCTTTCCCCTTCCGCTCCATAACTTCTAAAGTTTTGATTCCATCTGCACAATTTTTTCTGAGTATATACCTTATGGGTGGAAGGTGTGTCGCGAACTATTTTTGACATCATACATTGCGTAATATGGCAGCCATATTAGGTTATGTAATATTTACTTTTTCTCTCCATAACTTTAACAAATATGATCCGATGTTTTCAAATCTTTCATGTTACATACCATATTAACAGACAGTGTGTAAAAAAATGTTTATTATATCAACTATTGCAAATTATTGGATTATGTACATTCCCTTTTAATCTTACTTTCATTTTTATGAAAATAACCTTTAAATTATAAAATGGCTTCTACTTTTCCGATTCTCATCAAAAAAGGATTTTTTTAAATTGCAATAATGTTTCTAAATTGATTAAAACTATTCTTAAATCAATATATAATGTTTTAATCAAATGAAAATACATATAAGGATTAAAGTTTTATCTACAGACAAAGAGATAAGTAACCCAGCCTTGTTCTATTTACTTTAAAGCTCTAAGCCTCTTATCACTACAAGTTTTATGGTCCTCTATACCACATGGCGCCCATAAAATTAAATGTAGGCTTTGCCTTTTCATAGCCATGCTCAACTGTTTTTTTTTGTAGCCAAATAATATAGAAAAATGATATTATGAGAAAAATTTTCAAATCTACTTGAATTGGTGTGAGCTGCGAAATTGCCAATTAATTGCATTTGCATTAATTGCATGATTAGTAAATTATAAACTACTCTTCTAAAAGATTTAAACATTTTAGTTCAAACTATATTGACAGCAAACAATGTTTAACATCACGATTTAACAGCAGCGAGAATTGATGGCTTGTACCAAGTACAAATCTTGTTAATAATCTTTGATCCAAATATAGCCCATTTTAAATTTGAAACAGATGGATTTTAAAGGTTTTAGTTTTAAGATTTCATTTTGTCGACATTACATCCCCATTTCAACCTCCTTCCTCTGAATTTTGAAAATTAAATTAAAAAAAAATATGGAAGGATTTGTTTTGGTATGGTACGACAGTTACTGTGCCTTTCCGGGTGTATTTTGGGTTTCCCGAAAATCTTGTTCCATTAATGGGTTATTCCGTTAAATGAAGTTTGCCTCCGTCGTCCGTCTGTCCATTGGAGCTTGTAGACACAATATCGAAAGTTTTTCATTTACAACTTTGAAACTTCACACATTTGTTTAATACAGCAAGTGCAAGAAGCCTACTGAAAATCAACACTCTCGGATGTTTTTTTTCAAGAGTTATGCCCCTTACATTACCGCTGCTGTAAAAAGCCTTTTAAACACATTATCTAAAAAAGTCTTTAACTCACTTTTTTCAAACTTCCTACATTTGTTCAATACAGCAAGTACAAGAAGCCTATTTAAAATCAACATACTCGGATGGGTTTTTCAAGAGTTATGCCCCTTACATTACCGCTGCTGTAAAAAAACCTTGTAAACACATTATCTCAAGTCTATCACTCACATTTTTACATGCCCGGCTTAAAAAAAAAATCGGTTGTATTATGGTATCATAATATGGCTTCTACATTGGATTATGTAATATTCTGCCTTAGTCTATATATCTGTTCCCTTCCGCTCCATAACTTCAAGAGTTTTGATACGATCTTTAAAATGTTTTTTGCAACATATACTTTAGGGGTACAAGGTGTGTCATGAATGATTTAGGACATTGTCGATTGCATAATATGACTTCTACATTGGATTATGTAATATTCTGTCTTAGTCTATATATTCGTTCCCTTCCGCTCCATAACTTGAAGAGTTTCGATCCGATCTTGACAATTCTTTCAGAGTACGGTGTGTCGTGTACCCATTCTGCCTTCACCTGTTGCATAATAGGGCAGCCATATAGGATTATGTAATATTCCCTTCCCCTCCATAACTTATGAAGTTGTGATTCGAGTATATACCTTATGTGCAGACAGTGTTTCTAGCACCATTTCTGTACACATCACCTGTTGCATAATATAACAACCCTATTGGATTATGTAATATTTCTTTTCGGGTCCAGAACTTCTTTCGTTTTGATATACATGTAATCTCTCCAACTCTTTTAGAGATATATACCTTATACATGTAGGTAGATGATGTGTCGCATACAAAATTTGATTTGGGTCCACATATTTTTTGTCTGTTTTCAAGAGTTTTTTTTTTTTGTCAGAAATGTGTACCTGGTGTTTAATATATATATCAATGCTTTTTTGAGTACACTTGGTCCAGAGTAATACTGGAAGCCAATTAATTTATACATTCTGCGACTGTTTTCTTGGATAGTTTAATGTGTGCTTTAATAACAAAAAATACAATTTTCATAGCTTTATTACCCATCTGGTATTTATCAGAGTGGCTGTTTAAATAAAGATAAGAGGACAATGACATCCACTGGACACACAAGGTTTGTATATTTACACACCAGTGGTCAGCCTGAAGATTGTTTGCTTTGTAATAAAACTAGTACAGCCAAGTCCAATAGAACTTCAACAGTGTCCAAGTCAAAACTGTTAAAATTCAAGAATTGTAAGCTTCCCAATTATGGAACATAACAGCAATGTCAAAACAGCCACAATATTTCAGTTTTTGCAATTAAAATGTGATTGAATTTACCTGAACAGATAACATATGTGTACTATAACGTACTGGTATTTAGTTGCAGCTTCATCAAATTCAGAAAAGAAAAACTTCTAATGTGAACAAGAAATTCGAATTGATGAAATTAAAACAAATGTTATATTAAATGTAAAGTTGTTAATCGTAGCGGTTCGACTTTGCCACGGTGGGCATATGTTGAGTTTACTAAAACTCTTGTTAAAACTTACTACATTTGTTCAATAAAGCAAGTACTAGAAGCCTAGATAAAATCAACACGCTCAAATGTTTTTTCCAGAGTTATGCCCCTTACATAACCGTCGTCCTAAAACCTCTTTATAAATGTGATACATGTATGTGGAGTAGTTTTTCCCTCGCAACAAATTGTCTGGAAAATAAATATATCTTCGGTTTCTTGGGCCCAGACCCGAGGGGTCCTGATTGCGACAGCCACTTATTTATAACTTTTAACAATAATTTCCCAACAAAAAAACTGCGTTGAAGGTAATCACATGTGAAAACTAAACAATTGACTTTAGAAGGAGGAAAATCCCTGAAATCTGTGGTATGTGCAAAGCGAAATAGTGCCCCTTAAGTAAACAAAATTTAAATAACCGAGACAGACGTTCATTTATTCTAGACCATAGTTTGTTCCAAACATAACATTTGGGCACATTTACTAAACTAGTACATGTAGCAGTAAAATAGCAGATAATTACCAAAATTATTTCCACCGAAGAGAATGTTAACCCAGTTCAAACTTTATTTTTTCAAATTTCTTTGTTTGGATTTTCCATCCTGTAACACCTAGGTTGTTTTTGTGGGACGGGTCTCATCAATGTGCTGTCTCAGTGTTTAACCGTTACCAAATATAAACATGGCTCTGACTTCAGGAAAGGATCACAAATGTTTTAGTAAGAGGCCTCATTTGTAACCGCTTTATATTATAAATAAAATACTAAAACCTTCATTCTCCAAGTGACTACACGCAAAGTAAATCCATCATATCCAGAGGATCTTTAATGATTCCACCACCGTAGTAATTCCACCATATTAAGATTCTAAATTTATTTAATCTAAGTACTTGTTTGAAACATGCAGAGTTACATACGGTACATTACTAACCTTTTTGTTAGTTATATATTTTGTTGTTCGATTTGTGTTGAATATAATGTAGTTTTTGTCAGTTTTTCTCTTTTGGAATCTATGTGAAAACTGAATTTGAATTTCCGGTTTCTTTTATGTTCTCTTTGTCCAACACCTGTAGAATTGGCACAATTGACTCGTACTTTTAGCCGTGTAATGTTCCAATTAGATTGTTTGGATCAATACTGTCCAATACAATAACAGAACCATGCTATTTGCCAATATTCAACACAAACTTGGAGCCCATTAGGCCATGTTTCAATGGGAACTGCCTGAGGTGGATTGTAAGAATAAAATGTTAATAGACAGCCAACTTCAATTAGAAGTAGCAAGTCCATTTGCTCGTAGCTCCTTCTTTCCTCTTGGCGTTCATGTTTGCTCTATTGTTAATAGTATTCGGTAAAATCTCTCTAATAGCAATGATGAGGTAGCTTTTGTTTACTGTCTACTTCACATCTTTTCCTGATGGGGCAGCCGGATAGAATTAAATTTCTTCTAAACAAGCACTCCAAATAGAACAGTATTGTGAGACAACAATTAGCTGCTCTGCTTGGTCAGGAGTAAAGAGTCCCTCACCCTTAGTTCAGGAATAATATTAGCTTATGGTAAGGTCAATATGATAATCGTGCTCTGTTCTACTCAATCTCTTCCAATATTTTGTGAAATCTCTTGACAATAAATGAGATAGACTTAGAGAATTGTTATTAGAATCTCTGGCTGTTGTTGCTGATATTGATCTATTGTAACTCAACCTCTGCTCAGGTAAACTTCTATCCTTTTAAATGATTAGGGCCAATTAAAAGCAATTTCATACATTGTTGACCAGGGAGGAAGGCCTTTATGTACTAAGCTATCAAAAGTGTGGGGATTTTAGAGCAAACCAATGCCTAAACCTGTTTGAAGTTGAATTTCTGGAGATAAAACCTCAGCCTTAATCCTATTGACTTATTCTCTGGAAAAGGTTGACATTCATCAAACTAGTAAGCCCATTTGTTGGTTGATTGCTCATGAAGATTACTCAACAATGCTCCTAGATTTACTCCAATTAAAGTGTTAAAAGGAATTTGAATAGCATTTGTTTTGATGACATTTCATGTCATGTGCAGAATACTTATTGCCACCAAAGTTTAACAATAATGGCTGCTAATGGCTTTTATGTCAATCATAATTTACCAAACCTTTCTTTCTCGCTATTGAGCCTTCCGGATCCATTAGGACTAGGAGCCGAGTGGCAATGAGCTTTCCAAATAAATTCTCGTTTGTTTTATTGATTTGTTGGGATTTTTTTTGTCCTTTGAGCATGATGAATCTTAGTGATAACAATGAATCATTTTAGTCATTTTATTTCTTGCTTCTTTTATAGTTACACCAATAAATTAAAAACTTCTTTGTTGTGTTGAGGTCTTCTTTATCCAATAAATAGATATTTTTGGCTGTCTTTCTTTTTTAAATGGATGTTCCTGATTTTTTATGGGTCTTAAGAGAACTAATATCATTTTATGTAAAGAGAATTACCAAACCTTTCTCTGCCATTGTGAGCGAAATAATCTTTACTGTGTCGGTTAGCATTGATAAACCAATTAGACATTGAAACATTTTAGAAAGATGATAAAGGGTTTTAAAGCCAATGATGTGTGCAATATTTATTAAAGGGGCATGAGCTGCCAAAATATTGATACTTTGACGTTACAACAGATTGTTGAAATTATTGGCTATTTTTCTGAAGATGTATAATTCAGAAGCTTTTAAGTGCTTCTAGTCTAGAAAATGTACGATAAAGTATTGTTTTGAACTAACTTTGGCTTAGAATGAATGAATGGTCGTCCCGGTTATTTAAATTTTGTTTACATTTCTAACACGTTTTCGGTTCGTACATGCCACATACTGTATGGATTTTCCTCATTCCAACGGCAATCATTTAGTTTTTCGATGGCCTCCAAAGCCTCTTACTGTCGTAACGATCAGAAATTATGAAAAATGTGTGAATTTTGGCAGCTCATGCCACTTTAAACCTTGCAAATGATTGCATAAAACCATAAAATAAACAGTACCTACTGGGTGTTTAAACGTTTTTATACGCCCGGCTTGAAAAGCGAGCTGTATTATGGTATCATCTGCGTCTGTCAGGCAGTCCGGCGTCCGCTTTCCCTTTCGCTCCATAACTTCCAAAGTTTTGATTCCATCTGGACAATTTATTCTGAGTATATACCTTATGGGTAGAAGGTGTGTGGCGGACTATTTTTGACATCATACATTGCGTAGTATGGCAGCCATATTGGATTATGTAATATTTACTTTTTCTCTCCATAACTTAATCAAATATTATACAATGTTTTCAAATCTTTAGCATTGCATACCATATTAACAGACAATGTGTCAAAAATTGTTCTTGGCATCAACTATTGCAAATTATTGGATTATGTATATTCTCTTTTAATACTTTTATTTTCATGATAACCTTTAAATTGTAAAATGGCTTCTATTTGTCCGATTCTCATTAAAAAGGATTTTTTCTAACTGCAATAATGTTTCTAAATTGATTAAAACTATTCTTAAATCAATATATAACGTTTTTGACTTGGAAATGCTACCCGTTCGTCCTTCCGTCTTTCTGTCCTTCCGTCTTTCCGTCCATCCTTCCGTCCGTCCCAATTTCTTGTGAACGCGATAGCTTAAGAACCGCAAGATGCAAATCTTTCATTTTTGGTATATAGGGACACATTAGAGAGACCTTGGTCAAGTTCGATTATCGGGGATGTCGACCTTTTTTTTTTAGGTCACAGAGGTCATTGAGGTCAAAGTCTGAAATTTGCTTGTGAACGCGATAGCTTAAGAACCGCAAGATGCAGATCTTTCATTTTTGATATATAGAGACACATTAGAGAGACCTTGGTCAAGTTCGATTTTGGGAGATGGCAACCTTTTTTTTTTAGGTCACAGAGGTCATTGAGGTCAAAGTCTGAAATTTGCTTGTGAACGCGATAGCGTAAGAACCTCAATTTGCAGATCTTTCATTTTTGGTATATAGAGACACATTAGAGAGACCTTGATCAATTTTCTGGGATGCCGACCTATATTTTTAGGTCACAGAGGTCATTGACGTCAAAATTCTGGAATTGGCTTGTGAACGCCATAGCTTAAGAACTGCTAGATGCAGATCTTTCATTTTTGGTATATAGAGACACATTTGAGAGACCTTGGTCAAGTTCGATTTTCTGGGATGTCGACCTATATTTTTAGGTCATAGAGGTCATTGGGGTCAGAGTGTGGACAACTTCATTTACATAAATCAGACCACACTCCCACAATCATTGAACATCATATATATGGTGATTATATCCAATGTATAATGAGCAACTAGTTTCCAAACAACATTTATGGCGGGGGACCTGCTAGCTACTTGGCTTGTAATCAAATGAAAATACATATAATGATTAAAGTTTTATCTGCAGACAAAGAGATAATTAACTCAGCCTTGTTCTATTTACCATGTAAACATACAGCTCTTATCACTAATACTGAAACCTATATGGCCTTCTCTACCAGATGGCCTCTTCTCTCTGTACATGTAGACTTTGATAACCCTAGTCCAGTCGGAACTCCCTTCGACTATCTTCGCTCCCTACCGGTCGACTTTGACATGCCTTGGACAGTCTGCGCTTTTTAAATGGTAAATCACCGTATTTTTGGGCTACATAAAAATGACGTCGAAAGTAAATATCAAAGTGTTTTACTACAGACGAAAAAAGAAAACAAAACTAATTATAAATTTATTAAATGCTAATATCATTTAGAAAGATATTTGTTTACATATTTTATTTAGCCCGGTAAACCACATGTTCACAGCTACCTATTTCGTCGCCATATTCAAAATGACCTGAGGGGCCTCCGTGGCTCAGTAGGTAGAGCTTTGGACGTTCAATCCGAACAGCCTTCCACCAATGGGTCGTGGGTTCGAATCCCACTCAGTCCAAATAATTGGAAAATTTACTGACTGGGTTTTCACTTGAACGACCTATGTGGGATGGTTGCCGGTTACCAACGGAAGGTTGGGGTTTCCTCCGGGCATAGAGCCCGATTTCCTCCCACATTAAAACTGGCAAATTAAAACCCCAAACACTCACTCGAAATGACCTGCAGTCTATCAGAAGGTATTTCACGCACGTAAATCCCTGAAGTTGTCAGACTGAAATCTAGTCCTGTCGCGGACGAGTATATGACCGCTTCTGTGTCTCCTCGTGTGTACGACGTAGTCGCTTTGGTTTCAGATAGAATATCTGTTTTTTTTTACATAAATATATTATCAACAAACTGTTGGATAGCAGATTACGTGTAGTTTATATATTACTCATAGTGAAATGTTAAGTGTCATACGCACTTGTAAGTTTGAAAGTTGTGTTGGAATCTCAGCCACAATGAACATCGAATTCCGCACCCTGTCCCGTTAGTGACGACCTGAGGAAAAAAAATATAAAATCCGGTATAGGCAGATTTCTTGGCTAACTGCAAGTTTTCGTAGGTCTACTAATTGATGTTGCTGTTGAAGCAAAAGTGACCATGACCACCTGCGTTTAAACTAAAATGTAAGGGGAAAAACGCTTCCGTTAAAAGCATGTTTTATTATCCGAAATAGTCTCATTGAATCGATACCTAGCCTTCGATCTTTCAGACTAATCGTTTCACACGTCTGCTGATCGCTCTATTCATGCGACTCAACAGGAGGTTGAACTAGACTACTACTCACTTTGGGTATAAAATCGGCCGGATTCGGAGCTGAGCTGACCTACAGGGTGACAGGACTTGGGTTAATACTGCCTTTAATTAAATGGATTCATACGCCCGACTTAAAAAAAGACGATCTTATTATGGTATCACCAGTGCCGTCTGTCCCGTATTCCCTTCAGCTCCACAACTTGAAGAGTTTTGATCTAATCTTTAATACTATTCTTTCACAACATATACCTTTTGGGTAGAAGGTGTGTCATGAACCATTTAGGACATTGTCGATTGCATAATATGGCTTCTACATTGGATTATGTAATACTCTGTCTTAGTTTATATCTTCGTTACCTTTCGCTCCATAACTTGAAGAGTTGTGATCTAATCTTTACAATTCTTTCACAACATATACCTTTTGGGTAGAAGGTGTGTCATGAACCATTTAGGACATTGTCGATTGCATAATATGGCTTCTACATTGGATTATGTAATACTCTGTCTTAGTTTATATCTTCGTTACCTTTCGCTCCATAACTTGAAGAGTTTTGATCTAATCTTTACAATTCTTTCACAACATATACCTTTTGGGTAGAAGGTGTGTCATGAACCATTTAGGACATTGTCGATTGCATAATATGGCTTCTACATTGGTTTATGTAATACGTTCCCTTCCGCTCCATAACTTGAAGAGATTTGATCCGATCTTGACAATTCTTTCAGAGTATACACATTATGGGCAGACGGTGTTTCACATATCAATTCTGGCATCACCTGTTGCATAATATGGCAGCCATATTGGTTAATGTAATATTCCCTTTCGGCTCAAGAACTTTTTTCGTTTTGATATCTCTCCAATTCTTTTAGAGTATATCTAGTTTATAGGTAGATGATGTGTCTCATACCAAATATGATTTGAGTCCACATGTTTTTTGTGTGTTTTCAAGAGTTTTTTTTATCAGAACTGTGTACCTGCTGTTTAATATATATATTTATATATTTATATATATTTATATATTAATATATATCAATGTTTTTTTGAGTACACTTGGTCCAGAGTAATACTGGAAGCAAATTAATTTATACATTCTGAGACTGTTTTCTTGGATAGTTTAATGTGCACTATAATAACAAAAAAATACCATTTTACAGCTTTATTACCCATCTGGTATTTATCAGAGTGGCTGTTTAAATAGAGATAAGGGGACAATGACATCCACTGAAGTTGACTCACAAGGTTTTTTTTATTTACACACCATTGTATCAGTGGTCAGCCTGTTTGTTTGCTTTGTACTAACACTATTATAGTTTTAAGCTATTGCATCGATTGCTCCTTCCCAATTATGGAACATAATAGCAATGTCAAACAGCCACAATATTTCAGTTTTTGCAATTAAAATGTGATTGAATTTACCTGAACAGATAACATATGTTTAATATAAACGTACTGGTATTTAGTTGCAGCTTCATCAAGTTCAGAAAAGAAAAGCTTCTAATGTGAACAAGAAATTTCAATTGATGAAATTAAAACAAATGTTATATTAACCCTAGTCCTGTCGCGGACGAGTATACTTGTCCGCTGCTTGCCGTCGCTTGACTACCACGGACGAATATACTCGGGCAGAGCGCTTCCAGTCGCTCACTGTCACGGACGAATATACTCGTTCTGACAACATACCGTTCGATTTTGACCAATAGAATCAAAGTAAATTCTTTTCATCCGAATAAATTACATCAGTATAATTTCCGGTTCCTGTCCTTTATGCGGGGAAAAAATTGAGTTCACAGAGTTCAGTTAAAGAGAAATGTTGATAGTTTGAAGTTACCGATTGAAACGCTACTTTAAACCGATCACAGCGAAGGCGTTCAAAATGGCGTTGCTGTGAGGCGACTAGTGTTTAGTGAATGTGACTACTTTAAATGGAGACTTAGAAGACTTTTTCTTAGAATAATTTTGGCGAATAGAAAGAATTGATTTAATACATTTTTGATAATATCACGATTGAAATTGAAAGCGTTTCTTCTCCGACATGCGAAACACTCGGGAATAAGTATTTACTGAAAGACACAGTAAGACGTGTTAAATTATTGAGAAAGTCTTATTAATTCCTTATTTATGAAACATTTCTAAACTGTGGAAAATTTATAACCTGGACTGAAACATACAGATGATTGGTTTCTTTTTTTCTATTTTTTCACCTCTTGAACACTTAAAGAAATAGATTGAATTAAGATTGATATGAATAATCACATACATAGACAGGTGAAATACCTAAGATTTACAGAATATTTATTATAAAATTTCCATGATATTTTATTTGGCAAGAGAGAAAGAAAGGCATTGGAAAGTAATAAGAAAAATCTTCGCCAAAACTGTCAATGTTCATTTGTTGCAGTTCAGTCTCGGTTTCTGAAAAAATAACGAAAAACAAATTAGATGAAAGTAAAAGTAGTTGTATAATAGTTGTTAGAAATGAAAACTAGTTGTTTTAGGGTTAAATTCCAAAGAGTTGTTGATCAAGAACGACAGGCCTATTTTACTTTTAGTTTTAATTTTACGACTATGTCTACAGACTACTGTCGTCTGTACACTGTTCTTGGCCAGTCGGCGATATGTTGACATTGAGTTTGTAAAAAATACAAACGAACTTATAAAATGTGAACATCTAATCAAATTTAACACCTACCTTTTCCCTCAACATTTAAATATAAATAAATTACGCTTTCTACCTCAAAAAAAGAGCTTAGAACGTTGTTTTCGATCGCCAATTATACGTTGTTGTTGTTCCCGTCAGGTAAACGGCGCTCATTTTCTGGTGATTAAACAAATATCGGACGATGACCGGACTAGGGTTAAATGTAAAGTTGTTAATCGTAGCGGTTCGACTTGAGTTTACTAAAACTAAAATTAGTAAATTATGAACTGCTTTTCTCAAAAATTTAAACATCTTAGTCCAACCTATATTGAAATGTACATTGCATGCATGTTTAAAGACAATGATAACGAACTGAATGTTTAGCTTCGCGTTTTAACAGCAGCGAGAATTCATGACTTGTACCAAGTACAATTCTAGTTAATGATCGTTGATCCAAATAGCCCATCTGAATTTGATACAAATGGATTTTATAGGTTTTGGTGGTAAAATTTCATTTTGTTGACATTACATGGACTTTTACCAAGCTTAAACCTCCTTCCTCTGAATTTTGAAAATAAAATTCAAATATACATATGTGGAAGGATTTGTTTTGGTTTGGCTGCAGTTACTGTGCCTTTTATCTGGAAACAGCTCTGTTGGGTCAATCTCCCCCTCCCATCTATACTGTGGCAGCCTGACTATGTGCCTAAGGACATCAGATTGTTCATAAGACTTTCACAGGTCATCTTGTACAAGTTGCTATCTAAAATTGCTTACACAACAAGTATATAGAATCTCTTCTGACTTGTTGGCTGTTTAATGATAGAACAAGTCTTATTGACGCAACTAAAATGTCTTCTTTTTCCTTATTTAGCTTTTCCCAATTGCTCAGACTTTATTGTTTCCCGCTGGTCGCTTACATAGAGGAAATTGCTTCTGGTTTAGATCTTCTTGATGGGTATTATGGCTTGAACTTTTACACTGCGTAATGGACCTTTCCGGAAATCGTTCGACTGGGATCAGCCATGTTACTGTGTTCAACTTGTAATTGAACTGTGTTGGATCTCTCACAGCATGACAGATTTTATCACATAAAGCATTCCTGTGAAGTGAAATTTCTTTCAAGTTTTTCCTTATCCACTATCTTTTTGATCTGTAACTTGAGCCTGGCTTTCATAATATCTTTATAAAATGGCTTTTACTAATGTTATTTTTAAAATGATTTTAATCCCTCAAACAGATTCTCTTAATATAATTATACTTTTTATCAAATCAGTCATTTGCAGCTACAGTACACTTCTGATAGTTTAAACTTTGATTATGGGGAATCTTTTTATGGCTTGATGTCAATTAATTAAAAAAAATATCAACTTATTGTTTAGGAATAAACCTTTTTAGGCTTTACAAATATATGTTGTTTGAGATAAGAAATCAATTTTTCATTGCGGTTACTAGGTTACGATGGTTACATGTATGATACTAGCTGTTGAGAAAGTGAACAATGGAGCTTAGAGAGATATGTCTTTGAGCTGTATTGAATGTCTGGGAGCAGCGTTAAGTTCCCTGTCTTGTATCTGATTATCCACGCTATTGCTGAGAATAAATGCCACTCAATTCAGAACACATCCACTTCTTGGCTGTCTTATGAGCTAGACCTTGGACAGGGACATAGAATCAATATCCCATCCATTACTGGTTTTCCCTGTAAGAGCCTCTCCTCCTAATTGCCTAAGCTTTCTAATTAATAAGAGGATGGTCCGCTTCTGAGCCGCCTTACTGCTCCCTCCTTCCTCCTGTTCAACTGCGTCTTTACCAAAGTATTCAATCCAACATGGATGAAATTGCAAAAGACTTGTCAGAGATTGTTCATCAACATTTGGACAAGGTATGTTATATTACTTAGTCATAAATTTAATGCCCTGAATTTCTCTATTAAATGTCCTTGTATGACCTGTTTATATTAACTGATGACATTTCATTTTTATACGCCCGGCTTAAAAAGCGGGCTGTATTATGGTATCATCTCCGTCCGTCCGGCGTCCTCTTTCCCCTTCCGCTCCATAACTTCTGAAGTTTTGATTCCATCTGCACAATTTTTTCTGAGTATATACCTTATGGGTTGAAGGTGTGTCGAGAACTATTTTTGACATCATACATTGCGTAATATGGCAGCCATATTGGGTTATGTAATATTTACTTGTTCTCTCCATAACTTTAACAAATAGGATCCGATGTTTTCAAATCTTTCATGTTACATACCATATTAACAGACAGTGTGTAAAAAATTGTTTATGATATCAACTATTGCAAATTATTGGATGTACATTCCCTTTTATTCTTACTTTCATTTTCATGAAAATAACCTTTAAATTATCAAATGGCTTCTACTTTTCCGATTCTCATCAAAAAAAGTTTTTTTCAAATTGCAATAATGTTTCTTAATTGATTAAAACTATTCTTAAATCAGTATATGTTTTAATCAAATGAAAAATACATATAAGGATTAAAGTTTTATCTACAGACAAAGAGATAAGTAACCCAGCCTTGTTCTATTTACTTTGAAGCTCTAAGCCTCTTTTCACTACAAGTTTTATGGTCATCTACACATGGCCGCCATAAAATTAAATGTAGGCTTTGCCTTTTCATAGCCATGCTCAACTGTTTTTTTTTGTTGTAGCCAAATAATATAGAAAAATGATATTATGAGAAAATTTTTCATATCTACTTGAATTGGTGTGAGCTGCGAAATTGCCAATTAATTACATTTGTTTAAGTATGATTAGTAAATTATAAACTGCTCTTCTAAAAAATTGAAACATTTTAGTCCAAACTATATTGACAACAAACAATGCTTAATGTTTAACATCAAGATTTAACAGCAGCGAGACTTGATAACTTGTACCGAGTACAAATCTTGTTAATAATCTTTGATCCAAATATAGCCCATTTAAAATTTGAAACAGATGGATTTTAAAGGTTTTAGTGGTAAGATTTCATTTTGTTGACATTACATCACCATTTACCAAGCTTCAACCTCCTTTGAATTTTGAAAATTAAATTTAAAAAAATATGGAAGGATTTGTTTTGGTATGGCCGCAGTTACTGTACCTTTCCGGGCGTATTTTGGGTTTCCCGAAACTCTTGTTATTTTATTAACTTTAACACTGATTTAGGCTAGTTTTGATGCATTCTAATTTAGGAGAACTATAGGTGATAGGCTATGGAGATGTATAACAAGATGGAATATTTAAAAGATTTTGTGATCGATTGATTGTTTGGTGTACCTTAAGTCAGGTTCACAATAATTCCACAACCACAATTTACCACAAGCAATCATATAGAGCTAAACATAATTTTCTCATGATGCCATCTAAAACTATGTGAGGTCAGCAATGCCTACGGTTGCTAGAAAAAAAAACAACTTTTTACAAACATTTGTGTTTTTTTTTGTTTTTTATTTCTTTATAATATTACACATACACTTTGTCACAGATACATAATTAGAATTACATAGATTGTCAAATAAATGAATAAATAAAACACACAACAAATTATGCAAAAAAATACCAAGTAATGGAACATTACTCAAAACCTCATCTCACATTATTTTCAGAAGGAAATTCTCAAAAAGCATCATTTAGTAATTGCCATCTCTGTGTAAACGATTGCAATTTCTCATCTATAGTTGCATTATATTTTTAGATTTTTAGCCCGCCATCATTCTGATGGAGGGCTATTCAAATCGCTTTTCCGTGGTCCTTTGTCCGTCGTCAGCCGTCCGTCCGTTAACTTTTTGCTTGTTACCTTTATTCCAAGAAAACTACCAGTCCAATCTTAATCAAACTTAACATACATCATCACCCAATGGTCTAGTTGTGCACCACACATTTTCATCTCATTGGCATATTCAGTATGGCCACCAGGGGGCAATATTGTTTTTTTTTTGCTACCTTTATTCCAAGAAAACTACCAGTTTGATTAGCACCAAAGTTGGCTCACATTATCTCCATATAGTTTAGTTGTGCATCGTACATTTTCATCTCATTTGCGTATTCAATATGGCCGCCAGGGGGAGATGATTTTCTTTGTTACCTTTACTCCAAGAAAACTACCTGTCCAATCTTAATCAAACTTAACATACATCATCACCCTTTGGTCTAGTGCACCGTACATTTTCATGTCATTTGCATATTCAATATGGCAGCCAGGGGGTGATAT
The DNA here is from genome assembly GCA_963971465.1 of Lepidochitona cinerea. Lineage (NCBI taxonomy): Eukaryota > Metazoa > Mollusca > Polyplacophora > Chitonida > Tonicellidae > Lepidochitona > Lepidochitona cinerea. Next base: position 13,171,681 of record OZ020561.1, on the reverse strand, counting down.
AGTTTTTTTTTTGTTACCTTTACTCCAAGAAAACTATCAGTGCGATATACAACAAACTCTGCTCACATTATCTCCCTATGGTCTAGTTGTGTATGGTACATTTTCATCTCATTTGCATATTCAATATGGCTGCCTTGGGGGCGATGTTTTTTTTTGTTACCTTTATTCCAAGAAAACTTTCGCTTGTTACCTTTATTCCAAGAAAACTATCAGTCCAATCTAAATCTAACTTAACATACATCATCACCGTATGGTTTAGTTGTGCATCATACATTTTCATCTCATTTGCATATTCAATATGGCCGCCAGGGGGGGATATATAGTTTTTTGTTACCTTTATTCCAAGAAAACTACCAGTCTCATATTCACCAAACTTGGCTCACATTATCTCCCTTAGCTTTGTTGTGTACTGTACATTTTCATCTCATTTGCATATTCAATATGGTCGCCAGGGGGCGATGTTGTTTTTCTTTGTTACCTTTATTCCAAGAAAACTACCCGTCTAATATTAATCAAACTGAACATACATTATCACCCTATGGTCTAGTTATGCATCGTTCAGTTTCATCTCATTTGCGTATTCATATTCAGCTCGGCCGCCAGGAGGGCGATATTGTTTTTATACGCCCGACTTAAAAAAACGTCGGTCGTAGAATGGTATCACGAGCGCCGCCAGTCCGGCCCGGATTCCTTTCCGCTCCATAACTTGAAGAGTTTTGATCTAATCTTTACAATTCTTTCACAACATATACCTTATGGGTAGAAGGTGTGACATGAACCATTTATAACATCCTTGATTGCATAATGTGGCTTCTACATTGGATTATGTAATACTCTGTCTTAGATTATATCTTCGTTCCCTTCCGCTTCATAACTTGAAGAGTTTTGATCCGATCTTGACAATTTTTTCAGCGTATATACCTTATGGGCAGACGGTGTGTTGTGTACCATTTCTGACTTCACCCGTTGCATAATATGGCAACCATATAGGATTATGTAATATTCCTTTCCGCTCCATAACTTCTAAAGTTCTGATCCGATCTTGACCATTTTTTTCAGAGTATATACCTTATGGGCAGACAGTGTTTCACATACCAATTCTGACATCACCTGTTGCATAATATGGCAGTCATATTGGATTATGTAATATTCCCTTTCGGCTCAAGAACGTCTTTCGTTTTGATATATTCTTTTAGAGTACAGTACTACCACATTCTACATATAAATCCCCCGCGGCTGACTGCTGAATAGCCCGCAAATCACCCGCGGATAACGTTCCCTTCCCCTGCAGTCGATGTGAAAACAGCCCGTAGATCCCGTTCGAATCTGATACAAATCACCCGCGGGAGATGGATAAAACCTGATGCGAAGGATTTTGAGACAACCACATAAACCACGTTAATAAATAAAGAAACGGCTTAACTTTAAATTCAAGAAATCAGTCTTCAAATGGATTATGTTTTTCACGAATAAATCTTTAAAATCAAAAACTGAATGGATGTGCAGTGTCGGGGACTATGACTGTAATGAGTATGACGCTAGTAGAACGTTCCGCCACCGTACATCCCAATCTCAATCTTTGGGCAGTGTCAGTTAGAGTCGCACAGAAGATGGAATTCGCCCTTAATGGAAACTATTTATAAAATCGTTTTCTATATTCGAACCGTTTCTTACTGTACGAGATTTGTTCACTTTCAAAGCCAGTATGCATTGATCTAGTTTTGAAATCCACCGAAAATGAGGGCAGAGGGGTCTTCTCTAAATTTCGGCAAATTTCTAATGAATTCCCGATTTGTGGGAAAAAAAAATGTTTTCCTTGCCTTGAAAATTACATGTTTATTAAATTTGATAAGCTTGAAGTCAAAGTTTTTAATGTGGGTAATAATTGATTGATTGATTGATTGTTTATTACTTTGAGCATCTGCTCATCAGATTCATGTTACAAAACATCTCAGGAGTAGACAAAAATAATATAGAGTTAATAAACCAAGTGAACATTACGCTAGTACATCAATATGCTGAAGACGCCTGAATTCGGCCTTTTTCAAGTAGTTAGCTAACTTAATTAATTCTTTATAATAGTAAGGCACTTTACAAAAATTTATTACCTACAATAAAATATTTTCTATTTTCCTGGGGACCATGTCACTTTTACAGTATGTCTAAATGTCTCTCAGTAAAAGTAAAAATGGAAAGTTTTCCCGTCCTCTCTCTCAAACAGAAGTTCATAAAAGTGTCATCTATTATCATATAGTCACCATAAAGTGGAACATACACCCCCCACGGTCATCTCCCATGTCCCCCACGGTTAAATATCAGACTTATACGTCCGTAGCTTGATCGGACAACATCACCCGCGGACCCACCGGACATTGCCTGCTCAAGCCCCGATCATCTCCTGAGTATCCCGCTCTTATTGACCGCGGACGTAGTAAAGATTCCCATGCGGATCGTGTCAACATCGGTCACGGGCGATCCGCGGCGGATGTATATGTAGAATGTGGTAGTACTGTATATCTAGCTTATAGGTAGATGATGTTTTGCATACCAAATATGATTTGGGTCCACATATATTTTGTGTGTTTTCAAGAGTTTTTTATTATCAGAACTGTGTACCTGCTGTTTAATATGTATATATATATTAATATATATCAATGTTTTTTTTAGTACACTTGGTCCAGAGTAATGCTGGAAGCCAATTAATTTCTTGGATAAGAACACGGGGTTGGTATGGATAACAAACTTCTTCGTTTATTTTTCTGACGACGTTTCGGTGTAGATACTAACACCGTTTTCAAGTCAAATGACTTGAAATTTGACTTTTGACTTGAAAACGGTGCTAGTATCTACACCGAAACGTCGTCAGAAAAATAAACAAAGAAGTTTGTTATCCATACCAACCCCGTGTTTATTGACAATTCAACTTCTAAATGCCACTAAAACAACTGATTTTCTTGGATAGTTTAATGTACTATAATAACAAAAAAGACAATTTTCACAGCTTTATTACCCATCTGGTATTTATCAGAGTGGCTGTTTAAATAGAGATAAGAGGACAATGACATCCACTGAAGTTGACACACAAGGTTTTTATATTTGCACACCATTGTATCAGTGGTCAGCCTGAAGTTTGTTTGCTTTGTACTAAAACTATTACATTGAAGTCCAATAGAACAGTGTCCAAGTCAAAACTGTTAAAAGAATTTTAAGCTATTGCATTGATTGCTCCTTCCCAATTATGGAACATAATAGCAATGTCAAAACAGCCACAATATTTCACTTTTTGCACATATGTGTACTATAAACTTACTGGTATTTAGTTGCAGCTTCATCAAATTCAGAAAAGAAAAACTTCTAATTTGAACAAGAAATTTCAATTGATAAAATGAAAACAAATGTTATATTAAATGTAAAGTTGTTAATCGTAGCGGTTCGACTTTGCCACGACGGGCGTATGTTGAGTTTACTAAAACTCTTGTATAATGTTGCAATATGTAGATATTTTATTACTTTTACTATTCCAAAATACATGATAATTACCAGAATAGGCCTACTCATCTAAAATGGATGATACCGAATCTTAACTAACAATGTCGCATGTGAGATTTTGTGTGTGTCTTTAAATGGGGACGTACTGTCCAATTATTAATCTAACAAAATACAGAATTTTTTAAATTTAAATAACAGTTAAACGCTCTTTCTTTCAAAACTTCCCAACCTATACCAGGACACTTGTAAAATCAATCTGCAACTTTGGCCTTTTCTAGCAGTTTGCATATGATTGCTGTCACTATTGCCAGTTTAAGTTTAAATGCATTGTAGAATTTGTGATTTTTAAACTTCACAGCCTAAATTCAAATGGCCTTCACTCAAATGCACAATGAGGTGAAAAATAAGGTACGCTAGCCTCTGTGTCCCTACTTTTAAAAATTAAGTAAAACAGAATTTTAACAATAGGCGGCTCCTCAGAGACCTATAGGCCTAGTTATTTTATTGGAAAAAGATTCAATCAGCTGGAGTTGAACGTTGGCGCTAGGAGAACCGCTGGTTTTAAAGCCTTGTATTTATTATAATTAGGCATACGGATTATTAGTTATTGAAATTCATGGCGCTAGCATAACATGGAGTTGTGTAAGGGCTACTTGTTGGGGTCAACCCATATTTGTTGTTTTAAATATGTTTTATTAATTACTGGACTTAAGTAACAACTATGCGAGAGAGACAAAACATGGTCATGTTTTAATTGGAAGCCAAGCAATACTACTAGAAATTTTTTGATACATGTATAATTAATGTTTGTGAAAGATCTTGACAAGGAAGAATATACAATATGTTTAAGGGCTGCCTGCTTTAATCTGTCTTACAAGAAAATGGTGCTAGAACTACATACAGTACCGTCGGCGAAAGCAGGCAAATGCCAATGCAGTAAATTCGCATGAATTATCCTCAATTCACGTAAATTCTCACAGCTGGATGAGACTTAGTAAGCGGAGGGTAATATCAAATTTTGCAAGTAGTTCGGGCCGCCCGGTGAGGTGAGTATTCAGAAGCGTGTCAGCTCCCGCGGTGACAGTAAACAGATTATCGCCGGAGCCAGTCCATTCACTCCAACTGTCAACTAAATCGGTTTGTTGTACAAGATGGCAAGCTGTATTTAATCTCTTCAAGTAAAACATTATGTTTGTAAAGATTTGTGTCAATTTACAATGTTTTTCAAAGCTTCTGTTCACCCTCTGTAATTTGTTGTTGTTGTTTTGTGTCAACGATGTGTAAATGAGGCCCGCATGGAAAACAAGACAGTGAACACCGAAACTTTACGATGCATTAGAACAAGAATTTAATAAAGAAAAATGCATCTGATTCAACGGTTTACCAATTATTCTCATAAAATGTAAACAAAGGAATGCCATCAAAATAATTAACAGATAAACCGTGCCAGCAGTTTTTCTTATGCCTGACATCCCACATACTTTACGGAGCAGGCAGGACCAGGGACGCTTTGTTTTATCGAGCAACGCGGGCAAAGTTTTAACTCAACTAAAATATATACTACCTTTACGTTGATGTTCTGAGACTTTCTATATTTACCATGAGATTCAAGAGTATTACATGTAGTTGTCTGTTTTATTCGCCTCTGTCACTCATGCGAGCAGAGTTCAGTTCGTATATTTACAGTTTCTTGCAATGTCAGTCTATAAACAGGGGCATGAGCTGCCAAAATGTTGATATTTTGATGTTGAAATTACCAGCTATTTTTCCCCAAGACGTATAATTCAGAAGCTTTTTAGTGCTTATAGTCTCGAGAATGTACGATAAAGTATTGTTTTGAACTAACTTTGGCTTAGAATCAATGAAAGGTCGTCCCGGTTATTTAAATTTTGTTTACTTTTCGAACACATTTTCGGTTCGTACAGGTCACATACTGTATGGATTTTTCTCATTTCAACGCTAATCGTTTAGTTTTTCGATGGTCTTCAAAGCCTCTTACTGTCGTGACGATCAGAAATTATGAAAAAAGTGTGAATTTCGGCAGCTCATGCCACTTTAAGTGCAGGGTTTCAATCGTTTTCTAAAATAGGCCCGACAGACAGTGAATCAAAAGTTCATCCGAAAATGAAACCATTCAGACACTAAGAAAGCAAGCCTGGTAAATAACAAATAATTCACTGAATGTGGATAAACTAAAAATCAGTCTAAATAATTTGCCGTGCAGGAATTATTTGTTTGATTGTGTACAATTAGGTTTGGGTGGGTTGACTGTACCACATCTCTAATGTCAGTCGGTATAAAAACTGAAACAATTCATGTAACGGAAAAATAAATACATGATAATATTACTGAAAAAGATTCAACTCAGAGAATGAATCAGATATACTTAGACTATTCGAAATTTCCAAATAAATTAGTAGAGTAAGCAAAATAGTATTTGTATACTAAAAACATTTTACAGGAGATGTCATGGTTGAGTGTATTTGATTACCCCTTGCAGTGTTTAAATCTTACTCTTACTTTAGTGTAAGGTTTCAAAAAGCAGCTTACTCTAAGAGATGGCAAGCTCAGAGAGTTACTCAGTAATGACACGTCTCTTGTGTCGGGTTTCAAAATTTGGTATAAAAGTCAACCTCTTCATTCAAAGTGCCATATCGTTTGCAGTCATGGAACCTGTTAAAATTGCTCGCCTCTCAGAATATCATCGCTCAAGAATCGATAGGCTAACCGAGATTGGACTTTCTCCACTGGAAATTAGGAAATCCATTTTGGCAGAAGAAAATATTTCCATTACAACGAGGGCCATAACATGCTACATTATGAGGAAGAATAGAGGATTTTTGAGTGGATCTGGCAAGGAGACTCGCCGGTCACGCCCTGAAAAGAGAATTCTTCAACAAGTTCATTTGGAATTCATCGACCGAACCATAGAGGAGGATGTTGAAACCACAGCACCTGAGCTTGTCAAGAAACTCCAAGCTGAGTTCGGTTTAGAATGCAGTGTCACAACAGTTAAGAATGCACGTGCGAAACTTGGCTGGACGGCAACTAAAACGAAGTACTGTCAAATAATTCGGGATGTCAACAGGGAGAAGAGATTGTTTTATTGTATTGATGTAATGATGAGAGAGGAAAGGTTTGAAAATGTAATATTTACAGATGAATGCACAGTTAAAACTCAGTCCCATGTGTCGTTGTCATTTCGCCGAAGGGGTCATCGTAGACGGTTACAAGGAGCACCAAAGCATCCCTACCAGGTTGGTTATATAATGTTATTTTCATTGAGAAGTTACTATTAGGCCTACTACATCTGTATATCTCTTAATATGTTTTGGAATTTTCTTTAATAATCTTTTTTTGTCTTCTTTCAGGTTCACGTTTGGGGAGGAATATCTTGTAGTGGGGCCACGCAGATCTATATCTTTACCGGAAAAATGGATAGTGAAGTTTACCAGGGAATCTTGAGAAAATGCTTACTTGTAAGTCAGCGTGTTATATTTTCTGATTCGTTTTCACATACTTTTATAAGCCTATAAGATTGTTTAACATAATATTTATCCTTGTTTCAGCCCTTCATCGATAGAGCTTATCCCAATGGACATCGGTTATACCAAGACAACGATCCAAAGCACACGAGTAAATCTACAAAGGAATGGATGGCCAATAATGGGGTAACGGCAATGATCTCTCCGCCAGAGTCCCCAGATTTAAACCCCATCGAACTTGTATGGGGAGCCATGAAATATTACATACGACGCACAGTGAGACCCGTAAATAAGGAACAACTGGTCAGAGCAATACTAATCTTTTGGGGAAGGTTGACCCCAGAGGTTTGTAGGAGGTACATTTCCCACCTCAGGAAAAGTGTCCCTGCTGTGGTATCTGCTTATGGAGCAGCCACAGGACATTGAAACAAGAGACGTTTATTATTCGAACACAGTTTATTAGAACAAGTGAATAAACAGTTTAAGATACCTATTCACACAGTAATAAATTCGTACTACACTTTGTTGATATATATCCATTGAACCATATTAATATGTACTTGTTGAACTGGAAAGGTATAATTACAATAAAAATGTATATGCATATTAACAAAAAAACAGAACTTAACGTATTAAGTTACTAAAACAAATTTTGATTAATTCATTTGAGGAATCCAGGGCATGTTCAGCTTTACATTAAACAGATAGCGAAGATTGGCATTGATTCCGTTTATCACTTGCTTCTCAAGGTTGTCGCTGGGAAAGAAAATTCTGGTAAGCCTTAAGAGTTCATGAAATTTTCTTGCATCCAGTGGACCTTTGACTTTGTTTGCGCCGTTCGGGTTTCGTCCAGTTGCGTTCCTATTCACTAATTCTCCTATGGAAAAGCCATAGAAAAGCAAATTCTTAGCGAAATGTTGAGAACTGTGTGATTTTTTTCTAATATCCATCATGGTCTCGGTGTTGATTTCCATATCTATAGTGGGGTCGGGAAGGTTCCCGCTACAAATAGAAGTGATACTCTCAGGGGTAAGGGATATCTTTTCCAGCTGGTAAGGACGCAGTTTCCAAAAATTCTGCGACACTGCGTCGGATAGACGCGCTGAAATAACGGGTAGCGTTGTTGGCTTCGGTGTGGGGTCCTCGGGTGTGGCAGGCTCCATAAAGGTGGCGGGTTCTGGTTGGGAAGTAGGGTGGTGTGGTGTTGGATCCACGGGAACTCCAGCTGACTGGGAAGGGCTGACTGACTGGGTAGTGGGAATGGATGGATCCATGGTCGGGGTCGGTTCCACTTGGACTGGTTCAACGGGAGCTGGGTACGTTGGCTGAACTTCTGTCGTTCGACGACGTTTCACTGGCACATGCAAGGTGGGTAAAGGGGCTTCATCTAATAGGGAAGTGGTGACTGTGGGTATGGCTAAATCCATGCGCAATGTCATCGGGGTCGGTTCCTTTGGGACTGGTTCGACGGTGGCTGGCCGTTGAATTGGTTGAACTGTTGTTCGGTGACGTTTAGCTGATACAGACAAGGTGGTCAAAGGCTGCTGCTGTCTAGATTCGAGAAGATGGTCCACTTTCCCTTCAACCCGCTCCATGAATGACTGCAATTCTTCCATTTTGGCGAGTATCACACGAAATGGCACTTCGTCAGTCGGTAAAGGGGTAAGTATGCGCCTTACTGATCCAACATTCCCTACGTTCTCGGTTACAAAATTGTCAAAAGGTGATTGGCTTGTCCCAGTTGTCGGAGGCGCTCCGATTGCGATTTCTTGGATTTTCTGTTAATAAAAGAGGAATGAATTGATAAAACTGTTTAATACAGTTCTAAAATGCTTGCTTATTGCTTTACTGTTTAAATCTCAGTCAAGATTATATCACTTTTGAACAATATTAGAGAAGAAACTAATTCGATTGGTTCATAAAGTTCAGTACATCATTCGAAAATCAATGGGTTCTTACCTCTTTAGTGTTTTTCTTCACGGTTGTTGTGGGACGCACAGGCCTTTCTGTAGTCTCGTTCCCTGAAGGAGGAAAGGAATGACGTTTAAAAAAAAAGACCATATAAATAAATGCCGTATGTATGCGTGGAAATTTAGCTTTATCAGTATATTAGTTGGTTTAAATAGATTGTGACATCTTTTAGACTAACAAGGATATTTTGAAAGTATGCAACAGCTTACCTTTTCCAAGAACAGGGCGCTTTGGGTTCTTTGCTTTACGCTCAGCCTGCATGAGATCTCTTTCCACATCCAAGAGATCGGTAAAATCATCTGTTTGAAAACAATTCAAGGTTGTGTTAAAAATAGGCCTATATATACTGTTTTGAAGAATTCCAATAAAGACTTTGATTATAATCTCTATTATATCTGTATCATACTTACTTGCAAGTCCTAGAATAGTAGCTGGCATTCTTTTCTTTTCCCAAAGAGCGTAAACCCTCATGCCTACTTTAAAAGGGCCATGTCCCGTCAATTGTGCCGTCTTAAGGTGTAGAGTCTTTCCATCGCAGTGGAACTTAATGAAGGCGTACTTGCCAACTGTAAAAAATATGTGAGTCATTTAAAATTGAAAGCCATGGTACTGGTACGTTTGTATGCTTATTCAGTTATGAGTAAGAATAATCAGAAGGAAAAAATAAATTCTGGCGATAAACATTTTTGACAATCATGTGAATTAGATTCTTCTTTTTCGCCATGTAAAACAGGCAGGTTGATCTAAGACTGGAAATGCTTTCGTATCATAAGAAAATTAAAGTTACCTTTGGACTGAACTCGAAGAGACATGTCAGAGCTTGGATGTGTACAAATGTATCTAATTTCAACCCAGTAAAAAAGCAAGCAAAGTACAATTTTCGGAAACCACAGACTACAATGTGGCTGGATGTTACTTAGTACAACAGACTTGTCGAGCTGGAATAGGCGGAATTGGTATTAAATGAGCAAATGAAAATGAGATGAACGAGACTGAATAATAATGAAAACAAGCAGATTCACGCTTTTTATGTAAAATGAAGGCTTGTGTTTGAGTAACACTCCCTTGGAGACTTCCGGAAAGACTGTGATCAGAAGGTCAGCTTTGATAATGTACGTCATGTTGGGTACATTAGAGACTAATGAGGTGTTAGATGGGTTAAGATAATAAACACCATACCAAGGTGATACTAACTAAAAATAAAAGCAAACCCACCTCCTCCTAATCACACAGGCTTTAAACGGCTGGTGCGTGCAGTTAGAATCCAATGAAAAGACTGAAGCAGGAGAACTAATAACTTTATTTTAGCATATTTAGCCAGGCACTTTATTAATAATATTTTGATGTTAAAACAGAACGTTGAAATTATTGGCTATTTTTCACAAGACGTATAATTCAGAAGCTCTTTAGTGCTTCTAGTCTCGAGTATGTACGATAAAGTATAGTTTTGAACAAACATAGGCTTAGAATGAATGAATGGTCGTCCCGGTTATTTAAATTTTGTTGACATTTCGAACACTATTTCTGTTCGTAAAGGCCACATACACAACCTGTACTGTATGGATTTTATTCATTCCAACTCCAATCATTAGTTTTTTGATGACCTTGCTGTCGTGACGATCAGAAACTATGAAAAACTTGCGAATTTTGGCAGCTCACTTTAAACAATGACGTTGGGACTTGATTTTAACTTTCAGGAATTATTTTTGAGAAATGTGAGTACCGGTACTGATTTAACAACATAAATGTAAGAGGGTATTTAAACAGTCGCATGCTATGATTATTCAAGGGGACAAGGTAACTCTAGCGCCAACCGCAGGGGTTGACTTGTGTTCAGTAATCAAGTGACACGCTCTGCTGGAATCCATTGAAGACACCGCCGTCTGCATGTCCCAGGGTACAGTAACTGCGCATTTTACGATGGTTTGCTAAGTAACAAAAATAACATCAAGGTTAAAATTTCAAATCAAATATTGTTCAAAGTATAACAAGAAGTAGATACTCACTATCGGGTAACTTTTACAGCGACAAAAAGTTAAAATAAAGCTTACAGAACACATTTCATACCGGACTACGTTCATTAGCGGACTCATGCTAAGACCGTGAATAGGCTCGCTTCAATTCTCGCGAAACGGATCGAGGGCCGTCCGTCGCGTCTTTTCGCATGAAATTTGCCTGCTTTCGCCGACGGTACTGTAGCAACCTAATTTTTAACCGTAAAAAAACAATGAACAGTTTGCTTGTTAAAAACAACTTTTTTTCTGGTCAATGCAATCCAAAGCCCATCAGCTGTGCTATTTGTCTGTGTAACACTCAAAAGTTAGGGAAAATGTTTACCAAGCCTGAAGGAACTCTTTAGAGGTGGAGATAATATTGACATAGCACTTTTTAGCACCTCTCCACTTGAAGAGCTTTATTCCAAGTGAGTTCATTTATCATTGTTTCAAGAATGTTAGACAGGCAATTGGATATGTTCCTGTCCAGCACATACTAGAGCAGTCCAGATCCACTTTGTTATACGCCCGGCTTGAAAAGCGGGCTATATTATCGCATCATCTCTGTCAGTCCGGCTGTCCGGCGTCCGTTTTCCCTTCCGCTCCATAACTTCTAAAGTTTTGATTCCATCTGCACAATTTTTTCTGAGTATATACCTCATGGGTAGAACGTGTGTCGCAAACTATTTTTAACATCACTGGTTACATAATATGGGAGTTATATTGGATTATGTAATATTCCCTTCCGCTCCATAACTTCCAAAGTTTTGATTCTATCTGCACGATTTTTTCTGAGTATATACCTTATGGGTGGAAGGTGTGTCGCGAACTATTTTTGACATCATACATTGCGTAATATGGCAGCCATATTTGGTTATGTAATATTTACTTTTTCTCTCCATAACTTTAACAAATATGATTCGATGTTTTTAAATCTTTCATGTTACATACCATATTAACAGACAGTGTGTAAAAAATTGTTTATGATATCAACTATTGCAAATTATTGGATGTACATTCCCTTTTATTCTTACTTTCATTTTCATGGAAATAACCTTTAAATTATAAAACGGCTTCTACTTTTCCGATTCTCATCAAAAAAGGATTTTTTCAAATTGCAATAATGTTTCTAAATTGATTAAAACTATTCTTAAATCAATTTATAACGTTTTAATCGAATGAAAAGTACATATTATGATTAAAGTTTTATCTACAGACAAAGAGATAAGCAACCCAGCCTTGTTCTATGTACATACTCTATTTAAACATACTCTAAAGCTCTAAGTCTCTTATCACTACAAGTTTTATGGTCTACCACATGGCCTCCGTAAAATTAAATGTAGGCTTTGTATTAATGTTTGAGCCATGCCATGCTCAACTGTTTTTTTTTTGTAGCCAAATAATATAGAAAAATGATATTATGAGAAAAATTTTCAAATATACTTGAATTGGTGTGAGCTGCAAAATTGCCAATTAATTGCATTTGTTTAAGTATGATTAGTAAATTATAAACTACTCCTCTAAAAAATTTTAAAATTTTAGTCCAAACTATATTGACAACAAGCAATGTTTAACAAGATTTAACAGCAGCGAGAATTGATGACTTGTACCGAGTACAAATCTTGTTAATAATCTTTGATCCAAATAGCCCATTTTAAATTTGAAACAGATGATTTTTCAAGGTTTTAGTTTTAAGGTTTCATTTTGTTGACATCACCTTTTACCAAGCTTCAACCTCCTTCCTCTGAATTTTGAAAATTAAATTCAAATAAATATGGAAGGATTTGTTTTGGTATGGCCGCAGTTACTGTGCCTTTCCATGCGTATTTTCGGTTTCCCGAAACTCTTGTTTTTAGACTACCATGATCTCATGGTGGTCTTACCAAATTGCTTTTTGTCCGTGGTCTGGTGTCTGTAAACTTTTTTGTGATCACAATTCCAAGAGAACTACTATTTGGATCTTCATCAAATTTTTCAGACATGTTCCCCTTATGGTCTAGTTTTGCAATATTTATTTTGTTTCCTCATTTGCATATTTAAATCGGCGCTGGCGGCCATTTTGTGATTTTTACTTACACAGTTTGTGATCGCGGAATCTAGAAAAACACCAGGCCGATCTTGATGAAATGTTTTTGTGTTGGTTCTCCATATGGTCTAGTTGTGCAGCATCTATTTTTCTGGGCTCATTTGCATATTAAAATGGCCGCTAGGCGACCATTTTGTTTTTCTATTTGTTATCACTTTTCTCTCTTGTGATCACGATTCCAAGAGAAGTGCTAGTCGAATCTTCTTTAAATTTCACACACACGTTCCTCCAATGGTCTAGTTGTGCAACATTTATTTCTTTCTCTCATTTGCATATCAAAATGGCCATTTTGTTTTTCTTCTTTTTATCACTTTTCTCCTCAAGTAATGAGAGGATCTTCGTTAAACTTTGTACACAGGTTAACCCTATGGCCTTGTTGCGTACTATGTACTTTTTTGCTCATTTGCATAATAAAATGGCCTCTGGACGACCATTTTGTTTTTCATCTTTTTTGTCACTTTTCTCCTTAAGTAATGACCAGCCCCGATAGCTCAGTCGGTAGAGCGTCCGCTTCAGGCCTGGGAGATCCGGGTTCAAGCCTGGGTCGAGTCAGACCAAAGACTTTAACAGTGGTAGCTGTTACTGCTTCGCTTGGCGCTCAGCAATAGGAGTTAGAGCAGCGACTGGTTGGCCCGGTGTCAGTATACTGTGACTGGGTGAGGGGGCTTGCTGGTTGTCTTCGGCATGTCGTCTCGGTGAGACAGCACCTAAAAGAGCGGTGGAAATCCGCTCTGTCACAAGGAGACAACGTCTTCATATAACCGAAATACTGTTGAGCAGGACGTAAAACCCCAATCACTCACTCACTCACTCCTAAAGTAATGAAAGGTTAGGACTTTCGTCAAAAAAAAAAACGCATGTTAACCCTATGGTCTCATTGCGCACTATGCACTGACGCCTTAACTAATTTTGAAAAAGAACAAATAAAATCACATGTTGCATCAGTTTTTTGCTTTGTGTTTTGTTTTTTTAATCTTCGAATACGGTAAAAGAGTTTTAATTTACTTTAACGTACGCGTAATTCACTGATAACTTCCAATATTCTAGAACGGATACTTCAAACATACGTATATAACAAGAAAATGTTAAATTTGACAATAAAAGCTTGTGCAATTCCTTACATTTACAGCTTCAGAGCTTAATATATATTTTCCTTGTCTTCAATATACTGACAGTGAGTGAGATATTTAAATATCTATGATTAAAATGTGCTAATATCTGATGGTGAAATTAGTTAGCTAGTGTGAGTTCCCGCTGTCAATCAAGCAGCCCCTACCAAGCATTTTAAAAGGCTTCTCAAGCATGACCCAGTTAAAGACAAATAAGCTATTTTTGGCACTGAGGACGTTATTTGGAATTTCGGAGTCTAGAGTAGTGAAAAAAAAAGACATTTATCGGAGCTTTTTTAAACCTCAGAGTGAAATTGCAATCCTTGGGTCATTTTAAAACGTATAAAAATCGGCTCTTTTCAGATTTGTGTTGCCGGCCACCACAGCTTGTTTGAAGTCGGTAAAATGGCCCATGAATTTGGATTTTAAACGCCTAAATTCTTTTCAAAAATGTAACAATAATAAATATTTTTGAAGGAGAATGTTCCCTAAGACACAAAGATCCATATTGTCTTTTTCCAAGCTTGAAAGGAAGGAATATTTCAAAATGAAATGAAATACACAGCAATGTACAATCACTATTTTGCCGATCGAATTCGCGTTCAGGCAGCTATGTACAGCGACTGACTTCGCAATTGTAAATGCTATTTACCAATAAAGTAAACTAAAATGTTTTTATTCTATCATATATTTATATCAAATCGTGCATGAAGATTTTTTTATAAGAGTTCACTAATTTCAGAACAAATCAGGAAATTTTTTGCCATTAATTTTTAAACTGACTTTCGTCATGTTTAAATTTTTACTCATCAGACGAGTGATACGTTGCCCATTCTTCACTTTTCACGGGCTATTTTTGACAGATATACATTATCTTTTGATTTGTAAACAAACACTAAATGCATCTCAGTAACATGTGTACAATCTTTCGGATTTTGTCAATTTTAATGGTGTACAGGACTCAAACAAGGACTCAAACTGTGTGTAAGTACAAGTACATGTAGCTCTGGTAAGAAGCCTTAATGTGAGGCCTCATTTAGGAAAGTTTGTTTAGAGTTTTCAGATAACAACCACTTTCTACCAAAGAAACATTGTTCTTGTCCAGCCAACCACCAACTGAAGAAATAAATTTCACATATCAAGTTTGCGATCCGTTTAAAAGCAGCCTAACTTTCTGATAGTGTTTGTATGGTGGTCACCAAGATCAGTTCACTGATCTCTTGTTTTATGTAGGCCCAATACCACATAATATATACATTAAATGGACTTTCGTCCCTAATTCCTATATCCAGCTATTGCTTTAACAATCTTTATTATAGATAGAGGACGACAGGCGTTAAGATCCCTTTAGGGGAACTGATTTCAGGGTTTTTATTACCTCTGCTGTATTAATTTTGATATGATTGCCTGTGAATTCCACAAACTGTTAATTAATTGAACATCAGATGAATGGATTAGTCTTTTCCAGTGGAAGCAACTAACACATAAGAACTTCTGTATCTATGCATGTAATAATGGTGTTGCTGTTGTCAGAGTGTTATGGGTGGTCATAAAATTGTCTGGTTGGAAATGGAGACATTAGAGGATATTAGTAGCATGTGTGTCATGAGGCTGACTATTTCCCTTATGTCCCAACAGCTCCATTATGGGACTTGCAAAAAATAATAGGGTAAAAACTGAGTGGACAGGACCTCGAATTGATCATCATTTCCCCATAGGGCTACCTCAGTTACCATGGCGACCCTTTGATACAGAGCTATGGTTTATTCTCTGTTCATATTTCTCACCCGACACTAATGTAATAACGCTGGCAAAATTGAACATCTTCAAACACGTTGGGGCTTATCTCTCAAAGCGAGAGATTTGTTGCTTTTTACACTTAGTACAATAAGCATTCATCGATCTCGATCCACAGGAATTCTCCTCCGAGACGACAAAGTCAGGCGATATATTTCACGCTGATTGAATCTGCTTGCGTATAAATGGTCTCCCTAGAGGTACAGATAAATCCAATGGCCGTCACATTTGACGGAATTGGTGAGCGTGTATCGACCGTAGTGATATCAACAAACACGCTGCATTTAAGCTTGATAACCCTTTAAAGAATCCCAACAATCTTGGGAATCAGATTCTGTTTTAAGCATCTCTTTTCAGAGGCTATAAAAACTGCCCCGCAAGGAATCACCAGTAAAACACTCAACTTTCACATAGAGCAAAGCGTTTCCCAGAGGCATAGACCTGCTTCAATAGGGATTTTAACCACATCTCAAACATGTCTCGGAAACTATCCTATAATCCTCCGATCTGTCAAAACTTGAAAGGTTAGAGGCTGTAACAGTGTGTGTTTTTAGGGTTCGAGTCGGAGGATGTAAATAAACACATTAAAACACAATGTCCAATTTGAATATCTCTATTTTGTAAGGCTTCTCTTCTCTTACAAAAGGCAAATATAAATTCTCTAAATGTAACGGAATGACGAAACTCTATTACTGATCTCTAAACTCTCTCTTTTGTCCATCTCAACTATTTATTACTGTCTCTCCTAACCATTTATCCTCAACCAAGTTTCTACCAAGATAGTATTTAGTCCCTGATATCAGAAGTCAAGATGGCATGTAAAATTACTTTGACCACTGCCCTGACCATATATTTTTTTCAGGTGCAGGAAAATCTCAAGGATGTCACATGTCTTATTATATAATTCCATAAGTAAACCGGTAAAAAGGTAAAAGAAAATCTACCCTGTCAGGCCTCCAAATCCTGTGGATCAATGTATGTTTATCTTCATTACAAGCAATAGTTACCCTTTTTATTAGCCCGGATTATCGGTCTTACTCGACTGGTATTGTATGGCTGCTAATGTGTCTTGTCGCCTCAGCCCGAATCACTAGGGTAACATAATATCGATATAACGGTGAAGAAATATAGATCTATACATCTAGTATTTAATACTCCACGAATATTTTATATTCGTCCAAGTTCATTGGTCGTGACAAAAGATGTCCGAAGATTGCGAGTTACGTATTTCTAAGATGCCCCGCCGAGATTTTAGGTCGGTTAATGTTTTACTATGGCGGCTTACGTCAGGTTGAAAGTAAGTGGACTTCAGCAAATATTGACTACGTAAAGGAAAGCTTGCCACATTACAGCCGCATAAAGTTGACGTACTCCTTCTTCTAGGTCTATGCTATCGGAATGTAGAGGAAATTTGCGCTGCCGATTTTTTCGGCGGGTCTCCTTATAAAATATAACTTTTTTTACTATGGAAGTGATCTGGGCTATGACAAACACGGAGAGAAAAAAAAATTCGACAGAGCCCAGATTTCTCGCCTACCCTTTTTATATGCTCCATAACTTGATCTGGATCTTTACAATTTTTTCACAGCATATATACCTTATTAGAACATGTACATGTAAATGATATGTCATCAAACATTTATGACATCTTCAGTTGCATAATATGGCATATTTTTAGGATTGTGCCATATTCTCTTTGAGTTAATATCTTTGTTATTAGTGAAGTACTTTCCCTGTGACCTTATTGTTTCTTATGTGATTATAACCTGCAATATCAGCTACAATACTACCTTTTTTTTGGCAATTTCTACAACGACCTCCACAAGTCCTGTAGACCCCCAATGTAGCCTGTCGCGTTGTACCGTCGCCGACGGACATCTCGCGCGTCGCTCATTTCTGAAATTTGGTCTCCCACCCCCAGTGCTTCTGAGTGGGTCCGATTTTTGGCAGCATTCAACATGGTGACGTAAACATACACGAACTGAGACTGACGTGTGTGCTTCACCAAAAGTCGTTCAAAGAGACGTATCGCGTCGGTTTTACGAGAGGGATGCACAGTGATTAGATGAATTCGATGAAATTCAGGTTGTCACCAAGCTTCTCCCTCTGACATTCAATTATTGACATACAGGTTTGCATCGATTTGAGTGTTGTTGTTGTAATCAACTTAGATTTGTGAACACGACAATGTTCTTGCATGTTTTAAGATTATATTTACAAATCTCCTTCCTGATGAATCGCTTTTGAGTTGATCAGCATATTTATCTAGATTCACAAAATAAGCCTTCACTGCAAACTAAATCTGAACATCTAGTGACTTTTCTACTTAGAAGTTAGAACTTCCACTTTCACTGCCTGTTAAACCTGTTGTGTTAAGTGTTTTATAAAGAAATTATTCTGACTTGTACCGTATATGTTTTCAATAGCTAAAACAAATAGAGGAAAGCAGAATTTTGCAGAGGTAATTATACCCCCCTTTGTATGCTCCTGTAGATTTTTCCTTGACAATTTTTTGGCTTTACTTTGTGCTCTAGAAATGCTATCATATATGCGATGTACCATTGACACATACATTTCAGTCTGAAGCAGCGGTTTAAATACTCAGACCAAAATGAAATATTTATCAGTGGAATTTTCCCTCGAACACGGTTTGTTGAAGAGTTTCCTGCGGGCAAAGAGCCCGGTTTTATTCCTCACTAAACTTAGCCATATAAGTCAAGTGAAATAATCTTGAGTTTTGCATAAAACATGAATGAATCAATCAAATACAAATATGTCCTGAGTGGTGACATTGAACGCAATTCTTGAATTGATCTAAACCAGTTTGATTGAACCCTGTTTAGAGTAAACTAGAAGGTCTTCAGCACGCACTATACACAGTACTACCACATTCTACATATACATCCCGCGGCTGACGTCTGAATAGCCCGTAAATCACACGCGGATAACGTTCCCTTCCCCTGCAGTCGATGTGAAAACAGCCCGAGAACAACGTTCAGATCGCCCGTAGATCCCGTTCGAATCTGATACCAATCACCCGCGGGAGATGGATAAAACCTGATGCAAAAGATTTTGCGTAAACCATGTTAAATAAAGAAACGGCTTAACTTTAATTTCAAGAAATCAGTCTTCAAATGGATTACGTTTTTCACGAATAAATCTTTTTTAATAAAAAAACCCATTAAATTTAGCATAAAAAACTGAATGGATGTGCAGTGTCTGGGACTATGACCACGTTTGACCGCTACATCCCAATCTCAATCTTTAAGCAGTGTCAGTTAGTGTCGCACAGAAGATGGAATTCGCCCTTAATGGAAACTATTTATAAAATAGTTTTCTATATTCGAACCTTTTCATACTCTACAACATTTGTTCACCTTCAAAGCCAGTATGAATTGACCTAGTTTTGAAATGAGGCAAATTTCTTATTCATTCCCGATTTGTGGAAAGAAAAAATGTTTTCCTTGTCTTGAAAATTACATACTTAATAAATTTGATAAGCTTGAAGTCAAAGCTTTTAATATGGTTAATAGTAAGGCACTTTACAAAAATATATTACATGTACCTACAATAAAATATTTTCTTTTACAGTATGTCTAAATGTCTCTCACTAAAAGTAAAAATGGAGAGTTTTCCCGTCCTCTCTCTTAAACAGAAGTTCATAAAAGTGCCGTCTATTATCATATAGTCACCATACAGTTGAACATACACCCCCCACAGTCATCTTTCACGTCCCCCACGGTTAAATATCGGACTTACGGCCGTAGCTTGATCGGACAACATCCCCCGCGGTCCCTGCAAACATTGCCCGCTCAAGCACCGATCATCTCCCGAGTATCCCGTTCTTATAGACCGCGGGCGTAGTAAAGATTCCCTGCGGATCGTGTTAACATCGGTCACGGGCGGTCCGCGGCGAATGTATATGTATTTTCAGTACAAGCCAGGTAAAGCTGAGATGTCTTCTACTGGATAGATGGAAAGGACCAGAAGCATGACCTCCCCATCCCCCCCCCCCCCCCCCCCCCCACATCCATCCAACAAAAAACATTTGAAAAAGTTGGTTTGTGTTTTAGGCAATGGACCACTAAAGATTGTTTCACTTTTTTCTATCATTTTAATTCAAAGAGAAACCTAGACTCTAGCTTGATTGATTGTTGATGTCTTTGGCTGTACTAAATATTTTGTCACTTTTGCCATAGTCTGGTTTAGTGGTGAAGGAAACCAATCTCTTAACCTTGAAAAAAACACCCAGATTTTCAGAGAGTAGACCTACCTGGCAACTCTTCCGCATAGTGAAAAATTCAAGAATCAATAGTATACGAATGCCTGTCGCTTAAATAAGCGAGTACTGTAGCGAAAAAGTAATGTCAGGATGTGAACACAAAAATTATTTCCCCATTTTTATTTGTGGTATTCCTGTTGCTTCATCTTTATTTTATACCCAATATGTTTTCCTCAATACACCAGACTGTTCTGTTAAATAAAATCTGCAAGAATATGTGCAAGTTTATTCTTATTTTGACAGATCTGGATTCTTTAAAATTAGAGAATCATTTTCCTATTATAATGATTTCTCAATGCAATTGAAGCAACAATTAAGTTCATCTGTCCAGCAGTAAAACCATTGACTTTATCTATTCTTCATTAAAATTGTATTCTGCAACGATTCAATTATTTGGTTTCCTCTAACTGCATCAGCATTATTTAGTAAGGTAACTGTTTTTTCCATCTTAGTGGTTCTTCAGGGTTACAGTAGACCTGGAACATTGCTGGTTACATGTGACTAAATTACTTCCCATTCAAATCTGAATATGCCACATATAAGCTTGTTTAGGTCAAAGCTGATATCTTGAGCCAATTGCTGTCAATCAGAAAATTTGTTGATTGATTGATGTTCTACACTGCCCTGTGACGGAAAATTATTTCACTTAAATGGGCTGCCAGGTTTAGTGCAATGTGGGAGAGTAAACCAGGATCTTTACCTGTGGGAAACCCTCACCCTTCAATGGCATCCTAGCGACAGAGTAATGGCTAGTTACCACCGGCAGGTTGTGAGTTTCCTCCGGGCATAGAGCCCGGTTTCCTCCCACAACTGGAAACTGGAAAAGCCGCCATATAAGTGAAATAATTTTGAGCGTGGCGTAAAACCAAACAATCAATTAATCGACAAAGAGTGAGCGAGTGCAAATCACACTCAGAATTTTTTCCATACCTTTACGGATTGGGTGTGATTCCAACTCATGACTTTCGCCAAGTCCACCATTCCAGAGGGTAACATCAAGTGAAATCCAAGTTAAATTTTGAGGGAATTGAGTGGCATTTGAACTGGCCATCTATCAATGGAAGGCTTGTGTCAGTGTGAGAGACCATTCCTCTACTGACTGAGCCTTAGTGGGTGTGTTTGAGATCATTTGAAAAACTGTATGCAGTTATGATTGTCTTTTCTATCTGATATTAAGACAACCTAGCTAGGGTGAAGAAAACCTGCTGATTTTTTTAGAACAAGTGTTTCAATGGATGTCTGAAAGATAAAAAGAGAATAAAAATATTTAGTTATAACTTAAATGTAATGAAATTTTTAATTTGTACTTTGAGTTCATGTATTGGTCTTATGAAAGACTTTTAATACCTGCATTTCAATTCAAAAGAATTAAATAGAGACGAAATAGAAAATTCATTTGGCATTACACAACATGCTTTTGATGATTTCACTCAAATTACCGACCGACAAAGCTGTGAGGTGTACTAAGGAGAAAATAGTGCCAAAAGTTGATCAGAAAAGTGTTGATACCTTGACTTAGCAATAGGGTTGTGGCAGAAAAATAACCTGTAACAAAGAAGAAGACTATACAACTTCAAATGATTCTCTTTAAAATATACATGGCATTTAAAATAGTTCCAATTCTTTACAATTATTACTAATATTAGCTGATCTGTTCACAACTTAAAAAGGAGCTATGACGTATCTTGTACTGTCAGTGTCAATATATTCTTGTTTGATTGATTGATGTTTTACGCCGCACTCAAGGTTATTTCACTTATATGACGGCGTTGCCAGGTTCAGTGGGGGAGGAAACCGGGCTCATTCACCTTCCACGAGTACCTGGCAATTCTTCCACATACGGCGACGGAGTATAAAAAAACAAGGAGAAATTTTTCCATTTTTATTTGATCTGAGTGGGATTCGAACGCGCGCCGCATCGGTGGAAGGTTTGTGTGGAACTGAGGGACTTACCCACTGGACCACCAATCAGAAGGATGTCTACCTTTATGTCCGTGTATTATTACAGTAAAATGAGTTGTTGCAACAAAATAACCTCAACCGTTTCGTCTTAAATTTAAAAGATCGGGTAGCTGAAGAGTGAAAGTTAATTTTAGGACTGGTCTGTTTCTGAGGCTTTACCATACACAAAATACAGCAAAAATGTTGCAATTATATCCTATGAAACAGATTTGGAAGAATACTTTACCAAGAAAGAAATTCACAGCGAAACTATAAGCTGTAACTGGCTTCTTTACCTTTATTACGTATCGTTCATTGCATGTAACTGCGATCGCCATGTGCGCCATCACAGATTTTGACAGTTGGCTCTACTGTAAAGTGGCTTCAATGCCGTAAATACAATCAATCGTTCAAAACTGTTTCGTTGTCGGATGAAAACAAAAAATAAAGAAATCGATCGACTGCTTATCGATCCATAAACAAGTTTAGCTTATGCTGTCTATGTTGTTGTGTTTATTCGAAACTTTTATTTATTTGCGACTTTAACTGGGCTGATGACCGTCCCAGACGCGTCGTGTCAGCAAGCTGCTGTGGCAAGAGGAGATCGCCGACGCGTCAAATGTGTGTCGCAAACGGAGAGAGTGGCCATCAGCGACGCGTTTTTTTAGTGGTGATTTTTTTGGTGTACTGTTTAATAGTATGAAATTAAGATAGGTATAAATCACAAACTTTCAGAGTTGATAATTTCTGGTTCGTGTGCAATGACTGGTGAGCTATGTGTCTGCTGATTGGCTGAACAAAACACCCAGCTAAGCCTTGGTCTTAGACTGATCATCCAGGCTATAGCCAGATTTGTGTGAAAAATCCATGTGTAAGATGTACTTTTATCGCTCTAATTCTGTAAATTTAAGCTTGAAAAGCAGGTTGTGTAAATGAGATCAAGCCATTCTTTGTCGACTTTCTTACTGCTGTGATGTCACAGCTCAGCTGATTTTTTTCAGCTTAGGGTGTAGATTTTGAGGATCACTTTACGCACACTTTAATGTTCTATTTCCTGGGGAGATTTATAAGTCTGTCTTCTATAAAGTATTATTTCTAGACATTGGAAGATACCCTTTAAGTCATCTGTTTTAGAGCATCTGTTTTGTTGTTGCAGAATTCAAATACCACTTCCAATAACAAGATTAACACAGCAAACAGTTGCCATGGAAACCACAGTTTTTCTAATGTCCCACCAAGAAGTTCAAGTCGGGACAGATTAAGTGATGTAAGTGTTCAACAAATTTCTCCAAATATTAAAGGAGAAGAAAACGAAAAAATACTTCATGGTTCAGAAGAAGCACGCTTATTTTTCCTTTCCCATGGTACTAAACACATATTTTTGCTATTTTTTCATGGGACATGATGCAGTTTATAAAATACTGTATTATGTTACACAAAAGAAATTGGTCAACTTTCAAAATCTCCCATTTAAACCCAGGTTAATTTCACTGTCTTCAAAGCATTCCTATCTCCAGAAAATTGTTTTCAGTTTCTCAAAACTTACATTAAATTATAAAGAAAGCTTTGAGGAATATGTGGCTAGCACAAAAATGGTATGCGTGGCATATCAGAGAGTTACGAAGGCCATGAAGAGGATGAATTTAACTTTGGCTTAAATGGGAGATTTTGTTTTGCTTATTGGGGTCTTTTATTAACTTCACTGTCAGGTGTAAAAAAATCGCAAAAATATGTGTTTGGTACCATTGGAAAGGAAACATTAGCACGCTTCTTATGAACCCTAAAGTGATTTTTTGCTTTCTTCCCCTTTAAATTAATTGCCAATAAATGCTATATCTTTTGACTCAGTTTGCAGAGCTATAGTTCTCAGTCCGGCATTTGATCATGAGAAAATTTCTGAATGGATTTTCCACTTCATCTTGTTTTGTGGAAAGGGTGCCAACTACGTGTCAAAGGTAAAGGTTTCTTTCCTAATAGAAACCAATTTCTACAACTACTAAACCTGGCAACGCCTCCGTAAATTTATATTCTTGAGTGTGGTGTAGATTTCTGTCCAGGACATATATCTCCAAAACTTAGATGGGATGAACTTAAGATGTACATTGAAGCATTCTTTTTTACTTCAATCTACTGCTCCTATATACAATTGGTGATATAGGTAGAGTTTTCCCAATTATTTTTATCTTTTCACCTGGTCCAGGCCATTTCTATCAGAGTGAATATCCTTGAAAAGTAGTATCCGTTTTCTGGAACAGCAAAATAATCTTGATATTGGCTTCAACCTATCTAATACCATGAGTGAAACTTAGAATTATTGAAATCCTCAGTTGAAATTAGGAGATATGTGATGAGAAAGCTGATAAGAATACCTCCAATTTCTGCTATATCCAGTGAATTAGAATTAGGACTTCATTGGTTGTACTGATGTGACCTTGTAAATCAAACAATGTAGAACCATTTCCACTTGACATGTTCTTTAAGTCTCTTGAAAAGGTTACGGTTGCAATTAAATGATAATGTGTGAAATGTTGCATGGACAATCTGTGGGTAATAATATTTACAATCGTGATGAAGTAGCAAGGAAACACCTGTTTCTTAAGTTTAAGACTGGGATCAGGTAGACAGATTTTTCTCAGCCTCTGTTTGTGATGCCATTCTTAGCACTTGACATCTCACAAATAACTTTCACCTCGTTTTATTTCTGGTTTTTATACGCCTGGCTTGAAAAGCAGGCTGTATTAGGTTATCATCCCTGTCCGTCTAGGCAATTCTTTCAGATTTGCGTACCTTATGGACAGTTGGTATGCGGCACACTATTTATGACATAATACATTACAAAGTATGGCAGCCATATTGGATTATGTAATATTTACTCTTTCTCTCCATAGAAGAACAAATAATTGAATCGTTGCAGAATATAATTTTAATAAAGAATAGATAAAGTCAAATAATTCAGGGTTTTACTGTTGGACAGATTGTTAATTGTTTTAAGAAATGTTTAAAACTCTCTTTAAACGTGGGTTCCATACGAATGATAAAAAATTAAGACATCACCACGTAGAAAGTTGTTTTTCAGAATAACTTACTATGTGGTGATGTCTTAATTTTTTATCATTGTTAATTGTTGTTTCAATTGCATTGAGAAATCATTGAAATTACATGTAATAGGAAAATGATTCTATAATTTAAAAAAATCCAGATCTGTCTTTAATTCGGTCAAAATAAGAATAAACTTGCACATATTCTTGCAGATTTTATTTAACAGAACAGTCTGGTGTATTGAGGAAAAAATGAACCAACCGGAATACCAAAAATAAATTAAACACGGGACATTACTTTTTCGCTACAGTACTCGCTTTATTAAGCGACAGGCATTCGCATACCAGTGAATCTTGAGTTTTTCAAGGTAAAGCTTGCTTCTCGTCCTTTCCATCTATCCAGTAGAAGACATCTCAGCTTTACCTGGCCTGTACTGAAAATGCTGTAATCAATATTATTTCACATAAATGCTGATGTTCCCCGTGTATAGTGTGGGAATATTTATTCCCTAGTGACTCTGAAGGCATTCTAGTTTACTCTAAACAGGGTTCAATCAATTCAGAAAAGAAAACTAGTTATTATGGACTGAGTTGTGTTTAATGTCACCGCTCATGGTATAGTTGTATTTGATTGATTGATTCATGTTTTATGCCAAACTCAAGATTATTTCACTTATATGGCTAGGTTTAGTGGGGAAGAAAACCGGGCTCTTTGCTCGGAGGTAACTCTTCAAGAAACGGTGAAAATTCCACTGATAAATATTTCATATTGGTGTAAGTGTGCTTATATTTAAACCGCTGCTTCAGACTGAAATGTATGTGTCAATGATACATCGCATATATGATAGCATTTCTAGAGCACAAAGTAACATTTTCTGCCAAAATAAAATAGTCAAGGAATTGTGTACAGTAGCATACAAGGGGAGGTATAATTACCTCGGCGAAATCCCGGTTTCCTTTATTGGTTTTAGCTATTGAAAACATATGCGGTACAAGTCCGAATAATTTCTTTAAAAACACTTAACTGCTAACAATAACAGGCAATGGAACTCGAAGTACAAAAGTAACTTGATGTTCAGATTTAGTTTACAACGAAGGCTTATTTTGTGAATTCAGATAAATATGCTGATCAACTCAAAAGCCATTCTTCAGGAAGGAGATTTGTAAAAACGTATCACCTTAAATATAATCTTAGATTCTTCTATGGAGCGGTTTTATTAAAACCAAAACACATAGGACAACTTGTACTACTTTTGTACATCATGTTGATGTTTAATATGAGCTTTCAAGAGAAACTACTCTCATCATCAGAAATTACAGCAACACAACAACGGCATGGCAAAACAGGCATTATATACACAACAAGAATGAACAAAACAAATACAAAAGTTATAATCACTGATAAGTTGTGATTCCTACACTGCAGTTAAAATCACCACAATCTAAGGTTGGGGGGGGGGGGGGGGGGGCAATCTGAAGGACATAGAATCAGCAGGTGTGCTGTAACATCAGGATATTACACAGAGGATAAGACAACCTTATCTATAAAATGGAGGCAGTTGGTTTCAAATTGAATAAGCAGAGAGGAGCAGATTTAATTTTGAAATATGAAGGGACTCTTTATATGCTAAGTTGAGCTTGTTCTTAGCCTGGTCAATTACCTCACATACCAATGTGTTGGGATTGTGGTTGTTGACAACAATTGCTGAATGGGAGCTGTGTCAATGGGAGCTGTGTCAATTACGTTACCAGAGGGGTACTAAATGTCTGCTGTATCTGTGTCAACTACCTCCTTTTTTAGAGGAGGCCGGTTGGCTGAATGGATATGGCAGCCGGCATTTAGTGCTGGCTATAAGTGCCATACTCTAGGACCTGGGTTCGATTCCCGTTTCGGGCGTCACCCAAAAATCGGTAGAGGAATTTCTACCATATTTTCAAGAAAGTGTAATCCCAAAATAACGAGAATACTACAACCTGAATGTAGCCAAATAATATAGATAAATGCTATTATGAGAAAGTGGTGTGAGCTCTGAAATTGCCAATTAATTACATTTGTTTAAGTATGATTAGTAAATTAGTAATTCAAAAATTGAAACATTTTAGTCCTACCTATATTGACAATGTACATTGCATGCTTGTTTAAAGACAATGAGAACAAACTGAATGTTTAACATCGCGATTTAGCAGCAGCAAGAATTCATGACTTGAACAGAGTACAATTCTAGTTAATTTGATCCAAATAGCCCATGTGAATTTGATACAAATTTCCTGACGACAAATCATACTACCGTACAGGTCGTCACCTACATTTCAAAGCCAAAGCACACACATGAAGGGGTCCCACAAATTACAATCAACA
This sequence comes from Lepidochitona cinerea, assembly GCA_963971465.1. NCBI lineage: Eukaryota > Metazoa > Mollusca > Polyplacophora > Chitonida > Tonicellidae > Lepidochitona > Lepidochitona cinerea. The sequence continues at coordinate 13,144,130 of OZ020561.1, read as the reverse complement.
TAGGGGGCACAGATATGTCGGACATGAGGGGCTATATGTTTTTTTAAATGAAAGGACAGTTAAATGGACAAACAAGGTATTTTTGTCATGTTAAAAAGACTGGTTCGGAATGCCAACAGCCAACCCACACCTGTCGGTCAGGCAAACAAGAAGCTTGGGCGCAGTGATTTTTTAGTTGCGATAATCAACTGGTGGGAGATTTTAGGGAGGAGAGAAAACTTGGTCAGTAGGGAGAGTAAGCGAGGTTGTATCTCTTATATGTGCCTCACTTCTGATGTCGGATTATGTCCAGGTGAGTGTTGGAGGGATTCCCCCAACATCCATCAACACAAAATGAAATTTGAATTGTCTATGTAAATAAACAGTAAATTGTCAATATGTTACCTTTACTCACCTGGACACACCTATATTTTGTATTGACTTTTACTTCATATAGCTTAGACACTAAGCTTCAAAATGATGTTTGATACAGTGGGCTTGAAGAAAGGTAAGACGGAACAATTGTGATTTTTATTAAAGAGGGATTTATTTCACATTTATACAAAAACAATAGTGATTTTCAGATGTACCGAGTCATATACAATACATATAGTCTACTGAGGTTTCACCAAAGAAAACTCAGCAGGAAACCAGTTAAGAGTTACATGTACAAGCCAAGGTGTTTATAGTTCCATAGATTTTAACTTATGAGATCAATATCTGAAAAGTGCACCTGAATATTCGAATTTTCACACAATTGTTATATATTTCTTCTAGGCAAATAATATAAATAAACAATATTATGAGAAAGCATTTCATATCTAAGTGGTGTGAGCTGCGAAATTTGTTTAAATATGATTAGTGAAGCTGTTTTTCTATAAAAATATTAATCTACCTACATTGAGAATGTAAATTACATAAGGATTGACTTCAATGTTTCTTCGGTTGGTCAAGTTATGAACGAACTTGCCCCTGTGCATCCAAATATAATGCAAGCTAGAATTCATGACTTGTGCCAAGTACAATTCTAGATAATCATCATTGATTCAAATAGTTCATTAAAATTTGATAAAAAGGGCTTAAGGTTTTAGTGGTAAGATTTCATTTTGTTGACATAACATGGCTATTAGCAAGCTCCTTCCTCTGTATGTTCGCAGTTACTGTGCCGTTCAGGACAGGTTTCCCTAACATTTGACCTCTTGCTTACACTTAATATCCACAGATCGATTTGATTTCTGACATATTTTGGTTTGTTTTTATATTCCAGGAAAGCACCCACTCAAGCAAGGGCTATCTGGTAAGTGTAACACTTCACACTCCACTTATGGGCTGTTTACAGAGTATAGCTCTAAATTACCTCCCCCTTTTCTTTTCAACTCCTCGATGCCTGGCAAGTCTCTAGTGGCATTGATTGTACTTCTGCCAAATGTTGAACTGGTCTGTTGTCAATTTCTCTGTTATTTCCAGACCACTGGTAAAACCAAACATTCTCCCAGAACAACGCTCTAATTAATTGATTAAACTTCACAAGTTTTTTGCAGAGTTTATTATTCTAAATGGTTGCTGGGCAACTAGGATATTTACATCACGTTAAACTTAATGTTAAAAGTTCTATCTCAATTTGTTATTGTTTATATAATTTATGTTTCATCAAAATTTCTTTTTCTTATTCCTGACAACTACTTTAACATTCTTTCTTGAGTATGGTGTTGAGAAATTCCTAAATTATGGATCATGTTAATTATGTGTACAGCTTCAACAACATGAAATAATCATCCTTATATCACAGTAGTCCTTTAGCACCTTTTAGTACAAATGTGAAAGATTTATCAAAGGATATTAGCTCAAGTGTGTGGTTGGACGGTGGACGAGAATCTCCCAAAAGTTTTTTTCCATGTACTTCGTGGGCGATATTTATCATTATACGCCCGGCTTGAAAAGCGGGCTGTATTATGGTATCATCTCCGTCTGTCCGGCAGTCCGGCTGTCCGGCGTCCGCTTTCCCTTCCGCTCTATAACTTCTAAAGTTTTGATTCCATCTGCACAATTTTTTCTAAGTGTATACCTTATGGGTAGAAGGTGTGTCGCAAACTATTTTTAACAAAACTGGTTACATAATATGGGAGTTATATTGGATTATGTAATATTCCCTTCCGCTCCATAACTTCCAATGTTTTGATTCCATCTGCACAATTTTTTCTGAGTATATACCTTATGGGTGGAAGGTGTGTCGCGAACTATTTTTGACATCATACATTGCGTAATATGGCAGCCATATTGGGTTATGTAATTTTTACTTTTTCTCTCCATAACTTTAACAAATATGATCCGATGTTTTCAAATCTTTCATGTTACATACCATATTAACAGACAGTGTGTAAAAAAAATTTTTATGATATCAACTATTGCAAATTATTGGATAATGTACATTCTCTTTTATTCTTACTTTCATTTTCATGAAAATAACCTTTAAATTATAAAATGGCTTCTACTTTTCCGATTCTCGTCAAAAAAGGATTTTTTCAAATTGCAATATTGTTTCTAAATTGATTAAAACTATTCTTAAATCAATATATAACGTTTTAATCAAATGAAAAATACATATAAGGGTTAAAGTTTTATCTACAGACCAAGAGATAAGTATCCCAGCTTTGGTCTATTTACCTTGTCAACTTACAGTTAGCTCTCAGAGATTTATGGCTCCATAAAACAGTGGGTGACATTAGCAATGGACCCATAGCCAAAACTATTGTAAATCCATTTGGTCTATGATAAAATTAGAAGTAATAACCTGTAGGTATATGGGGAGATTTAGAATATTGTCAAGATGTCTGTGGTCAAATAATGTAGATAAAAAATATTATGAGAAAAATTGTCAAATCTACTTGAATTGGTGTGAGCTGCGAAATTGCCAATTAATTACATTTGTTTAAGTATGATTAGTAAATTATAAACTGCTTTTCTAAAAAATTGAAACATTTTAGTGCAACCTTTATTGACAACAAACAATGTTTAACATCGTGATTTAACAGCAGCGAGAATTGATGACTTGTACCGTGTACAAATCTTGTTAATAATTGTTGATCCAAATAGCCCATTTTAAATTTGATACAGATGGATTTTAAAGGTTTTAGTGGTAAGATTTCATTTTGTTGACATAACATCACCTTTTACCAAGCTTCACATAATAAAACTGGCAACGCCGCCATATACATGTAAGTGAAATAATCTTGAGCGCAGCGTAAAACACCAAACAATCAATCAATCAATCATTTACCAAGCTTCAACCTCTTCCCTCTGAATTTTGAAAATTAAATTCAAATAATTATGGAAGTGAATAAATATGGAAGGATTTGTTTTGGTATGTCTGCAGTTACAGTGCCTTTCCGGGCGTATTTTGGGTTTCCCGAAACTCTTGTTTTTATCATTTCACCAAAGCGAGCAGTAATTGTAATGATGCAGGTATACACATAGCCGCACTCATGTGTCTTTCCTGTGTTACTTACTTGCCGGTCAGGAAGAGCCACACATTAAACCACCATTAAAAGGGTGGAATAACTATTCTCTGTCAACAGACTTTTCAAAACCCCGCAATCATGTGATGCGAGAGTTACGTTGTCATCAAATTGTCCAGCTATTGAGGAAATTCTCGGACATACTGCAGATCATGTGACGGGTTCACATTGTACGTGGAGAGTTTGAAATCTGTCAGGCAAATTTTAAAGTTTTCTTCTTATGAAGAGAAAATTGGTAGATTTACAATGAAATTCAAACAAATTAAGGGAGCGTTCCCATAAATCATTTGTGATTCAATCGTGATTTTTTTTGTAAAAATCACGATACATCGAATTTCAGGTGTTCGTGAAATTTAATAAATACAATTGAAAAATGTGATTGTTTCACGATTGGTAAGTTCAAATCATGATTATTTTTTACGATATTGTGAAATGCAATCAGTCACGCGGTGGGTGAAAGTAGTCCGACCGGGTGTCGCGTCAGATGATAATGGCCCGCTGTGAAGTTTGCTTACAAATGATGTGAGCATTGTTTACACATGTAACTATGAACGCTCTGTGTCTTACTTTGTAGTGACGAATGCCATGGTTATTTCACTGCATTTTGTAATACAATATTTAGTTTATCAGCAAATTGTTCTTTTTTAAATTTTGAATAATATCAAGTTTACGCTCTTAAAGCGGGCGTATATTGGTATACCGTTGTCCGTCTGGCATTGAATTTCTCTGGAACTATTCGATGGATTTAAATTTTTTTTAGTTATAACTGGTTTATGAGTAGATGGTGTGTTCTGTACCAAAATGAAGTTGGAGTGTTGATATTTTCGGCGACCAAAACAGTCACCAGCCTTTTGGCATTGAGTTACTCTGTAATTATTTCATGGATTATAATTTTTTCTTCTTCTAATATTTGAAGCTTATGATTAGACAATGAATTGGAATCTCTATATTTGTGGCGATCAGAACAGTCACCAGCCTTTTGGCATTGAGTAACTCGGTACTTATTGTATGGATTATCAATTTTTTTTCAGTTATAACTATCTTATGAGTAGACGGACACGGTGTGTCTAGTACTAAAAGTAAATTGGAGTCTCGCTATATGTGTTGACAAAAAACAGTCACCCAGCCTTTAGGCATTCAGTAATTGAGGAAATGGCTGTTATTCTGTCTGTGGTTTCACAGAATAGCTTAGTTATATCCAAACAACTTATTTGATAACCAACTTGACCATATGAGTTGCGACCTTCTTTCTATTGTTTAATCTGTAATTAAATGAAATTGCTGTTGTATGCCTATATGTAGTGTAGACACTTTTGCAAGTAGCTTTGGTACAGCTTTCAGATAGACTAGGTAGCAGCTAATAGGTATGTGATCTGTCAAATACTAAAATTCACCAAGCCCCAGTCTTATTTAGGTGACTGAAAGATTCTACCAGCGGAAATTCTGATTAAAGCATGTCTTTAATATTGAATATTAAGATAGTGTGCTACAATGAATTTACTCTTGCAGGCGTATTATGAGTTTCTTAAACTCTTGTTAACTTCTAGACTTACATTTGCGCGAGTCCCTACGTGAAAGGATTCGCGTCGAAATTCTAACCCTGCCTTCGTCACAGTAACAAACAAATTCCCACTGATAAGCCTCTGTAGTATTGTTTAGCTAACGACAGTCATCATCGGAAACAGTTGATCTTGGTTTCTATTTCATTGGTGGCTACCAAATGATTGTCAGTCCTTTTCATGATTAGTTTAAACGTCAAGTATATTTTTCAAATTTTCCTGGTGGTGACAAAAACCTACACATTTTCAATTGCCTTTTTATACGCCCGGATTAAAAAACGTGCTGTATTATCTGCGGCAGTCCAGCGTCCGCTTTCCCTACCGCTCCATAACTTGCAAAGTTTTGATTCCATCTTGACAATTTTTTCTGAGTATATACCTTATGGGTAGAAGGTGTGTCGCAAACTATTTTTAACATCACTGGTTACATAATATGGGAGTTATATTGGATTATGTAATATTTACTTTTTCTCTACATAACTTTAACAAATATGGTCCAATGTTTTCAAATCTTTCATGTTACATACCATATTAACACACATTGTGTCAAAAATTCTTTATGATATCAACTATTGCAAATTATTGGATTATGTATATTCTCTTTTATTCTTTGTTTCATTTTCATGAAAATAACCTTAAAATTGTAAAATGGCTTCAACTCTGATTCTCATCAAAAAGAATTTTTTTCAAAGTGCAATAATGTTTCTAAATTGATTAAAACTATTCAATTCAATATATAGCTTTTCAATCAAATGAAAAATACTTATAAGGAATATCTACAGACAAAGAGATAAGTAACTCAGTCTTGTTCTTTTTACCTTGTAAATATACACTAGCTCTTATCACAAATGCTGAAACCTTTATTGCCTTCTCTACCACGTGGCCTCCTTCTCTCCATAAAATTAAATGTAGGCTTTGTATTATTGTTTGCCTTTTCATATTGTTTGCCTTTTCATAGCCATGCTCAACTGTTATTTATTTTTTTTGTAGCCAAATAATATAGATGATATTATGAGAAAAATTTTCAAATCTACTTATTATTATTAAGTGGTGTGAGCTGTGAAATTGTCAATTAATTACATTTGTTTAAGTATGATTAGTAAATTATGAACTGCTTTTCTAAAAAATGGAAATATTTCAGTCCAACCTTTATTGACAACAAACTGAGAACAAACTGAATGTTTAACATCGGATTTAACAGCAGTGAGAATTGATGACTTGTACCAAGTACAAATCTAGTTAATAATGGTTGATCCAAATAGCCCATTTTAAATTTAATATAAATGAATTCAAAGGTTTTAGTGGTAAGATTTCATTTTGTTGACATTACATCACCTTTTACCTAGCTTCAACCTGCTTCCTCTGAATTTTGAAAATTAAATTCAAATAAACATGGAAGGATTTGTTTTGGTAGGACCACAGTTACTGTGCCTTTCCGGGCGTATTTTGGTGTTTCCCAAAACTCTTGTTCAAATGTTTAGTCAGTTTACAGATGCAAGTCACTTTTAAGTCTTAGGGTGAAAAACTGCTCATGAATTCTTAAATGAGAATGTCGCCACTTCTTGATTGTACAGAATAGTATTTAAGTTTTGTTATTAATAACAAATGTAAAAAAGTATTTAGTCAGAAAAAAAAATTCTGTGATAAAATTTAGTAAGGATGTAAAAATCTCTTGTACTAAGTTGATTCGCTTGGATTGGATTTGTTACACACCTTATTCAAGTTTCCAATGTATGATCCTGGTAAAAAGTTAAATTCACAGGGACTTATCACATCAAAACTAGATGCATGTTTGGAATGGCTTCTTTATCCTCACCACATCTTATTCATCTGTGTAAAGCTCTTATTGATTTTGCCTTTATTTTGGGCTGGTGTTTCTTAACATCATTGATTAGTTCTTGTTTTATTTCCCTGTGTTGGGTATGCTGAGCTAAATGGAAAAGCCTGATAAGGGTTTTGTTCGGGGGTTTTTTCACCAAGAAATTCAAATTCGATGCTTTTGGGATAAAATAAATAATGTTAGCTTTCAGAATTCCTCCCAGTAAAGTTACTCATTAGGATTGATGGTTAAAAAGCTGGTCTAACAGGCAGGCAGCAGGCTATTGACTCTAGCTATCCTCCATCAGTCAAGTTCTTTCTTCTATGTTAGTTGTCTGAACCATGACTACGGAAATTCAACCTTCCTAGAGGAAATTGGGCTGGGTAAGATCTTTGAATTCACAAAATCTGTGCATGGAATGCCATACCTCCTGTTAATAGTCAATCAACATACATGTACATTATCGGGAACTTATACCTAACCTCATGAATCAAGGCCAGGGACTTATACCTAACCTCGTGAATCAAGGCCAGGGACTTGTACCTAACCTCATGAATCAAGGCCAGGGACTTATACCTAACCTCGTGAATCAAGGCCAGGGACTTGTACCTAACCTCATGAATCAAGGCCAGGGACTTGTACCTAACCTCATGAATCAAGGCCAGGGACTTATACCTAACCTCATGAATCAAGGCCAGGGACTTGTACCTAACCTCATGAATCAAGGCCAGGGACTTATACCTAACCTCATGAATCAAGGCCAGGGACTTATACCTAACCTCATGAATCAAGGCCATGGACTTGTACCTAACCTCATGAATCAAGGACTTGTACCTAACCTTATGAATCAAGGCCAGGGACATACCTGACATGAATCAAGGCCAGGGACTTGTACCTAACCTCATGAATCAAGGACTTATACCTAACCTCATGAATCAGGGCCAGGGACTTATACCTAACCTCATGAATCAAGGCCAGGGACTTGTACCTAACCTCATGAATCAAGGCCAGGGACTTGTACCTAACCTCATGAATCAAGGCCAGGGACTTGTACCTAACCTCATGAATCAAGGCCTTGTACCTAACCTTATGAATCAAGGCCAGGGACATACCTGACATGAATCAAGGCCAGGGACTTATACCTAACCTCATAAATCAAGGCCAGGGACTTGTACTTAACCTTGTGAATCAAGGCCAGGGACTTATACCTAACCTCATGAATCGAGGCCAGGGACTTGTACCTAACCTCATGAATCAAGGACTTGTACCTAACCTTATGAATCAAGGCCAGGGACATACCTGACATGAATCAAGGCCAGGGACTTATACCTAACCTCATGAATCAAGGCCAGGGACTTGTTCCTAACCTCATGAATCAAGGCCAGGGACTTGTACCTAACCTCATGAATCAAGGCCAGGGACTTATACCTAACCTCATGAATCAAGGCCAGGGACTTATACCTAACCTCATGAATCAAGGCCAGGGACTTGTACCTAACCTCATGAATCAAGGCCAGGGACTTATACCTAACCTCATGAATCAAGGCCAGGGACTTATACCTAACCTCATGAATCAAGGACTTATACCTAACCTCATGAATCAAGGCCAGGGACTTATACCTAACCTCATGAATCAAGGACATATCTAACCTCATGAATCAAGGCCAGGGACTTGTACCTAACCTCATGAATCAAGGACTTCTACCTAACCTCATGAATCAAGGACTTATATCTAACCTCATGAATCAAGGCCAGGGACTTGTACCTAACCTCATGAATCAAGGACTTATACCTAACCTCATGAATCAAGGCCAGGGACTTATACCTAACCTCATGAATCAAGGCCAGGGACTTGTACCTAACCTCATGAATCAAGGCCAGGGACTTGTACCTAACCTCATGAATCAAGGCCAGGGACTTGTACCTAACCTCATGAATCAAGGCCAGGGACTTGTACCTAACCTCATGAATCAAGGACTTGTACCTAACCTTATGAATCAAGGCCAGGGACATACCTGACATGAATCAAGGCCAGGGACTTATACCTAACCTCATGAATCAAGGCCAGGGACTTATACCTAACCTCATGAATCAAGGCCAGGGACTTATACCTAACCTCATGAATCAAGGACTTATACCTAACCTCATGAATCAAGGCCAGGGACTTATACCTAACCTCATGAATCAAGGCCAGGGACTTATATCTAACCTCATGAATCAAGGCCAGGGACTTGTACCTAACCTCATGAATCAAGGACTTCTACCTAACCTCTTGAATCAAGGCCAGGGACTTACAGTACCGTCGCCTTCGAAAGGAAAATACCCTGTTGGCGATTACGCGTTAACTATTTAAAACTCAAGGCTGAAAACTGATATTACATGAAGTGGCTGTGACTGATCACCGTAGCGAATCTGCTTCACTACGCCATGGTGAAATAGATCTGCAGATAGAAAGCCTTCCCTATCTCATTTAACGTTTTTACAAGTTTTTATTTAAAGTGCAGGTACTACTGTGCGAAATGTAACATATTAGGTACAAAAAATATGAGTTTCCTACAAGTTTGTTTCAGGAATAGTCATAAACCGCCCGTGATGACATGCCAGCCGTGAGAGTGGAGACGACGGCTTCCCACAGTGTGCGAGTTTCTACTCACAGCGTTTGAAGTAAACATGTCTGTGGAAGACTCGGCTACAAAGTATCATTTCTATTGTTCAATGTTATGTAAACTACTTGCTGTTAGACAGTGGTTAAATCGGCTTATAGCCGACAGATTTTCCTTGGCACATTTTATGTTATCACAAGCTTTGATTTTCTTCTCAGTCCCAACGGACCGTCTGAACGTTTTGAAAGAAAATCATATTTGGACCAAATTGTATATAGTGTCCGTTATTTTCTATGTTGTTATTGTTTTATTCACTCATCCAAATTGTATTTAGTATCCGTTATTTTCTATGTTGTTGTTATTTTATTCACTCCTCTTTCAATCGTCACTTCACTTTTATAGAAGCGAATCCTGTCAGTCAGAGCTGTCAAGGCAACTTGCTTATTTTATTTATTTTGCATAATTGAATATGATCTTTACTTTACGGACTTCGGGTTTTAGGTTTGATTGATTTCTGTTTATTTTCAATCCAGTCAAAATTTACTATGGTCTCGGAAATCAGGATAATGTCAAAATTAGGAAATCTTCTACACATGTATATTATTAGTTTTACGGAATCTGTAATTCCCATTAAATCAAAACGGAGATGGGTTTCACACTGGTTAGCATCTCAATATGAGAGTTATCGATGAAATGGATTTTACGGGTGATGCATGCGTGTGTATGCCACTTGGAATATATTGAATTTACTTCATCTGAGTATCCTTTCAACATTGATTTATTTGACACAATCAGGTTTAAAGAAATGCATTTCATTTAAGATATGATATACATTTTTCATGAAAAGTATCAGAGATTGAAACTTCAAAATAACTTTGTTGTACAGACTTCACAATGGATTCACGGCTTCAGGGCTAACTCACTCGTGGCATACACGCGTAAACGTTTAGGCATCGTCACTTAATGGCGAAGCATGCTATTTCATCAAGGTTCTTTGTTTGTCAACTAAAGTAATGGTAACCCAAAGATATTTCCGATATACTTGTCATTGTAACAACCAAAGATTGATTTAAAAAACAGCATCGAATAAAAGGCCCCCCATAACATTTCCGACAATGGTGAGACACTGTTCAACGAGATGGATTTTACGGGCAATGCATGCGTTTGTACACGTAAAAGTTAAGGCATAGATAGGCCCCTACTTGGGAGATATTCATGGATGTAATTTTTACTTTTTAAAATTGTCACATTTCGTCAGGACAGGTTAAAAATAATAAATTTCATTTAAGAAATGTATTGATTTAAACAATATTTATTTGGCAAAAGAAATTTTTTTTACCAAAGTGGATTAGCGAACAGAGAATTTAAGAAATGTATTGATTATAATAAATCGATGGTTGCGACAAAAATATATTTGCTATATCGGCGTTCAACCAAATCTATGAAATCGGTGGCATATACGCGTAGACAAGGGGCTTTGTTTATCAACTTCAGTTCATTTTATTCCCATCAAATCTCAAAGAATGAATAAACAGTTGATAAAAAGATAGATTTCCTAAAAAGGGTAAGGTATTGTTATTGTAAACTCGTACGTCCCCGCCCCCTCCAGCCCAAACTGCCATGAGTGTGAAATTGTCATTTTAAATCAGCTAATCTCTTGATCAGGATTATACAATGTCTTAACTAGGCATTTAACAAAACCCCATAATAGTCTCTTATAAGAAGGCCTTTGTTTCTCAATCTCTTCAGTCTTTTATTTCAGCAGAAGCTCAAGCGGAGAAGCGCTAACACACCCTGGAATTTCACAATATAAACTCACGATGAAACGCAACCGATCATTCATATATTTATTTCCATATTGATCAGTGTTTCTCAAACGATCTATACTTGCGCGGTCTTATTCAGAAATCATTCGTATAGTTACAACTTCCATGGTATTCAATTGAAATGAAGGATACATATTTGGTATCATATATATACATTACGAATTGAAACCCTGCATATAAAAACGTGTCAAAGAACTCAGCGGACACTTGACACGCATCACCATAAGACCCACAAGACCCACATATTCTGATAAAATGAGTCACATGTCTAAAAGAAACCACTCTGTCAAAATAAAATTTTGAAGCAGGTGAACTAATGAAAAATCTTGGAAAAAAACATATGATGTAGAAAATGTACATGAACGAATCAATTTTACTAAGTCAAATCTACCGGATTCAAGCGCCAAACTAAATATATTTCTTAAGTACTTTTTTCATTGATTAATTTCCTTATAACAACAAAATTTATTTGTTTATATATATAAATCTGAAAGAATAAAAAATCACGTAGTTATCAGGGGATGAGATCCGTGCACCTCTCGATCAGCAGTCCAGTACGTTACCTCGAAGCTACCAAATTCACGAGAAATTTCGGTAGAAGTGTCGAAGATATTCCTGGGTCGCTTTTGAATTGACCTGGATAGTGTTTCTGTTCATCCTTTCAACTATTACACATTGCTCATAAACGTACAAACAAATAAAAAGTAACAAACACTATCTACATGTACGACAGACAAGTCTGAAGAAAGTCAGACACAAGTGCAGGCCGCACAGCAGGTGACGTTCCGATTCAATAGCCTGCGCTAATCCCTTTCATCGATAAGTTGGCGTTCACCGGACTACTTGTACATTCATGCGCTTGAACTGATGAGAAACCCCTGCGGTGTTCACTAGTAAACTTTGACGCGTGTTTGCCCTTCGAAGGCGACGGTACTGTATACCTAACCTCATGAATCAAGGCCAGGGACTTATACCTAACCTCATGAATCAAGGCCAGGGACTTATACCTAACCTCATGAATCAAGGACTTGTACCTAACCTCATGAATCAAGGCCAGGGACTTATACTTAACCTCATGAATCAAGGCCAGGGACTTATACCTAACCTCATGAATCAAGGCCAGGGACTTATACCTAACCTCATGAATCAAGGCCAGGGACTTATACCTAACCTCATGAATCAAGGCCAGGGACTTATACCTAACCTCATGAATCAAGGCCAGGGACTTATACCTAACGTCATGAATCAAGGCTAGGGACTTATACCTAACCTCATGAATCAAGGCCAGGGACTTATACCTAACCTCATGAATCAAGGCCAGAAACTTATACCTAACCTTATGAATCAAGGCCAGGGACATACCTGACATGAATCAAGGCCAGGGACTTATACCTAACCTCAATATAAGCTTCTATGTATATTTTCTTTCAGGTTTCTTGAATGAATTCACTCAAAATTTTAAAGAATGATGATAAGTATTTTTCTAATTATATTGACTTGAAATTTAATTAGATTGGTTATATCATGTGAAAAATGATATTAGGTTTAATATCAGTAAACTGATTATGAATTTGTGAACATATGTTGAGTGGAATAAATGGAATAATTATACCTGCCTTAACATCGTGTTTTCATAGGGTGGATGGCTGTCATAGGGTGGTTGGTGCCGTCATTGGGTGGTTGGTGCCGTCATAGGGTGGTTGGTGCCGTCTGGGTGGTTGGTGCCGTCATAGGATGGTTGGTGCCCTCAGTGGGTGGTTGGTGCCGTCATAGGATGGTTGGTGCCGTCATAGGGTGGATGGCTGTCATTGGGTGGTTGGTGCCATCATAGGATGGTTGGTGCCGTCATTGGGTGGTTGGTGCCATCATAGGATGGTTGGTGCCGTCATTGGGCGGTTGGTGCCGTCATAGGATGGTTGGTGCCGTCATAGGGTGGATGGCTGTCATTGGGTGTTTGGTGCCATCATAGGATGGTTGGTGCCGTCATTGGGTGGTTGGTGCCATCATAGGATGGTTGGTGCCGTCATTGGGTGGTTGGTGCGGTCATAGGGTGGTTGGTGCCGTCATAGGGTGGTTGGTGCCGTCATTGGGTGGTTGGTGCCGTCATAGGATGGTTGGTGCCGTTATAGGATGGTTGGTGCCGTCATTGGGTGGTTGGTGCCGTCATAGGATGGTTGGTGCCGTCATAGGGTGGATGGCTGTCATTGGGTGGTTGGTGCCATCATAGGATGGTTGGTGCCGTCATTGGATGGTTGGTGCCATCATAGGATGGTTGGTGCCGTCATTGGGCGGTTGGTGCCGTCATAGGATGGTTGGTGCCGTCATAGGGTGGATGGCTGTCATTGGGTGTTTGGTGCCATCATAGGATGGTTGGTGCCGTCATTGGGTGGTTGGTGCCATCATAGGATGGTTGGTGCCGTCATTGGGTGGTTGGTGCCGTCATAGGGTGGTTGGTGCCGTCATAGGGTGGTTGGTGCCGTCATTGGGTGGTTGGTGCCGTCATAGGATGGTTGGTGCCGTATTAGGATGGTTGGTGCCGTCATTGGGTGGTTGGTGCCGTCATAGGATGGTTGGTGCCGTCATAGGGTGGATGGCTGTCATTGGGTGGTTGGTGCCATCATAGGATGGTTGGTGCCGTCATTGGGTGGTTGGTGCCATCATAGGATGGTTGGTGCCGTCATTGGGCGGTTGGTGCCGTCATAGGATGGTTGGTGCCGTCATAGGGTGGATGGCTGTCATTGGGTGTTTGGTGCCATCATAGGATGGTTGGTGCCGTCATTGGGTGGTTGGTGCCATCATTGGGTGGTTGGTGCCGTCATTGGGTGGTTGGTGCCGTCTTAGGGTGGTTGGTGCCGTCTTAGGGTGGTTGGTGCCGTCATATGGTGGTTGGTGCCGTCATAGGATGGTTGGTGCCGTTATAGGATGGTTGGTGCCGTCATTGGGTGGCTGGTGCCGTCTTAGGGTGGTTGGTGCCGTCATATGGTGGTTGGTGCCGCCTGGGTGGTTGGTGCCGTCATAGGGTGGTTGGTGCCGTCTTTGGGTGGTTGGTGCCGTCTCTGGGTGGTTGGTGCCGTCTGTGGGTGGTTGGTACCGTCATAGGGTGGTCGAGGCCGTCTGGGTGGTTGGTGCTGTCATAGGGTGGTTGGTGCCGTCTGGGTGGTTGGTGCCGTCATAGGATGGTTGGTGCCGTCTGGGTGGTTGGTGCCGTCTTTGGGTGGTTGGTGCCATCATAGAATGGTTGGTGCAGTCATAGGGTGGTTGGTGCCGTCATATGGTGGTTGGTGCCATCATAGGGTGGTTTGTGCCGTCTTTGGGTGGTTGGTGCCGTCTTTGGGTGGTTGGTGCCGTCTTTGGGTGGTTGGTGCCATCATAGGGTGGTTGGTGCCGTCATAGGATGGTTGGTGCCGCCATTGGGTGGCTGCTTAAAAGGCTGTAAACAGATAACAGCTTGTCAAACTTTGAATGACTGTTATTATAAAATATGTCTTTTGTGTTTAATAGCTTAGGACCGTAGAATCAAGTAATTGTCTTCCTTAATTCTGCAACATTTGAGATTAATTTATCCCTTAGGCAGGAGAAATAGTGGTTTGAGTGGCGAGTCTGAGATAAAAAGTTGAATACCACCTGGAGACGACTATCACAAACTAATTGACAGGAAGAAGATAATATAGGCAGCCAGGTTTATTTTGTGAGGATAACGCATGAGATCTTTATATTCACTCCATCTCACATGATGCAGCGAAAGGAAATTAAAATTCATAGTCCATTATCCTGAAGCAGTTTCTCTGTGAGCATGCCTACTTAACTTCCTTCACTTCCTTTGTACGGCAAGTCGAAGGTCTAGCTATTCTTTCCGCTTGGCTCCGTATTGATTAGCTAATCGGCCAGAACATTAGTGATTAGACTGCCTGGGGTATAGTCATTGCACATATCCTCAGGGAGTCTGGCATACCGTCTTCACTTCTCTCACACACTCAACCACTTATCAACCAATCAAACATCTCCCAAGACAATCAATAATCCAATCATCTACCTCTGTTATGATGACCTGATCTTATTTGGTGTGTTGGTTTGAACGCATTTTGTAAAATATTTTGTATTGAATATGCAATTCTTGACACAAGAAAAAATAATAGCTATAATATCAGAAGGCTAGAATTTGTGATAGTGATATTTTACTCAACATCCAAGTTAAATCAAAACAAGTAGATTGATGGGTAGTTAATGAAAATTAAAACGTTCAAAGGGTATCCCAAGTGCTGCTATATAGACAATGGCATTAAAAATAACTTTTCCTGGTCTTTAATTACATATGAGGTTCATTTGCATGCCATGCATAGTTCTGCAGATATTGCAGCCTGAAGTCCACACCACTCCAAGAAATTTCTTCAGGCTTCACGTCATCGGGGGAAGACAGCCGACAGCAGTAACGTTATTCTCATTTGATTCTATAACCGTTTCTGGACAAGCTATCAACATTATTAGTCATTTTTTCGTTCTGGTATGTTCACCAGTGGGACTGCTAACGGTGTGGATCTGTTCAAGTGATTTAAGGAACCAAAACCAAAGAAAAGTCGCAAAAACGACGAAAATGTTATGTACGGGTTTGCAGCGGTGTATGCCTTGTCGAACCTGCCTGGTGAGACTCTCTTCACAAACAATGGCCTCGCAAGGGCAGTACGCTATAGCCGATGTCACAGCGGAACTCTTCGTTCAGCGCAGTAAATAACAAAATGATACACAATTACAGGGAATAGAAATGCAGATTTGTCAATAGCTTAACACTTCACTTGGCGTTGATTTAAACCAATTTCATGGCTTTGTTTGCTAATTTGATAGTGTGTTTCTGGCTGTTTGTTGCTTTTTCATAACTATAATCCAACAACAAAGATACTGAAGACAAAGTAGTACAAGTAATTGGATGGAATATGAGAAGAATATGTTAGATTTCAGTGTAAACAATCACGGAAATCAGGTGACAGACAAAGGAGGAGACCTCTGTGAGACTAAATAGATGTGATACACATGTTTGAGCAACTGTCAATCAACCATTGTTCTGTCCAGTAGAGAGGTGAAGTTAATGGGGTATAATATAACCCTCAGATGCAACTCCATTCCACAGCCTATAGTTGTGTAGCCCCATGGGACATCTCACTAAGAATGCTGCCAAGTAACAACTCACACAGCACTATTAATAATCCAAAGAAAATCAATTTCACATAGAAGTGATTGAATGTAGGAGCTTGATAGAGCTGACAAAAACTAAACCAACATATATGCAGGTTTCCTCTGAGAAAGCACCAAACGACTAGCATCTTCATACAACTAAAAATAGTTAACAATTAAATATTTTTCTTTAAGGTAGCTTATATATGCTACTGTAGGGCAGTAAAATTATCTTGTACAGTGTACTCACGGGGCTAGGTTTGTAAATATATATACACAATTTTGTGTATGGCAACAATGCATTCGTTTTTTCGGTGGTCACATTTGCGTGTTGGCATAACCTGACCCAACCTTCAATAAAGGCAGGTGTGAAAGGCATTTGCTCTAGTTTGTGAAATGTGATATAACTGTCTAGCTGATGATTTGTGACCTGTTGGCTAATGTAACAAGCAATCTGAATCTTTTGGTAGGCTGTTTTCTACATAATTTATCCCCTACCACATTTCTATGCTGTAATCCAGAAGCATTGATAGCCTATCCAATTTCTTGGTCCTTGTCTACCGCCCTTTGTCATGCTATTACAGTTTTAACTTCAACACCTTTAGCAGGCCTTGCTTTTCAGAAAATAGAGGGCACCCCATAATGATATCAACAAAAAAATGAAACAAAGAAGTTGGGTATTAAGGCACATTGAGCACTGGCCTGCTATAGTAGGATTCTCTTTTATAATTCCAGATTTGTCTGAAACAGTTTTAATGAAGTCGCAGTTATCATATATGCTGATTGTCCAATTTTTGATACCTAATACTGAGACATGATACAGTTAACAGGAATATGATGGTTGTCGAATAGACATTGACAAGTGTTGATCATCACTCATGGTTTCCAACACAGGCACAGAACATAATTTATTATGTTGACACTCAACTTAATTCCCTCTTGGCACATAGCCTACATTGGCACAGAACCTAATACCTTACACTGGCACATAGTCTGATACTTTACACTGGCACATACAGTACTGTCAGTGACTAAGTATCAATCCTCCCCGTTCCCCCGCAGGGCTTTGCTAACACCTCCGCGGAGGATCGGTGACTGAAAATCAGAAGCTCTGCGGGGCATTTCTCTCGCCTCGGAGGAGGATTTGAACGGGAACGGTGCCAGGTCCGCGGGGGAACTGAACTGCATTTGAGACGTTGATGCAACTGATGGCAGACTTATGACAAACCTTGCAACACAGAATTTTATGTGTATAATGAGCATTAAAGGGAAAGAAAATCTAAGCTTTAGACTAGTTTAGATTGAAAGAGTAGAGTTCATTTAGTCCAAAACAACTGTCCAATTTATGTTTTATCCCCTCGTAAGTGAATAATTGAAATTTGAAGGTGGCGTTACAATAGAGAATAAGCTCCATAGGCCATTCACAAGGCCGCCACCATTTTTTCATTAGTTTTATCCAATTACTGTTGAATAAAAATTTAAGTGCGTTATAGAGTAGTCATGTGATGCAATTTAGCCAATGGCTGGCTAAGTAATGGCGCGCGGTTGCATACTGACCTATATTTTCGGAGACAATCTTGCCACTTCAAGTTTGTCGCCATGTTTTTTTGGACCTAAATCTACCCTTACACATTGGAGAGGGGTAAAAATACGTCATCATTGATCTAAAAATAGCTATACCAACATCACGTCATCCTAAAACGGAAAAATGGCTACACAGATAAGCAACTGAAAGGACATTCTTCTGTCTGTTTTTATGAGCTTGAGGGTCACTGGAGGTAATTGACGTGAAATGTTTTAAGTAATTTGAAGGTTGTTATCGACGATAATCCCTATGTATTTCTAGAGATTTCCCCTCCTTTAACAAGAGAAAAAAAATGTCAAACTCTACACAACAAAGACTATTTATTTTATACGAGAACCAACGTATGTAGAGGAAATGCTTAGTTTGTCTTACTTGTACGTTTGAGGCGGGAAACTGACTGTCCGTAATCAATTAAATTTTTCATTTGTCATTTGTCTTTCATTTGGAAATAACTGGTGACCAGCGATTCACTCAGAAAAGTGATTTCTGTTAAACCAACAGAACCTGATATCCTACACTGGCACATAGCCTGACAGGGCTCGCACTCTACTTTGAAAACCTTGAAAATGGAAAAAATAAATTCAAGGCAAGTACCTTGAATATAGTATCAAAGGTCTTGAATAAAAAATCAAGAGTGTCTGTTTTAGTTTGAGGTAAAGACAGTAAAGGTATGGCTGTCGCTGATCACCGTGAAAACAAAACTTCGCGGATAACCAAGAGGGAGCGCAAGTCACGTGTGAATTCCACAAATTTCCTGTCACCGGCACTGTATTGCGCATGTGACTGAGCGTTTTTCGTTCCAAAATGACGTTTTATTCTGACGTTATGGAACAAAATACGTCATCAAAAACGTTCCTAATGGTGTTATCTGTCACCGGATATCACAAAATCTCGTAGTAATTCTTATGAGATTTGCGCTCCATAGCGAGACTGTAATACCAAAAAGAGTATATTGACCCGTAAAACACTCGTACCTTTGTCAGTCTCGTGTGTTGTCTTCTGCATGTGTATGGGATTGTGGGTGCTCTTGTTACGTGTCGTTATAGACGGCTGACTGGTGGGGAATTCTTATCTTTACTACTGCACAGAGTATTGGTCAACAATAGGTACAAAACAAAAACGGGACAGAAAAATATGTTCCGGTCTTAATATTTAGAATTATATTAGATATGTGATTTTGTCGAAACAAATGCTGTAAAACTTGCCGACGTAAGGTTGGAATATAGGCCTAGCAGTTTTAGAATAATTAACCCTATTGTTATTTATTTTGTTAACAGTGTAATAATAATAGCTGTAGAATTTCTTTAGATAACCAAAGTCCTGTTTTCGAATTAGAAAGTATTAGTTAAATCTGGTTAAATGTATGACAGGTTAAAGGAATTAGTATATACATGGGCTTTTGAATTGAAAAACGGAATATGTCTTAGTTGTTTATCTATTAAAGTTGGAGAAGAGATGTATAGACGGTGACCCACTGAGTTATGTTTTCCGTTTTGGACCTCTTGCTGTTTTCACAGTGGTTCACTTTATGGATATTCGGTAAAGTCGTTCACCGAAGATTGTAATTTGACGTAAATGTCACAACAGGTGTAGTACGAACTGCAAGAGCAGCAGAAAAATGGATTCAAGGCGAAATATTTTATCCTGGGGTGTTCATGGAAATAAAACACGCCAATAAATGTCTTCCTCAATAAATTTTCACAGTAGACTCTGTTTATAATAAAGCTTCTATGTCGTAATGATGAGGAATAAATCCAAACGATTGATGGAAAGTTTTTTTTTTAGCGAGAAAGATTCATTTATACTACTTTCAGGGAAAACATAACTGTGTTTTGCTTTCCATTAATTTGTCCTGCGTCTAAACATAATTTAAATGAAATTTTGTGAATCTAGACGATTCGTAGACTAAACAGTAAACTTCATAAAACACTTCAATGACTGTTTAAAACACGGCCAAAGGTTATATGGTTTTATAAAACTGGCAGACTTCTGGCAGAGATCTATTAAGGTAACAGTCGGTGTCCAGAAATCACCGGCTCTATGATGTTTGCCCCTTGTATGCTGACCGTTGTCTCCAGTTGGGTATGACTTATCCCCACCCCTTCCCCCACCACCTGTAGAGGTCTAATAAAGAACTGATACCAAGCGGTAACTGCATTGATGGCCAATCAAATGTATCTGGCTTTATGTAACTTAGTTTCAAGTACAATAATGATTTAGATAAATCTGCAGTTAAGTTTGAATAGAGTGATGAAGATGGTATAAGATATTGATAAGTGATAGTTACATTGAATCACCGCCATGTTGTGTGTTTTTAATGACACCTGGCTTCGTGATCCAAAATACAAGGATTGGTTGTGTAAACACTCGGACCGTAAAAAAGCAACATATGGTGCGTGTAAAAAAGACATAGATCTCGCGAAGATGGCAGAGGCCGCTTTACGATCTCATTTAACCGGGAAAAGCATTTGAGACCAACTATGAGAATTGGGTTCGTGGATGCGACAAGAAGAGTAACAACTCAAGGTAAGAGCGGAAATCTAATTCCAGCCTAAATAATAGCATTCATTACGTATATTGGAGTAATGTGACGCAATGGTGACTGAAAAGCCTTAATGGTAACTAAGTCAACGTCACGTATAGAATCGGTGTATCACTTTAAATACTTATCATCATCTCCCCAATTGTGATTTTAATGTATTTTCATTTATTAACAAATTATCACCAGAAATATAAACTGAAGGCAAAATGTTTGTAAGATGATCGGTAAACTAAATACCCTGCCTGCGGGTTTAGTCTTGCGGCCGGTTTAGTGAAATTGTCTTTTTCGGGTTGGATTGTGTTGGAAGGATAAATTAAGTCTTTGAAAAAACAAGTAAGAGAAATAATCATGTGTTGCTTGAGTTTTGACAATCATGTTTATTCTATTTACAGATCGTCTGAGACAGACGACAACAGCAACTGTTACGACAGAAGCATCAACCACTGGTACACTTGTGCCCTTCATTGCTAACCGCGGTCAGAGCACTACTGCTGAATGTCTTTGGGTTTATGAAATGCTGTCTCTCACATTACTCTTACAAGAGTTGTGAGAATGTTCAATCTCTCTTTAAAAGAATGTTTCCGGACAGCCAAATAGCTAAATCATTCACTTGTGGAGAGAAAAAGTGTGCCTACGTTATGTGTCAAGGCCTAGCGCCATTTTTTGCGCAAGAACTACTCGATGAAATACGAAAACAAAAGGCATTTGTGTTGTTATTCGACGAGTGTTCAAACATGGAGACACCATCAAAACAACTAGATATATTTATCAGATATTACGATCAGCACAAAGGAGAGTAAAACTTCTCGCAGCTAATCAAAACCTTGGACA
Organism: Lepidochitona cinerea; assembly: GCA_963971465.1. Classification (NCBI taxonomy): domain Eukaryota; kingdom Metazoa; phylum Mollusca; class Polyplacophora; order Chitonida; family Tonicellidae; genus Lepidochitona; species Lepidochitona cinerea. Next base: position 13,122,705 of record OZ020561.1, on the reverse strand, counting down.
CTCACTCTCTTCCACAAGCGGAGAAATAACGTAATGGCGGCCTTTAAATACACGTTGTGCTTTTGTTAAACTTGCGATGATTGGCCAAGACTTTGTGTGGATAGGAAAGACAACTATCGCAGTCCCACCAGTGGGCGCTGTTCGATTTACGGGTTTGAGTGGAGTAGTCCGCCAAGGTAAAACACGGAATGGGGACATGGAGGTTTTGTCTTGGCTAGAGAAGATGGTTGTAGGCTAGCCTGGCGACCGATATTTTAAGTCTTAAAATCATACAGCTTTTTTATTTAGATTACTTTTATGTTTGTAAAATTTTGTGATGAATTTTCACGCAGAAAGTGGGAGTGTAGCCTAAAAGCCAAAATGTCAGACTATATGTATAAGTAACATATGCGCCCCTGTATAATGCGCACCCTTCGTATAGTTTATAATTTGGGTTTTTGACTGATAATTTTTTTAATTGACGGCCATGTTTTGGAGTACATCGCAATCATGAATCACCCGCGGATAACGTTCACTTCCCCCGCAGTCGATGGAAAACAGCCCGAGAATGACATTCAAATCGTCCGTACATCTGATACAAATCACCCGCGGGAGATCGATAAAAACCTGATGCGCAGGATTTTGCGAAAACCACTTAAAAAAAAGAAACGGTTTAACTTTGATTGCAAGAAATCAGTCCACGAATGGATTATGTTTTTCCAGAATAAATCTTTTAAAAAAAAACCCCTATTAAATTAAGCTTAAAAACCTGAATGGACGTGCAGTGTCTGGGACTATGACAGACCTGCCTACCCAGACTGGATATAATGTGTACAAAATGAAAATTTTATGTGTAGAAATATGATTATTTGTGTAGAAAATAGTATTTGATTGAAAAACCAGATAATTATTTTTATTTAGCTACCAGTAACCATTTAATATCATTTCCAACAACTTTTCTGACGGCCTATATATATTCAAAAACAGCAATGTGTACCTAGCGTCCTGTTTTAAAAACAAAATTTTGGAAAAATTGGGCCTAGCATCCGCGCACCCGGCAACCTGCCGGGTCAAGGCGCTAAAAGCTTTTATGATATCCACCCCTTTCCCTGTAAGCCTATAATGTCAATTTTATCTGTAGAAATATGAATAATTTGAGTATGCCAACATAATAGTATTTGGTTGAAAACCATAAAAAAATAAATTAGGAAATCAGTTTAAAAATTACTTCATTATCCAAAAATATTTTAACAGGTCTATACTAGTATTAATTATTATCTCATGATATTGATTCATCGGACGAACATTTTCAAGTTTAAAAATAAAATATTTCTTTATCATAAGTAAGAGATTGAAAGTGAAAGTATTAGCTGATGACGATGGCAAGTTCTTAGCCCCCAAAATTGGCCCTTCTAAATTTTTATAACTGTCCTATCATCACCCGACACTGATTTCTGGGGCATAAATTTAGTAATATATGTACTGGAGCTGGCAGCAAGGTAAGCCTTTTTTACGTGAACGACAAAAACCTACAAATTAATTTACATGTCGAGAGATTTGGAACCGTCGGCTTGCAGAATGGCCAATTGAAAGATCTACTTGGCAATAAGAGCCATTTTCCGATTTTGAAAGGAGTTATTCCAGATATCTGAGCATAACTTTCAAGATATTTCTAAGAGTAAACAGTTTTCTTCAATTTTGATTGAGATAAACGATCCTGGCTACTCGCTTTGCTGTCATTTTGAGCGGTTGTTTGCAAAAACGGGAATAATTGGGTCATCTTTTGGAAACCAGCTACCCCGGCTGTGTCAGTGCTAACACAGTGTTTCCGACACAGAGTTAGACTCGGACCTTTGTAAACAAAACGAACTCGGACTTTTTAATATTTAAAAATAAAACGAACTCGGACTTTTCAGTTTTTTGCGTACAAAAACAGGAGTCTGCGTACAATCGTATTTTATATATTTTTTACGTACAAAATACGCAAAAATCGTACAAGTAGGCAGGTCTGCTATGACTATGAGTATGACGCTAAATCGATCTGCCAAGTTTGGTCGCTACATGGCAATATCAATCTTTTGGGCAATGTCAACTCTCGCACAGAAGATGGAATTTGCCTTGTTAAATTTAATAAGCTTCAAGTCAAAGCTTTTCAAATGGCATGAGCTGCCAAAATTCACACTTTTTCCATAATTTCTGATCATCACGACAGTAAGAGGCTTTGAAGGACATCAAAAAACTAAATGATTGGCGTTGGAATGAGGATAATTCATACAGTACGTGGCCTGTACAAACCGAAAACGTGTTCGAAAAAAAAAATTTAAATAGCCGGGACGATCATTCATTCATTCGAAGCCAAAGTTAGTTAAAAACAATACTTTATCGAGACTAGAAGCAATAAAAAGCTTCTGAATAGACGTCTTGAGAAAAATAGCCAATGATTTCAACATAATGTTGTAACGTCAAAATATCAACATTTTGCCAGCCGATGCCCCTTTAATGTGGTTTATAGTAAGGCACTTAATAGAAATATGTGACCTACAATAAAATATTTTCTATTTTCCTGGGAACCGTGTCACTTTTATTGTAGAAGAGAATGAGGGCATTGCTTCTCACTATTCCCAATCAATATTGAGGTGAAAGGTTTTGCTAGGCTGAAGTCATGCCACTATCTTATTAAGCAGTTGTTTTGACATTAAACCATGGAGAATGTTGCCTTTATATTCATGAGCTCTTCTCTTTCTCTATTTTAGTGTGACAGTGAAAGAAGTGAAGATGAACGGGTAAGTACCAATTGGCCACCTTACCATTGCTTGAACCCACTAAGGAAAGTCATATGAACGCTCACTTATACCAGTAGGCAAAAACAAGTTTAAGAAGTGGTTTCTAATTTGATATGCATGTAAACTTTGATTGTATCTAAACCTCTCTGTAATGAACAAAGCATTGCATTATATGCATGAAGCCTTTCAAGAGAAAACAATTTATGAACTTTTGAAAGATCTATCTCTTTTTTACTACACCCAGATTCATCTTTTTGATGAAATTTGGAGTCCTTGCTAAACTCTCTTGTCTGTCTTCTTCCGAGGAACCCAATTGTATATTTTCTGCTTCATCCTAGTGGAATGTCATGGATTTTATTACAACAACCTATGATTGGGTATAAAGGTCTGAATGTCAAGAAGATTTTCCTTTGCATTTTTTTATATATTTAATCAACACTTATTGACTGTCCTCCCAGGTAACATTTGATGCTTTGACCTGCAAAACTTATATTGACCTGCGGCATCAGTCAAATAAGTTTTCCAGTACATTATAACCTCATTTTAACTACGGGGATGAGTCAATAATTGTATACTATTACATAAATTGTCCATGCTCTAAACTGAAAAAACCCTTATACAACTGTCCGTAATATGCTATACATGTATATGTAAAGATTAAGTTACAATCATCTCAAACACTCCCTGACGTTTGCACCCTAGAAGAAAAAGATAAAAACCCGGCACAGCCCGGATTTCTAGGTATGAGAATCTTGTATATATTCAGGTTATGGATGAGGTTGGCTATATCTTGCTGTATTTTCCAATTCCATTGCTATCTGTCTGCTGGTTGATTGCTAGGACATTTGTTGATTGCTTTTCATTTTTTTCTGTGATGAATATTGATCCGTTGGAATTGCGGAATTTGACAGCCATTTTAGCCAGTGAAATTTTTGTGGAGACTGATGCCTTTTTGTTCATGGAAATCAAACCATAAATTCTGCTATTCTGTTGCTTTGTAAAGAAGACAAGCGACACTGTTTAGCTTTGAATGGCCTTGCATTAATCCCATATTGACAGTTTGTCTCCGCATTTATCTTGTTCTCTGAGGACCTTTGTTAAGGTGGGTTGGCTACTTTTATGATCGCTCTAGACAATTCTCTCTTACAGCCTTTGCTTTACAAAAGCAGATAATCAGTTGAAAGCCCCATAAATACGAACTCTTGTGGAGTCGTGTGATTTATTTTTGTAATTCTTGAATAGACGCTCTCATCTGTCCTGCACATTTCCCTTTTGAAAGAGAATAATATAAGAGAATAATTATTTTATGCCTACAAGATGAGAAACATAGTTCCACTTTGTTATCTTAATTATTCGCCTGTATATTGCAAGTTTAGGTGTCCATCATGACACATCCCTCTTTACCTACTCCATATGCATTTTTCTTGTGTTATCTGCTCTTCTTGCGATGAGATGTCCAGCTTTTGTGTGTCCAGCCGTATATTATCACAAGCACTAAGGTTAAATCACTGAGGTATGTTTCAAGACAGGCTTTTACTAAGGCTATATACACTCTGCTCAATTCCCAGCTAGGGGTCTGCGAGAAGGGCAACAGGAGTGGCTAAAAATTAATTTTCCCACACTTTGTACTATTTTTGTCGTGAAGTCGAAACTGTTATTAGCCATAGTCCTGTCACCATGTATGTAGGTCAGCTCAGCTGAAGGCTGCTGGCCAGTCACTGCTATGCGCCAGCGCTGTGTGCCATGGTGTTTTAGCTGAGTGTCTGTCAGATAAACCACGCTGGTCTAATATCTGGGTTTTTGCCGTTTTAAAAGAAAATAACTGTAAATAAAACTTGAAAAACAATGTGACGATACGGGGGAACGATGTATTCGTTTACCTGTCGGGAACAACAACATCGTATAATCAGCGATCGAAAACAACGTTCTAAGCTCTTTTTTTGAGGTAGAAAGAGTAATTTATTTATATTTAAATGTTGAGGGAAAAGGTAGGTGTTGAATTTGATTAGATGTTCACATTTTATAAGTTCGTTTGTATATTTTACAAACTCAATGTCAACATATTGCCGACTGGCCAAGCACAGTGTACAGACGACAGTAGTCTGTAGACATAACCGTAAAATAGTTGTATAAAGTTGGTATTGGGTATTGTTGCCATATAAGTGATATAAATCTTGAGCATGCAATTTACTCAAACAATCATTCGGTAAACAAGCAAGTAGGATCACCAGAACACCAGGAAATATTTTATTGGGAAATATTACTTGGATTTACCTATAGGTATATGAACCGATGGATATTTTTACATGTATCGAAAAAAAGCTCCAATCCATACATGTGGCTATTCTAAAATAAAATTCTGGTAAATAAAACAATTTCGAAATAAAATTGTTGCAGGTCTTCGACACACATCTGTGGCTAAGAATTTTCAACTGAAGTTTTCCCACTTTCACTTTCAGATTCTCATTAGATTTAGAGATCAATCTCTTTCTTTATTACTTGATTACATGTACAATTTTTAGAAATTTAAAGTGATTAACAAACAAAGACGTACGATAATACTAATTGGGGCATCTGTTTCTTGGCAAAATATTCAACATCATCTGTATTTATGGGTAGAACAAGAATAATCCTCATTGAAGCACCGACCTGTCAAATTGTGGTATATCAATGTCGCAGAGAAATCGAGGTCACCTTCCCTGAAAAAATCCCTCTCATGTCGGTGAAGAAACGCTTTCAATCGTGATATTATCAAAAATGCCCTAAATCAATTCTTTCTATTCGACAAAATTATTCTAAGAAAAAACCTGTAATAAGTCTCCATTTACGGATGTCACATTTTTTAAACACTAGTCGCCTCACAGAGACGCCATTTTGAACGCCTTCGCTGTGATCGGTTTAAAGTCGCGTTTCAATCGGTAACTTCAAACTATCAACATTTCTCTTTTACTGAACTCAGTGAACTCAATTTTTTCCCACTGAAAGAACAGGAACCGGAAATTATACTGATGTAATTTATTTTGGATGAAAAGAATTTACTTTGATTCTATTGGTCAAAATCGAACGGTATGTTGTCAAAACAAGTATATTTGTCCATGGCAGTGAGCGACTGGAAGCAGCGGACGAGTATAGACGAGGTATACTCGTCCGCGACATTGTAATGGTAAACATAACAAGAAATGGCTTGGCTATATTTTATGACACAAATTGTTTGTGCCATTGTTGGGGTAGGCTGGTGCATGCCAACTCTGATGGAACATCTTTTAACCCTAAGCTTTTGTAATGTCCCACAGCGTAGATAACACTAACAGCATGAGCACAGGTTCCAGCAATTCTGTGATAAGAAATTAGTTGAAAAGTGGAATTAGCTTCTAATAAACGATATAGCTTAGGCATTTTCACTATCAAAGTATGTACATGTATGCATAAAAAAAGTTTATCGGCTATATTTCTTTATTTTGGGGATTAAACTTTCTTTAAAAATCTTTTAACGGGATTGGGTAGAGGCCACACTGGGGCTTGGTCGTCTGAGGATTGTTTACTACAACATAGACGGACAGACGCGTCGATGAATATTTAAAAAAAGGAGATGAGACATTTACGCTTAATTAGTGTATGCCTGAAATAATTCAATACGTTAAATTTCTACCTCCTGATTCACATTCTGAAATTTTGTTATCAACCGACAAGATAACTGAAGACATATAGTGAGTACACATATACAGCGTTTACGAACATCCGTATTACTATTATAGACAGGCCTTTGAGTCTGACGTTTAATATTTGAATAAATCGGAAACTTAATAAGCAGAGAAACACTTTGAAAAAAATGACGCATACCCAATTTTGCACGAACAGTGGCTGTCCGTAACGCTGCTTTGTTCAACATCCACTGTTATATCTATCCGATGGGGAGATTCCTTCTTCCTCATCGACATTGGTTTGTTGTCAAACGGCTGAAGCATAGGTGTCATGTCACCTGGTATGATGACAAGATCAGTATTGTGACAATCTCTCAAATTCGACGGAAACGGAAAGCATCCAACACAAACATTTTTTTTTCAAAATAAATCCTGGTCTTTTCCCCAACACAACATTCAACCAGTCCTTTGTTAGTCCGTTGTCCATCCACCCTTGTGGATCAACCCGCGCAATTACATCCTTTGGGAAAGTTGCTTTCGGCATTGTCTTTCTTTTATGATGTAGGGAGGTAGCTTTCCCCCATCCACGGTGCAGCCAAGCATCACCGTGAATCTATTTTTTTCATTGCCAGTGGTTTTAATTGTCACTTATTTCGATCCTTTTGTTGTTAAGGTATAATCAGAGGTTAGGTCAAATTTTAAAGGTGTCTGGTCAACATTGCCTATTTCATCCAAACTGTAGTAATTGTTTCTCCTGTTATTTATATATTTCTCAAAAGATATCAGCTTTTCCTCAAAATCTTCGTGAAGCTTCTGAGCGATGTGTGTACGTCTTCGAACTGACAGGTTGTTTCTATGCATTAATCAGTAGCACCAAGTGGAAGACGCTGTAAAATGTAACATCTGATCAACTCCTTTGGCCAGTGACAACACCTATATACAAATTTCGTTCTTAGAAACTGCTAGACTGGACCGGTTTTCCATGATTTGTCTGCTTATTTCAGGGCATTTTTTCAAGACGGTATTTCATATTTCTCCACCGTCTTACGTTATACTCACTGACACGATATTCTTTACCCGCGGCTCGATTTCCATGGGCTATAGGATATTGAACGATCTTCAGCTTCTCTTGAGCGTTATACTCCAGTCTACAACCGGACATATTAAATGTATATTGATGTAAAGGATTATTTGAATGGTAAAATATGGGCATAAAGATATGATTTCACATTTTATAAGCGATTTTTTAAATTGTTTTCTAAACAGGATACACATTTGATGATGATTTTACTGCTAGAAACAATATGTGGTGTTTAGAAGGTCTACACGGTCGTATTATGGTATCACCAGCGCCGTCCATCCAACCGTCCCGGATTCCCTTCCGCTCCATAACTTGAAGAGTTTTGATCTAATCTTTACAATTCTTTCACAAGATATACCTTGTGGGTAGAAGGTGTGTCATGAACCATTTATGACATCGTCGATTGCATAATGTGGCTTCTACATTGGATTATGTAGTATTCTGTCCAGGCCTCGAAATTTCGCGCGAACGATCGTTTCGTTACGCAAAATTAAAATCGCATGAACTTTTTTTCGTTCGCGCGAATGACTTAGCGTAACCCAACAAAAAATTTAATTTCCTAACTGTTATCGACTGTATGTAACTCCTTCCGGAAGTACTCGGTTATTTATGAATTCAAGGGCAATAATTCACCCTATTCCCATGTGTAGTTTCATCTGTGTTCGTGAGCAAGCATGCCTAGTTCAATGTTAAGCCAGTACGATGAACGAGGGGTTACGGGAACAAGGTAAGCATTGATAACACGTGCTACAAACATGGTGACCGATTTCACACTTCATATTTGATTCGTAAATGTAAAAAATCTGCCAGTTCAGAGAGGATTTTTTTAACAAAGTGAAAGTCAACGGTGATAGGCGACATCGTTTTATGAAATCTGCGATCAACGGTAAATACCGGTCCGCCGAGTAGGTTCTTAGCGATCCTTTTGGTGACTCTACGGACCCGGTAAATGCTATTAGCCTGAGGGGACCAGTTATCGGGGGTAAATGAGACATTCATTGATCGTCAAATAAAATGGCTTAGGTCATAGTAATATAACTTTGAGAGTGACAAGATGTACCTGTTTGTCACTTATTTGACTGTGACTGTTTTCTTTAACGGAAGCAAAAAGTCAGCCTGGTGTCCGACTGGAAATTAAACAGCGAGGGAACCAGTTATCGAGGGTTGAGGAAAAAGTCAGTTTTTGATATTTTTTTTCAAAAATTTCCACACATAAGCACGCTTATCGAATATAGTGGACATTCTACAGTAAACTAGTCAAGTTCTTTCTTTCTTTTGTTCGAAAAAGGCCACTTTCGATTGCCAAAACCTCACACCGATAAAAGAAAACCATAAACAGAACGAACACTTTCAGGGAGCGGTCATTTATGCTTTCGCCTATGTTAACCGATACTATGAAGGTACTTGGATATCCAAATCAATGAATGGTGCCCGCTCGATCGACTGACCTAGATTCTAAAATCTTGCTTCAAACTCACTTTCCGCAAAATTTTAACAACTTTTTTTCATGCAGCATAATGTACAGTGATTTATGTGGTTTTAGGAGCTAATATTTGTTCAACTTTTTCATACTTTATGGATTTTTAAGACTTCTGTTGCACTGTCTATTTTTTGCCGATCGATTGATGACAACATCGTCTGCTCAAACAATTTAAATCGTGGACCAAATTACAAAATCTGCACTTCGAAAACGAAGGAAACTACGAAATGTAAGTACGAGTGAAATTTTGTTTTATTTCTTAGAGGACTTTTCTGTCTACAATCAATAATGTACCTAACCCTAGATAACTGGTACCCCGAGGCTACTAATGACGGTGATGGTTAGGCCTAGCGTTTGGAGGTTTTCAAGTGAACGAATTTTGCGCAACCCTTTGCATAACCTCTTTTGTTAAACGTTTTCTACGTAACCCTTTCACATAACCCATAGGTTAAGCAAATCATTTTTATTAAACGAAAAATGGGTTACCTGGAGTCATTTTTGCGTAACCTTTTTTCGGGTTAAGCAAATTTTTGAATTTTCGAGGCCTGCTGTCTTAGTCTATATCTTTGTTCCCTTCTGCTCCATAACTTGAAGAGTTTTGATGCGATCTTTACAATTTTTTTACAACATATACTCTAGGAGTAGAAGGTGCGTCATGAATCATTAAGAACATTGTATAATATGGCTTCTACATTGGATTATGTAATATTCCCTTTCAGCTCCAGAACTTCTTTCGTTTTGATATAATCTCTCCAATTCTTTTAGAGTATATATACGTTATAGGTAGATGATGTGTTGCATACCAAATTTGATTTGGGTACACATATTTTTGTCTGTTTTCAAAATTTTTTTTATCAAAAATGTGTGCTTGATGTTTAATATATATATATATATTAATATATATCAATGCTTTTTTGAGTACACTTGGTCCAGAGTAATACTGGAAGCCAATTAATTTACACATTCTGAGACTGTTTTCTTGGATAGTTAAATGTGCGCTATAATAACAAAAAAAGACCATTTTTCCACTTTATTACCCATCTGGTATTTATCAGAGTGGCTGTTTAAATAGAGATAAGTGGACAATGACATCCACTGAAGTGGGTACACAAGGTTTGTATATTTACACACCATCATATCAGTGGTCAGCATGAAGATTTGTTGCTTTGTAATAAAACTATTACAGCCAAGTCCAATAGAACAGTACCAGTCAAAACTGTGAAAATTCAAGAATTGTAAGCTATTGTATTGATTGCTCCTTCATTTTTTCAATGAGTTTGTGTATTTTCAAAATATAGAGTACCCTGTTTTTAGAATTAAGGTCAGATTCCCAAGAGCAATACTGGGTTTTATTAATATAGCCTTTTTCTTCAGGGGAACAAATAATTCTATTGCAATTTCCAACATTTTCAGGCCTTATTTCCTTATCGTTTTTGGTAATAAAGGGTTGTTTAGCTGCCGTTCTACCTCAATCATAATCTTGTTGAGACATAAATGTAATAACTATTTGTCGAGCATTTATCAGCAGGTTTTATAACGATATATGTTTTGATGTCCCATTAGCTTACTTTAGGCAAGACGATCTGACTAAGTAGGGTTATGTTGGTTTCTAGGATTAGCTAAACCATCAAATTTTCTTGATCCAGAGTCATGATTTACGTTTATATTTGGATCATACATGTGAGAAAGATTAAACCTATCAGATAATAGGTCTTTGTTAAACAAGTTGAAGGTGTATTAGAATATTTAATATGAAGATGGTGGACTACAATGAATTCTCCCTTGCGGGTGTATTATGAGTTTCTTAACTCATTCGTCCCGAGGAGCGCCTAGAGGCGCTGCTGGAGATCACCGCTTCGTCCCGAGGAGCGCCTAGAAGCGCAGCTTTCAGAGGGTCTCATTTCCCGGGGAGCGCTTAGAAGCGCAGATTAACATGCCTGTCTATTGGTTCATAGAAAAAAAAATTGAGCGGTTTTTCACCCCTAAACCAATTAAAAATAATCTCTTAAATGGTTAAGGAAGATATTTATACGGTTTAAGAAAAGTTTTGATTGGTTGTTGGTGACAACATTCAATTTTGCGTCACATGTTTTGAAATGACAAGCGTTCTCGATCTTTCTGGATTTTTTGCGTCAAAATGGCGGACCTGTCCAGTGACGACGAGTGTAATTTTGAAGGATTTACCTTAAACGACATCATTAGTGACTCTGACATCAGTCTGTCTGACTCCGAGGATGATGATTCGTCGGAAGATGAGCTTCCTTTGCGTATGTTTTGTGGAGGAAGGAGCAGGGAAAGCGGCGATGTTTGTGATGCAAGCACTACAACAACAACTCCTTGTATCGACGGGCGATGGCGAACTGACTTTTCGGAAGTAAAAGTGGCCGATTTCAACGAGCACACCGGGCCAACTGTAATACTGGACAAGGAAAAGGATGAATTGGACTTTTTCCGGCTTTTATTTCCAGAGTGTTTGACGGATTTATTGGTTGAGCAGACGAATTTGTACGCCCAGCAATGTATGTCTAGGAAGGAGGACTCAAAATGGCGTGATGTGACTTCCGAAGAAATCAACGCCTTTCTCGGACTGCATGTTCTAATGTCTATCCTGCAACTTCCATCTTATAAGCTGTACTGGACTACTGACAAGTTGCTACGTATCCAGTCGGTGCCTAACATCATGACAAGGGACAGGTTTGACAAAATCCTACAGTATTTCCATTGTAACGACTCTTCTACTAATCCACCTCGAGGAGAAGAAGGACATGACAAGTTACACCATGTTCGGCCCATTTTTGATGAAGTTCAGAAAAATTTGGTCTTGAATTATGATGTGCACAAGGAAGTCAGTGTTGACGAGGCGATGATTCCTTTTCGTGGAAGGCTGGGTTTCAAACAATATATGCCCAACAAGCCTTGTAAATTTGGTGTGAAAGTTTGGGAACTGGCGGATAGTCACAACGGTTATGTCTACCAGATGCAAGTATACACTGGCAAGAAGGAGTCCGGCGGAGTAGAAGTTGGTCTTAGTACACGGGTGGTCAGTGATTTGACTGAAATATTGTCCGGTAAGAATCATCATGTGTACATGGATAATTTCTTCTCTAGTCCTCAACTTTTTGAGTCTTTGTTGGCGAAGCAAATCTATGCAGCTGGGACTTGTCGTGTAAATCGTCGTGGCTGGCCTGATGGATTACACGGCAAATGCTTACCGAAAGAAAAGGGTAACAGCAAGGCTTACCAGAGAGGAAATTTAGTGGCAACTTCTTGGTATGATAACCGACAAGTAAATTTTCTTTCAACCAACAGTGACCCACGTCAGGTGTCCAGTGTTAGTCGAAAACAAAAGGACGGATCAAAGATACAAGTTCCAGCTCCCCACGTCGTCTCAGAGTACACTAAGTATATGAGCGGCGTGGACCACGGAGACCAGCTTCGGATGCAGTACCCAAGTGCCAGAAGGTCCAAGAAATTCTGGAAGTATATCTTCTGGTTTTTGTTCGACACGGCAATCTCTTCTTCTTTTATTTTGATGAAGGAATCGCCGAATCATCAAGACAGAGCCACGAACGTGAAATCACAACTCGACTTTCGCCAGAAGATTGCATCCAAGTTGATTGGGAAGTTTCGACAGAAAAGGAGGTACCATTTCGACGAAACTGACAGTAGTGGAAGGTCACATTGGCCGGCAACTATGCCCAAAAAGAAGCGATGTGAGCTTTGCAAGTCCACCAAGGTGAGAAGGGAGTCAAATTATGGATGCACAATTTGTAATGTGAATTTGTGTGTCACCTGCTTCGAACCGTACCACGTCCAACGTCGCCGATCTCATGAGGAGTAAATTTTCACCATTACTCCGATTCCAAATGCCCTTTTAAGGGCAACCCAATTCTAATGAATAAAGTTTCTCAATTTGCACAAACCCAACACAAAGTCCCTCACTTCCCTTTTCAATTTTTTTAGACTCCCACAAACACATTGTCAAAAACAACTTTCTTTACTCCAATGATGTCGATAATTTCAAAGCATTGATACAGTGTATATATCATATCAGACGTCATTCAATATATATGTATTTTAAAACAATAATTACATTTTTTTTTTCTATTATGTACATGTAGTATACGACTTACTGCAACACTTCTGTCTCAAATTGCTGGGAGGAAAAATACTAAGCTATAACTTATCCTATTTTTTACATGTATTCAATTCAATTCTAGCTGATAATCATTTTTAGTTCAACGTGAGTCAATAATTATTTCTTTTTTTAATTATTATTCTGAAAACGTCCGAGTTTATTTAGGAAAAATGTTTTATAAATATAAAATAAATATATCTTGAAAAATAAGACAAATTTTGTGGGTGTGGCCTGTCATTTGACAAAACCAACCAATGAATCTGCTCGGTTCTGTCACATGATCACAACTGGTAGACAGCTAACCAATCACGAAGTCGATAAGCCGTATGTCGGCCATCTTCTAGCTTCGGTACAACTGAAAGACGAAAAACCTATCAATTATATTCCGTTATTTGTAGTTGAAAATTACGTATCATTAATGAGTCATTGCTATTTTCGAAATATCCAGATTTTCCTCTTTTAAAAGATACTCACATTTTGTTTTTAAACGGCATTAAAACGATACCGAAGGCAAATTTCCAACGTAAAAAAACAGCCAGTTTGTAAAACATTTTGATCGACGCGCCGCCAAAGGTTGTAGTCTGCCGATTTGTTCTAACTGCAGTAGCGGCAAATAATGGGAATTTTAAACAAAAGTACGTGATATTTGGAATGGATTTTTTTCATGAGCACAAACGGATGAGTGAGCAAACGAATAATCTGCATGATAAATCGGTTGTGACCACAAAAATTATATTGGTAGCCTTTATAAGTGAACCAACCTGTGGACATAGAACACTTTTTTTGTGTTTTAGTGCATTCAACGGCTTCAAAACTAAATTCAGTCCATAACTTTTTTTCAAAAATGTGATCAAATGAAAGCATGGCCACCACATATTTCGTAAGTCTTTACTTTATTGCTCAAATATAAAAATTCGCCTCACTACAGGCAAAAACGTCAACCGATGCAGGATCCACCTGCTGCCTGCTCGGGACGAGGCCGACAGCACAGCTGTAGTACCGGTAGCCGTATACGCTCACAGGGACGAATGAGTTAAACTCTTGTTTATTTTTTGCTGATTGCTCTCCAATTCATTTCCGTCCAGAGCTTAATTCTAGCTGTTCAATGCTACCAACTTGTAGATCCTTCATCATAAGTGATCATTCTAAGATGACTTTGGCTGGTTGCACACATGGAGCGGACACCACTTGCTATATAGATGAAAGGAAGAGCATCCAATAAAAACCTGCCACCTGTCTACCACCATGTTTCTCCAGCAAATTATCCACGTCGAAGATGGCCATATCGATTAAATACCATCATACAATATGCATGGGGTTTTCATTTCAAAATCCTTTCTGTGGCACTTTGGCTGGCATTGACTGTTGTGAATTGGGGCCATTGATCAAGAGTTTGTTTTCTTTCCTGAGAAACTTCCTCTCCAGTCTGAAAGTGAGGACAAAGCCGCCTCTATTCAACCTGATTAGACTGTGTGTTATTCAATAGTGGTATTGATTGATATCCAAGAGGCTGATTCTCTGTGTATAGCTTTCTATGGAGAAGCTTTTTTTATCCCCCATAATTCTGCTTTTCTCAGAAGCAAACTGATTGGGTACAAACAGGATGGTGTGGCCATCATATGATAAAGAGCCCCTGGTGGTATTGGATAGATCACAAAAAGTGCCATTTTAGGATGGTTACTGAAATTAATTTTCGGCGAAGGGAAGGGTGGTATGATTTTTGTTTCTGTCAAATTGTACAGAAATGTAATTTTTTTGGTAGGCTTATTGTTATTAGAGTTAGTGCATGTATATAGAGATGAAGTAAGCTCAGTGTGTAGGAATAACAAAGATGGATTTGACTGATCCTACATTTAAGTGTCCCAATTGTTCACACAGCCCACTGCTCCAGACTTGACAAACAGCCACCTTCTTTCTCAATTATCAATATTGCCAGCAACGATTTCTCTCTGTGCACGTTTCTTTCCCAGGAGATTGTGAGAGCTTTGAAGGCGACTGCTTGATCCTCCACCAGAATGCATAAATTAGATTGATATTTTAAAGACGGTAATCTCTCAAAGCCAGCACTTCAATCACTTGTCGAAGCTGTACAATTCTACTTGACATGAGTCCAATTTCGTATCGACCTGTTCAGAGCCTGTAGTGGGAATCAACAAAATCGCTGGAGATTCATTGTGGAAATTTGGTCGATCGTCCACACATACATAAGAGCTAGACTTGCTTCTGCATTCTAATGGATTCTCAGTTCTCGCATGACAGCCTCAGCTTTTTATTCAACCACGATTTAATTCAGCTCCCTGATTCTATTACTGGTAATTCAGAAGCCACTATGGGAAGACAACTCTTTTCGATTGATGACTCCCCTTTGCTGACATGCAGATTGAATTACTCCTCTTTACATTGTTGCTATTTTCTTCTTGTGGAGGAAGATAAGAGTTTTATAGTGTAATTGAAGTATTTGTAAAGGGGAAATTTTGATAGCATTTTTTTTTTTTTTACATTTTTGGTTGTATTTCCGTTTCTTTTTATTTAGTTACTTTTGGTTTTCTCTGTCCGTTCAATACAACTGGGTATATATATATACAAATGCTTTGAAAAAACGTCTAGATACGGTGAAACTAGTTAGCGTAAACCTAACCAGTTGCGTTTGTCATGTTTTCTTTCTGAACATAATATTTTGCCACACACAAAGGCAGTTTTCTGCAGCTTTTTCTCTTATATATATGTATACTGAGCTTATATATATATATATATATATTGGGCTCTGTTTAAGGGACCTCCAAGCTGTTCAAAGTAAACTGATATTGAGTCTGTGCTGCCGATGCTCTCTGTTTATACCATGCTCCAGAAATCTCATGGGTACCTTTAAGCACCCTGGCATGTGTTCCTGATGTTATGTCTTACTACACACTTACTGCACTATGTTTCTGCCACTATCTTCTGATCTCTATACAGATAAGCTTGATTTGTTTGGCTGCCTATGTTTCTGTGTTATTAAAGATACACTGTAGATAGCATTTAACTGTTATCTTATGTATCTGATGGCTAATGAACATATTGGATTGTCTCCCTTGTAGGTGATCCAACAAAGAAAACTTGTAAAAATTGTCACAAGCTTAACACAAGACATCTACCCTTGCCTTTTCTAGCCTTGGTCAAATAAAAATAAATTATTTTGTCTTTTAAGTTCCATAAGCTGTAAAAATTCACACATTTTTCTCAAATTCTGATGATAAAAGATTTAAGAGGTCCAAAGTTTATCAAAAACTAAACGATTAATGTGGAATTGAGGAAAATCTATACAGTCTGGCTTGTAAAAGTCAAAATACAGATCCAAAATTAAACAAAATTTAATTCTAACACATGCGTGATTTCCCTACAGGTTGTGAGATAGGACAAATCTGGCATATAAAGTAGCATATACGCAGAGAACGTTTTTATTGTCATGTCATCATTGTAACATTTTAGTCTAGGGCTGTAACACACCATTGAATGACGTCATGACCTAGATGCATGTGGGGATGTCAGAATGTTGTGTCTGCCTTATCTTTCGCCTTTAAAACTCACTCATAAAAGCAGGATAATGCTAAAAGACAATGGCAAAACTTGAAAGAGGAATTACATTAGCTTAAGGTGTAAATACATCTATATCTTTAAAAAGTGATCAGCTGTGCTCTTAGGCAAAATAATGGAAGCACGTAAAACAGCCGTTTGAAGCTTGCACCCCTATCATATTTATACGGCGGGCTGTATTATGGTATGAGCTCTGTCCAATTAAAACTATTCTTGAATAAATAAATAAAGTTTTAATCAAATTTAAAAACAAGAGATACAGTACACCAAAAAAATTGCCACTAATGCTCGCGCGTCTGGTACGGGGACTCGACGCGTCGCCGACGGACATCTCACGCGTCGCTCATTTCCGAAATTTGATCTCCCGAGAGAAGTTTTCATTATGGGATACGCGTCGCCGACGCGCCGCCAGTGCTTCCGAGTAGTTCCGACTTATGGCAGTTAGCATTCAACATGGCGCCGTAAACATAGAGTAACCGAAACTGACGTGTGAGCTTCAGCAAAAGTCGTTCAGAGAGACGTATCGCGTCGGTTTTATGGCGAGAGGGATGCACGGGGATTAGATGAATAAAAGGGTCGATGAAATGCAGGTTGTCACCAAGCTTCTCCCTCTGATATTCAATAATTGACATAAAAGTTTGCAGCGATTTGAGTGTTGTTGTTGTTGTAATCAACATCGGTTTGTGAACTCGACAAATTTCTTGCGAGCGTGTTTTTAAAAGATAATATTCAAGGTGATATGTTTGTACTCACATGGCTTTTGAGTTGATCAGCATTTTAATCTCAATAAGCATTTGTTGAAAAGTAAATCCGAACGTCAAGTTGAACTTTTACTTACACTCACTGCCTGTTTAGTTTTTTAAAGAAATTATTGACTTGTACCGCATACGTTTTTAATAGCTGAAACAAATAGGAAAGCGGAATTTTGCTGGGGTAATTATACCTCCCTTAGTATGCTCCTGCAGACATTTCTTTGACTGTTTTTTTGGTAGAAATTGTTACTTTGTGCTCTAGAAATGCTATCATATATGCAATGTATTCATTGCCACAGACATTTCAGTCTAAAGCCGTAAAGGGAGTAAAGCCACGGTTTAAATACAAGCCCACTCAGACCAAAATGAAATATTTATCAGTGGAATTTTCGCTCGAACGCTGCTTGTTGAGGAGTTGCCATGTACTCGCCGAAGGTTCAGAGTTTCCTCCAGGCAACGAGCCTGGTTTTCTCCACCCCTAACCTGGCCATATAAGTGAAATAATCTTGAGTTTGGCATAAAACATGAATCAATCAAATACAACTATATAATGAGTGGTGACATTGAACGCAACTCGGTCAATAATAAATATTTTTCTTTTCTCAATTGATCTAAACCAGTTTGATTGAACCATTTAAAGTAAGAGTAAACTAGAATGCCTTCAGCGTGACACTATGGATTAAATATTCCCGACACTATACACTGGGGAACATCACTATTTATGTGATTGATTGTTTGGTGTTTTAGGCAGCGCTCAAGATTATTTCACTTATACGTCGGCGTTGCAAGTTTTATTGTGTGAAGAAACCAGGCTCTATGCCCGGAGGAAACCTATGACCTTCTGGTGGTAACTGGCAACCATCCCACATAGGTCGTTCGAGTGAAAACCCTGTCAGAAAATTTTCCAATTTTTTTTATTGGAGTATTTTCAGTACAGGCCAGGTAAAGCTGAGATGCCTTCTACTGGATAGATGGAAAGGACTAGAAGCATGACATCTCCCCCCCCCCCCCCCCCCCTCTCAAACAAAACAAACAATTGAAAAAGTTGGTTTGTGTTTTAGGCAAGGGACCACAAAAGATTGTTTCACTTTTTTTCTAGCATTTTATTTCAAAGAGAAACCTAGACTCTAGCTTGATTGATTGATGTTTTAGGGCGTACTAAATATTTTGTCACTTTTGGCATAGTCGGGTTTAGTGGTGAAGGAAACCAATCTCTTTACCTTGAGAAAAAAACACCCAGATTTTCAAACAGTAGGCCTAACTGGCAACTCTTCCACATAGTGAAAAATTCAAGATTCACTGGCATGGGAATGCCTGTCGCTTAATAAAGCAAGTACTGTAGCGAAAACGAAATCATGTAAACACAAAAACTATTTCCCTTTTTTATTTGTGATATTTGTGTTGGTTCATTTTCACTTTATGCCCAAGATTATTTCCTCAATACACCAGACTGTTCTGTTAAATAAAAATCTACAAGAAAACGTGCAAGTTTATTCTCATTTTGACTGAAACAAAGACAGATCTGGATTATTTAAAATTAGAGAATTACATACAACTTTAATGATTCCTCAATGCAATTGAAACAACAATTAACTTTATTTGTCCAACCGTAAAACCTTGAGTTATTTGACTTTCTTATGTATTCTTCATTAAAATTGTATTCTGCAACGATTCTGTTATTTGTTTTCCTCTAGCTGCATTAGCAATATTTAGTAGAACACTGGTTTCTCTATCTAAATGGTTCTTAAGGGAGACAGTAGACTTGAAAATATTACTGGTTACATATGACTAAATTACTTCCAATTCCAGTCAGAATATGCCACAGATAAGATTGTTTATGTCGAAGCTGATATCTTGAGCCAATTGCTGTCAAAAATTTGTTGATTTAGCAATGTTTTACACTGCACTGTGACGGAAAATTATTTCACTTAAAATTAAATGGGTTTCCAGGTTTAGTGCACTGTGGGAGAGTAAACCACGATCTTTGCCCATGGGAAGCCCTCAACCTTCAGCAGCAAAAGACGAGCGAGTACAAATCACACTCCGAATCTTTTCCACATTTTCCGATTGGGTGTGATTCCAACTCTCGGCAAGTCAACCATTCCAGAGGGTAACATCAAGTGAAATCCAGTTAAATTTTGGGGGGATTGAAGGCTTGTGTTGGCGTGAGAGACCATACCTCTACCGACTGAGCCTAAGTGACTGTGTTTGAGATCATATGAAAAACTGTAGACAGGAATGATTGTCTTTTCTATCTGATATTAAGACAGATTTTTTTAGAACAAGTGTTTCAATCACACAATGGAGGTCTGAAAGATAAAAAGGGAGTAAAACATTTTAGTTATATAACTTTAATGTAATGAAATTTTTAATTTGTACTTTTGAGTTCATATATTGATCTTACGAAAGACTTTTAATACTTGCATTTCAATTCAAAAGAATTAAATAGATACGAAATAAAAATTCCTTTGGCATTACACAACGTGATTTTGATAATTTCACTCAAATAAACGACCGAAAGAGCTGTGGCGTACTAATGAGGAAATAGTGCCTTTACAAAAAAAGTTGATCAGAAAAGTGTTGAGATACCCTGACTTTATAGTATACTAATACTAGGGTTGTGGTAAAAAAAAAAATGACCTGAAACACAGAAGAAGACTCTATAACTTCAAATAATTCTCCTTAAAATATACATGGCATTTGAAATCAGTTATTAAGTTCAAATTCTTTACAATTATTACTACCGTTTCGTCTTAAATTTAAAAGATCTAGTACTAGTAGTAGTACGTAGCTGAAAAGTGAAAGTTACAAATTTGAGGACTGGTCTGTTTTTGAGCCTTTAACGTACACAAAACACAATTAAAATGTTGCAATTATATCTTACAAAACAGATTTGAAAGAAAACTTTAGCAAAAAAGAAATTCACTGCGAAACTATAAGCTGTAACTGACTTCTTTACCTTTATTTCGTTACCGTTCAAGACTGCATCAGTGCAAGTAACTTTGATCGCCATGTGCGCCAGCGGAGATTTTGACAGTCGGCGCTACCGCAAAGCGGCCTTAATGTCGTAAATACAGTCAAATGTTCAAAACCGTTTCGTTGTCGGACGAAAACAAAAAATAAAGAAATCGGCTGACTGCTTATCGATCCATAAACAAGTTTAGCGTATGTTGTTTATGTTGTTATGTTTATTCAAAACTTTTATTTATTTGCGACTTCAACTGGGCTGATGACCGTCCCAGACGCGTCGGGCCAACAAGCTGCTGTGGCAAGAGGAGATCGCCGACGCGTCGAATGTGCGTCGCAAACGGAGAGAGTGGCCGTCGGCGATGCGTTTTTTTAGTGGTAATTTTTTTGGTGTACTGTAACATTTGTAAGTTTATCAACAGATAAAGAGAACTGGGCCTTGTTCTACTTATCATGTAAACATATACTAGTTCTTATCAGTAGTGCTAACAGCTTTGATGTAGATTTAGCCTCTGATTTGAAGATCATATACATCTAGGCCTTATATTACCTTGTCTTATTTAGACTGGTAACCTTTTAAAGCTGTGTGTATGGTTATGAATTGAGTTACAAGCCAAGGTGTTTATAGTTCCATAGATTTGGACTGTGATGAATATCTGAAAAGTGCACCTGAATGTTTTGCTTTTCATAGCCATACACAACTGTTTTATACGTTTTGTAGCCAAATGATATAGATAAACAATATTATAAGAAAAGGAAGCGAGAATTCATGACTTGCACAGAGCACAATTCTAGTTCATGTTTGGAGCTCAAGGTTGTAGTGGTAAGATTTCATTTGTTGACATAACCTCCTTCCTCTGAATCTTGAAAGTAAATTCAAATGTATATGGAAGGATTTATTTTGGTACATGCATGTCAGCAGTTACTGTGTCTCTCTGGGCGTATTTTGCGTTTACCGAAACTCTTGTTAAGATATAGACTCATTATGGGCCGATCTGCGAAAATCTATTCGATTATTAATCGTAAAGGTGGCAAATTTGCTGTATTAAATAGAAAAAAAATAAACTACTAAAATTCAGTTTTTTATGCTCTTTGAATTGCCCTTGGTTTCTTCAATTTGTCAAATTTTACCCAGACTGCTTGTCCGGGCCATACCTTGGGTAATATTGTCAGGATTGTTTTGAAACTTGGCTGGTATATAGTCATTACCAAGACCTTGTGCAGTGTTACGCTTTTCTATCTGTGACGAGAATAATTTTAGAGTTATTGCCCTTGGTTTCTTCAATTTGTCAAATTTTACCCAGACTGCTTGTCCGGGCCATACCTTGGTTAATATTGTCACGATTTTTTTGAAACTGGCTGGTATGTAGTCATTACCATGACCTTGTGCAGTGTTACGCTTTTCTCTCCGTGACGAGAATAATTTTAGAGTTATTGCCCTTGGTTTCTTCAATTTGTCAAATTTTACCCAGACTGCTTGTCCGCCCCATCCCCTTTCTGTCAGCAGATGTTCACATCATTCTTGTATATGTATCTGTGAGAGCATAAAAACTTCCTGTTCAAAGAATAATTGAAGCCGTTTTGAACAAAATACCAATAGATCAATCTGTCATTTTACTTAGGGATTTCAACAAAATTGACATAAATGTTAAGCTGATATCTTCTCCAACGCACAAATCAGGGGCCGTACTAGACCAGGTATATCTCACTAAAGATAGGAAGCCAGTGCTCCATTTGACTGCGCCATATTTTTCAGACCATGAATGCATTTGGATTGGCTTGGAATGAACAGTACCTGGTACATGTATACTTCTGTTTGATTGTTTAATTTCTTTAAATGTCAGTAAACTTGGATGGCATATTCATGGCCTTCCAAACCAATCAATAGTCTAATTTTTTTGTCCATTGTCCTGTTTTGACAAATCCTTACAAAGTAATATAGCGCGATATGATTTATTCTTTAAGCATCTCCAGAAAAATGGATATTTGCAGAGTTATTGCCCTTTTCTCATTATTTGGTCAAATTTGCTGAGCGTATATCTGCGATGGGGAACCGGGGAGCATCCATCAGTTTTACTGATACTTTTCTTGTTTTTCTTTACATTTAGGGTAATGTGTTAAGAGTAGAAATAATGGATTGATTCTCTGCACATACGCTGTGATTATTCGGGCCTCTGGCCCTCGTTCAAAAACAATGGGCACTTCTTTTTTTCTTGCAGTTATCACAGCATAAACTCAGGGGAATCAATCCATTAATTCTTAAAGTGGCATGAACTGCCAAAATGTTGATATTTTGACGTAAAAACAGAATGTTGAAATTATTGACTATTTTTCTCAAGACATATAATTCAGAAGCTTTTTAGTGCTTATAGTCTCAAGAATGTACGATAAAGTATTTAAATTTTGTTTACGTTTCGAACACTATTCCAGTTCTTATATGCCACATACTGTATGGATTTTCCTCATTCCAACGCCAATCATTTAGTTTTTTGATGCCCTTCAAATCCTCTTACTAAGGTGACGATCAGTAATTGTGAAAAAAGTGTGAATTTTAGCAGCTCAACCCACTTTAAATAACCGAGACAGAAATATATAAGTTACATTTTTAAGTACATGTTACACATATGGTGGGAACTATTATACATGTATATCTCAAGCTTAGCTTAACTCATTTTCATATAGAGTTTATGTATGAAATTCCAATTAGTGTTGATATGAGACTAATGATATTGAATAGATTCATGACTAATGACGCTTGGTTAGTTTTGACCTGTTACGTAAGCAAAATTGTGAGTAACAGATTAAAATACAAAAAAATATGGTATTAATTTTTTGTAAAGAGACTTAACAAATCTTGGCAGACATTTGTTTGTTTTCTGAGGTTCCAGGGCCTACACTGTAATCTAGGCTGGATTTGAACCTCATATATGGAGCTCCCAGCCCCGATAGCTCAGCCGGTAGAGCGTTCGCTTCAGGCCTGGGAGATCCTGGTTCAAGCCTGGGTCGAGTCAGACTTAAGACGTTAACAGTGGTAGCTGCTGCTGCTTCGCTTGGCGCTCAGCAATAGGAGTTAGAACAGCGACTGGGTGAGGGGGCTTGCTGGGTGTCTTCGGCAAGTTGTCTCGGTGAGGCAGCACCTAAAAGAGCGGTGGAAATCCGCCCTGCAACAAGGAGACAACATGTCCATATAACTGAAATACTGTTGAGCAGGATGTAAAACCCAAATCACTCACTCACTAACCCAAACCAGAGTATGAGAAAAAATTGTTGTGATTGTTGCTTTAAATATTGAATAGAAGTAAGGACTGCTCTGCATAGTATAGGGCCATTTAAGACAGATTGATCGGTTGATTGATTGATTGTTTGGTGTTTTACCAGTTGCATTGTGGGAAGAAACTGGGCTCTATTCTCGGAGAAAACCTACGACCTTCCGGTGGTAACTGGCAACCATCCTTTAACACTACTTAAATGTACGTACCCGAGACTGCTATGACTGAACAGATTCTTATTTGTACTTCTAGAGAAAAATGACTGATAAATTCAAAATAATGTTTTATAGATTTGAACGTTTGGGCAACTGATGTCGGTTAAAATTAGTATTCCTGTTTGTCATAAAGGTGGAACATTTCTATTCAATGATGTATAATGTTTAAAGGCACACTTGCCGCGAAAATCAGGAATATTGTTTACATTAAAAAGAAAGACCGTTTTCTGTATTTTTCCAAGACAATATAAGTTAGGAACTTTCTATTTTTACCAAAATTTAAAAGTTTGGACATCACTTTGTATTTTTAATTTGAATTTGAAAATTTGAATTGTTAGTTGCCCGTAACGTAAACAAACCAAACCGCTCGCAGGGGCGATTTTATGTTTCAGTCGAGTGAGTGAACTAACGGCACAGTGTAATTTTACGTAGGCCTATTTATCTGAGAAATACAGACTGACGATCGGTTGACAACGACTGGAAAAGCCTGCTGATAATTGTTTGAGTGTAAACCACAGATAAAAAGGCCTGAAATGAGGGTAATCCAACACGAAAGTTGACGGACACTGATCGTTGTTGTTGTAATCAGGCTTTGATTCTTCATTTGTTTTTCACCCCATTTCTACATTCTAAAGCTAACTAGACATGTTTTATGTGTCATATGTTTAAGTTTAGTGGTATTAGTCGTAGTAAGCTCATGTAAATTGGTTTTCTTAGCAAATTTAAACAGGCTACTGTGGCAAGTGGGCCTTTAAGCCGGCCTAATTTATTTCTATGATCAATAGCTTCACATGTGTATTTCTGTCAACATTCCAATGTTAGGAATATAAATGTGTGATTTTAAGTGTGATATTGCTTTACAAGTTTTAAATAAGTGCCTTTTGATTATTGAAATAAGAAACAGAAAGATTGTCGTGCTTGTGTTTTTCATAGTCAGTACTATGTTATGTATAGCCCTTGGCATGGTTTAGTCAAAGCTTTTAAGATTAACTGCTTCAAAGTCTGTTCCTTTGACAGAATTTGTTGCCTTGAGGTGTTGCCTTATTCACAAGTTCTCTGAGCTGTTTCTTTAGATTTAACAGGGGGTTAAGTGATTTAGGCTACATTTCACAGTTTGTTGAATTGGCTACAGGCTTAATAGCTTTTGTTGGACTTTTGCTGTAAAAGCCATTGAAATTGATCTTATGAGCTTTGGTCATGCTTGACTGATTTCAGTTCTGTTTGATTGAATAGCAGTCAGGTTGCCATCTTGTAAAGGTTAGAGTGGTCTACCATAAGCAGGTCAAAGTTCATACCAAACAAAAACTGTGTAACAAAGCTGTTCAGCTTGTACCAGGTGCCCCTTGAGTTTACTCCCTTGAAAGAGCTCTTCAGGCTATTAATGGGATTTTACAGAGAATTAGCCTGTTGGCAAATTACCATGTGATTACCCCCAACCTACCTCTTACAGAGTGGAATCGGGGTCAGGGCTATGGTTACAGGAGTTACATAAAATGGCCATGGCACACAAACAGGTCATTTTGGAGATATCATTGAATCTAGTATGGCCAGTTCTCGCTGATGGCCATCACTGCTGGTCATTTTATGCCCCAAACTTTCACCTCCTTTGTGCCAGTCACAGAATTTCCAATTTGCTCTTTTCATGGAAAATTCATTATATCTGAAGTTCTATAGTTATACACATACGATTTTCTGTAAATATTTCTGCAGTTTGTCTTTCAACAAGATTTTATTTTCTTTTTTCTTTGAAAAGATGTGTTCATAAATTTTAAAAAAATTTATATTTCAAGAATGGATAATGTGCGTTTTGGCTCGAAATTAATACATTTAGTGAAAGGATTGATCTGGGATACAATCCCTTGCTAATGTTGTGTCTTGACTGTCAAATGTCCCTGTCAAATGCAATGACACTCTAGAGCCTCATGTTGGATTGTATTAAAATTTGCTCCTTTGGGAGTCATTGAAGGCTGTTCTTTGTTCTGGGCGTGGGATTGAATTGCCCCCTGTCAATGCTGCTTGTCTGAGTGTGATTGTATATCCATGCTCTGCCTAGCACCAGGCCTGGTTAAAGTGGTTTGTATTGAACCTGGTAAGCTTTCATAGCTGGCCCAGATAACTCAGAGGCAAGTGGAGAGCTCAGTTCAACAGAGGACCAGCCTGAGGTTTACATGTGTAAGGAGAGGCTGGAAAGAGTTTAACCAACAAGGCACTTCATCATCAGCAGTTTGGAAAATTTGAAATCAAAATAGTGTCTATATCATTTTCAACATTATCCAAGGATATTATTGTGTGTTTTGCTGTGTGTGCGTTGGTGTTTTATACCATAGATACAAATCCTAGTTGACCCCTTTAAGAGGGTTATATGGATATCTTCATATGTTATGGATCTAATACATGATTAACACATTTGAGTACTCTGGCATCTATGAGAAAAGTAAGTTCACCTTTCTAATACATTCAATAATAATATTATTCACTATGGTTTGATTGTTTTTTCATATAATTGTTACACATCACTTTTATCTTTTAGCCATGTCATCTTGCATCTTTTCCCAATTAATTAAGTTAGATCTTATACAAAAGAATAAACATGTAAATAGAAGTAAGGAACTGATTTCCATGTTTTATCTTCAATTATCAGTCAGAATCTGCTTATCAAATACACATGTAACATAGCCTGTTCCCTCATTTCATTAGTGTTAGCAGTACTGAATGGTTATTCATGGAATAATGCCACACAGTGAAACCCTTGGGGGGAAATATCTGACTGCTTCTAGTATATGTGTTGTTTCCTTGACAACTTGGTAACAGGCAACTTGAGTGATTTCAACAGAATCTTTTTTTTTTTTGGTTTCTTGATGTTGAGTCAATGCGTCCCCTTTTTTTAGTCTTATCAGCACGTCATTGTTGATGGTCTCACTTTTTTACACGTCTGCACATCTTTAAAACATGGCCAGAAAACAAAAGAATGATCTTGTAAACTGAGTGTTTGTTCTGGACTTTTTGGCAAACCCTGTTAAGACTGTATCTCCTTGATGGCTCACCCAACTCGGCAGTTTTCACAAACACAATTTGTCAACTTAACAAAGCATAGAGCCAACAGGAACGCCAGGGCTCTTATATCATTCTAGATGTTTGCTTGTTGAGATTCTGTTGTTTCTACAAATCTCACATTGTATAGCAGTCAATAGTGGGATACTGTTGTTATTGTTTGAGGCATTCTTTCTGGGAAAGAGACCCTTGCTAAATTGGGTGCAAGGAACCTAAAATAAACACCTTAGAACTGTTGTTCCTTTAAAATGCTCTCTAAATAAGCACCCTGGCTATCTGTTTAGGCTTAAACAAGGAGTCTGACATACAGACACATCTAGCTGATGAAGCATATGTTAGTTTTGAACATTTATCAATTAAACCCCTTCTCAGAAGATGAAAAAAAATATTTTTGAATTGTCTCTCTTCACTGAAAACGAAAAACTTCATTTTCTCTTATTCCCATGCTGTTTCTAGCCCTTTTCTTTCTTGTTTTCCTCTCTGATTTGAAGATTTTTGATCTTATCTAAGATAATTGTCATCGGTCCTAGGTATTTTCTGTTGAGCATGGTGTTTTTGCAGGTAGCCCTTTTCTATACAGAAACATTTTCTATTGAATGCTTTAAATATGCTCTTTTATATAGAAAGCAATCTGTTGTAACACTCAATCTTATTCAAGTTAGATTTTCATGTATCAAAGCGACATTCTTTAAGTTAGTTCATATGACCAAGTCTATTAACTTCTGTTGTTCAGTGAGTTCAAACTTCAGTGTAAAGACATACCATACGTTTTAAATGTAAATATGTTGTAGTGAAAATGTAATAAAGTTCAAAATATGATCCCCTGAATGCTAAATTACAATGAAGATAATAGAATTGTTATTTGCAAAGCACTGCATTTTGTGCTAAAAAAAATATACGATATTTCTACAAAAGCAACCTAATTGTAAATCAAATGAAACCGAAGATACAGGAAAGCATTCCTACAAGAAAATTGATAGAAACCTCAATAAACTAATACATGTGATATTGATATAACAATTGTTTATTTTCTTTTAATGTCTGATGCACTTAGTAAGCACATACACAATGTCTTTGGGGCCTGAAGGACAAACACCTAAAGCCCTGTTCAGGTCGAGTTAAGATCCGATCCGATCGTCGTAAGCTCCAGTCTGTAGTGAATCTGCGATCAATCAGTCGGAGAACTTTTTTCGACATGAGCGGCCTTTGGACTCTTCAGATCGGTCTCAGACTGATCAGTCTTACGATCATAAGGATAGAAACATGTTCTATTTTCTCCCGATCAATCTTAAGGTCACGGCCAATCAGCGACCTATGCTTAAGCACATGATCATTTTTTTCTCGGTGTTTCGAAGACGACGTATTGTTACGTCATTCCTAGTGGCGTGCCAGTCTGCAGAATATACATGTAGTGATGAAATTCCCTTTCCGATCAACTGATCGCGTCAACCTGAGCGGGCTTAAAGACTGATCAGTCGGTAATCGTTTGGCTGAACGATAAACCTAGTCTCAGTCGACATGAACGCTCTTAAGATTCAATCGCAGACAATGGGATCGGATCTTAACTCGACCTGAGCCGGACTTTAGATACATTTTAACTAAATATTTTTGATATCAGCCCATTCCTCATTTTACAATATGTTTTGTGTATCAGCATGTCTGCATGGAATATTATTGGGTCTTGATTTGGATCATATTCAATATATATATATTCAGCAATTCCTAAAATCGAAATCTTAAAAATAGAAAAAGCTTTTGATTCTCCAAGATTAAGGATAAGATGTAAAGCTTTTTTATCCTCTGAGCTACAAGCTATAAATATGTCCAAGCCATGCATCACATAATACAGCATAACAGGATATAAATAATGCAATAAATAAAATCAACTTTAAAACTAAAAAAACATTGAATAAAATTATCACATTTCTTTCATTATCACAGTGTTTGAGTCATTATCTATCACAGAAGCAACAATAACATTTGAAGTTTGTACATATTTTTATGAGATGTTTGAATATATTAATATCACTGGAGGTGAGGTTAGGTGTTGGTTTGTTTTCAATCAGACTGATAAATTAATTTGAAATAAGAATTAAATTTTCTTTCCTTCAAAGACAAAGCTTTAATAGCTGTGCAGACTTTCACCTTCATCAGGGCTTGTCGTCTTCTTAGTGTTCCCTTCATTATTTTAATCCTATGAAATAAGGAATGCATAAATGCAGCATGAGCTACCAAAATTGACACTTTATTCAGAAGTTAAGATTGTCATGAGAAAGTGAGCATTCTAATTGACTTGAAAGATGTGATAAAATAAATAAAAAGAAAAAAAGTATTGATAAAGCCAGTTATTGGCATGGACCACAGATAGGTGCTAATTTAAATAAGCGTTATGTACGAGTACATTGTTCGGTTTTAGTTACAAACTACCGAAACATAAATCTCCAAGATTGGTATCAGTGGAAAAGATATGTTGTACTTCTTGGTAAAAATGATGGACAATGAGCTAAATGTGTTTGCCAGTTCATGCCACTTCAGTTAACAATGTTACCACCGAAGACCAAATGTAAAGGCAATATATAAAGCCTCTACGGATATTCATATTATTGTTATTAGTAAACTGTGCAAATTGTTTGTGAAGAGAAAAGAACGCAGTTTGTTATTGACTCTACATCGACTTGTGGTCCTTTATCACAGATTGATTATTTCTCATATCTGACAAACTAAGGCACTGTGTCCTTTTCAGTCCTGTTTTTATGAACTGTGTAATACAGAATCAGCTGCATTTTCCCTAAGGCCAATACCTATTTGATACTTCACATATATATCATGCCCTCTAAGGTAGTATTCAAGCAAAATTTATGGGGTTCAATCTCAGTCCACCGATGTTCTTGCCATAGTTAAGATGCGTAACCATTGTCAATGTGTTACAAAAGGAATCCAGAAATTCTACTGACCAAGGCTAAGCTCTTGTCAGTCGTCAAACTAATGAAATATCATAGGTTTGGTTTGTTACAACAATTTATGGGTGTAAAGGTCTAAATGATATACCTCTTTTTAACACAATTAGAAACTTGTCTCCATGGTTATTTTAGACAAGAAGATTTTCCCTGTGCCCATGTGTTTTAGTGATCATAAATATAGGAATCAAATGTTGTTTTTGGAGCCGCCGTGGAGCGCAGCGGAACAAGGTTCCTTTGAGGGTATGTAGAGGGAAAGAGTGTGAAACAAAGTTATACGAGATGTCACCAACTTATTGCCAACGTTATTATGTAAAAAAAATGTATGTGATGTTTTAGAACTGTATTGGTTACTCGTCAAACATGGCGGGCAACTCTTTATGAGTCAAAATCTCAACAAAGAATGACGCATATCGTTTTCGACTCCAAAGCTAGACTCGCGCCGTATCGAGGTTTGCATGCAGCTTCGATTAGGAAGCCGGATGGAAACCCTAGAGACAGGGGGAACTTACTTTCAAAGACTAATTTCATCACCCGATTTTAGCACTTAGAAATTTAGATATCTGACTCACTGTCAGTTGATTGATGACAAGGAAAATATATACCAAGGTATGCAGCTGTAATTATTAGGAATTCCAATCGCTTACATTGCCAAATTTAATATTTTCCTGTTATATACGAGCCGGGACTGCTTGGTGTGTCGGTTGACATTGTTCGAAGTTTTCAGTAACTCGTATTCGAAGGTTGAAAACAAAACACACAAAGCGTCAAACAGAAGTGGAATAGGTGGTTTTTTGTTTGTTCGTTCTTAAAATTAGTTGAAATAGCCCGAGTGTTTACTGAAGGTATTTTGTCGGCGTCAGAGGGATTTTGGCTGACTTTTCAACTATCGCCATGCGATTTTTTGGTACTCAAGCAGGCTGGCATACTGTCATTATGGTGTCAATAGTACCGAATGGGTAATGATGCTGACCATTCTGGGCGCGTAAGTCACATGTTTTTTTCTTTTCTTCGTGGTGCCAAGTAACAACATTTCACTGATTTCACCATATAATGACATGTACAATTTAAGACATGCAATGATATTACTAGCAGTCTATGAATAGACTTCTAACATCACTCCTATTCATCGAGATACAGAAAAAACTTCTAAATTTGTTGATTGCCACCTTCCATTGTCCTAATTGTAGTAAACAATACTCTAATGAGCTAGGAGCTCCCAAAATGTATTTATGGACACTAAAACACACGGGCACAGGGAAAATCTTCTTGTCTAAAATAACCATGGAGACAAGTTTCTAATTGTGTTAAAAAGAGGTATATCAGTTAGACCTTTATACCCCATCATAAACTGTTGTAATAAAGTAAACCAAAATGTATGATGATTAATATGTATAATGCTATACTGAGTCTGAACTACCAAGGTCGCCTGGGGAAATTTGTTTGTGTCTTTTAGTAGGGACGTACAGTCAAATTTCAAATCTTAAAAAATAAAGAATTTTTGAAATAAAAAAAAATACTCATACCTATACCAGGACACTTGTAAAATCAATCTGCAACTTTGGCCTTTTTCTATCATTTGGCATATCATAATGATACGATAGCTTAGGCCAATTTCTAAGTTTAGACAGTCAATCTCAATATTTGGGATTGCACAGCATAAATTATGACATTCGATCAGATGCGCAACGAGGTGAAAAGTATTTTACACCACCTTATCAAATCGCCTTTTGTCCGTGGTCCGTCTTCCGGTGTCTGTAAACTTTTCTTGTGACCGCGCTTCCAAGAGAACTACTGGACAGATCTTCATCAAATTTTACAGTTTGTTTGCTCATTTGCATATTAAAACGGTTTGTGATTTTTACCTACCGTAAATCACGTAGAATTTCAACGATTTTATTTCCAACTAAGGTCATGCGATAAGGGCGGCTGATGTTATTTCCCAGGGATTGGTGAACAAAGAATCGATTAGTGACACTAGCTAGCTCACTGCAGGGTATTCATGCCTGTCGCTGGGTTGTGTTGATAGTGGCTCACCGGCCGTCTGAATGCACTCTTTTGTGTATTGCCAGTTATTAATTACAGATAAACATAAATTCAATCAAATCAAAATCCGAACCTTACTACATTTGGTTGGTTTTCTAAAGTTGAATCCCGTTATTAAACTTAAAGAAAAAATGGCTAAAAACTGACTGTACAGACGCGTCAAACTCAACTGTGTGTATTTTTGCCATATTGGTATCGGTCAAACCATCATTTTCTCAGTGTTTTTATTCAGTGGGCCTCAGAAATGGTTACACAGTTGTTGTTATCATTTTTTTGTTACCTTGTAAATGTATCTATACGTTCTTGTAAAACAGCGGTAAATCCATGTTATTATAAGTTTGTTTTATAAGTTTGCCCTGGAAATGTACACGCGACTAGTTTCTGGAGAGTTGAAGAAAGCCAGTTGGATTATTCTATTATCCTTCAAAAGGGGGGGGGGGGGGGCAAAGTTCAGGAGATCGGTATATTTTTTCTTCACCAGGCTTTGTTTGAATGTCACTTGGTAGGAATTTCGCTATCACCGCAGCGAAATTAAAGTGACTTTGATAATGCGGTATCTTTCGATTTAAATCTTAACTGTTACGCTGCTATGTTTTTCAATGCAGATCACTATGTACAATGCTGTATTATATAGCAGTAAATAACCCAGGAATGCTGGCTTTTTTTTCAGAAATGCTCAAAAATAAAGATAATGCATATCAATTTATTTTGTTGGTTTTATTTTATTCTTGGAATTTTTTTTAGTAATTCATATTCACAGTACATGCCTACCTGATTTCCAGGTAATAATTAAGTCCCCAGACGACAAGAATTTTTTCAATCAACAGGTAAAGACAGGTAAGAAAACTAATTTTTTTATCAGATTTTCTGGGCAAAGACAATTTTTGTGCTTTATGAAAAGTAAAATTATGTGACAAAGAAACTGTTTAATGACACAACACACCTTTACCTACTCTGAGAGTGCAATAATTGGGTAAGAAACTTTTTCGTTTTATTTGGGTGGCCCTTATAAGGGCCGTTGGAAGATTTGATTGGCCCTGAAAAGGGCCGTATGAAGGAGTTGATGGTTACAACTCAGCAGTCAGGCTCATCTTTCAGCTCACAGGAGTTTTCTTGGGCAGCAGAACAGTCTGGATGTTTGGCAGCACACCTGCATGGGCAGTTGTCCGAGGAAAGTCCATACACATGGGGAATTTTAGCAATCAACAGGTAAAAACAGGTAAACACAAAAATACTATTTACAGTCTCCAAAAACAGTTTCTGCCACACTCACTGCTCATTTTGAGATGGTTTGAAGACTTTCTTTGTGTGGTAATTATGCCAGCATGAAGTAGGGCACAATCCCACGTCACAGGTGAGACAGACATAAGATGTGCGCACTCTCTTCTTTCTTTTCAAGTCTGTGCACACAATACAGTTTCTTTGTTTGCCGGTTGGTAACTTGTGCATCTTCAGATGTTGAGATGGGTTTGTAAGTCGATCTTCAGTTGACTTGACAGGCCTACCAACACGTCGCTCCTCACGGAAATCACCAACCATTCCTTCAACTACCTGAATCATGAACGACCTTCTGTCCAATTTCTTCGTAGGTGTGCCAGGTGTGACATGTTGTTGGTAAATAATGAACGCATTTAGTGCCAACCGACCAAGCATAAAGAAAAAAACTTTGTTGGTCCATTTCACCGACCGTCGTTCATCTAAAAACATATATGTCCTCATGTCTGACAAATCAACTCCGCCCATGTGCTGGTTGTAACTCACAGTAACATGAGGTACACGTCGCTCCCTATTCCTCTTGGACAGGTAAGTATGGGGAATAGCAGTGTCATTCGTAGATAAAAACATCACTGGCCTTTTGTCGTGGAAATTAACGCAGAGTAGGGGTCCTTTGCGTGCTGCAATAATTTCACCTTTTTTTTGTTTGACCTTGATGGCGGAAGGGATGCCTTTCCTATTGGACCGCAGCGTACCTGTCAGGTAAATCTTTTTCCTGAGTAAATCCTCAGCTAAAGAGATACTGGAGAAAAAGTTGTCAATGTAAAGATGATGTCCACGTTCTGTGTATGATTCCATCATTGTCATACAGACGTCATAACCGAGTCCATTGGCAGTTGATTTAGTTGATTTACCTGAGTAAATTTCCACATTACAGGTATAACCAGTGCTACTCTCACACAAATTCCACAGCTTGATTCCAAATTTATGATGGTGTTTATTTGGCATGTATTGAATGGACTGAGCTCTTCCTTGAAAGCCAACTAAACTTTCATCAACTGACAGTTCTTTACCAGGATAAAAATAATATTGAAAATTTCTCACAAATGAAGAGATAAAATATGATACCTTGTGAGCCCGACCAGGTAAATTCTCATTTCCTTCCTTGAAGTGGAGCATAGATAATAGCATTAAAAAACGATCCCTGGTCATCACAGTAGAAAAATAAGGAGTCTGTTGAGAAAGCTGTGTACTCCAATATTCATTCAACTTCTTTTTCTGAATAAGGCCCATGTTGAAAACAAGCCCGAGAAAAGCTTTCATTTCTTCCATATTTGTCTGACGCCATTTTCGAAACCGCGACTGATGTTTCACACTGCCAATCTGAAGTCTTCTCTCTGCCTTTAAATCCCCGTAGCTGTTCACTTCCTCCACCAAATCATCCAGAAACTGTTCGCCGAGTAAAAGAAGAATAAAATCCGCTGGAGTTGTAACACTAGCTGGAATATTCCGTGGTCCACGTAACTCAGAAAACTCTGGTACACCTGTCAAACGCTGATCGAAAAAGTCCGATGGTAAATCACCGACAGTCTTCCAACCATACGTGATTTCCGGCTGGTTTTCTTTGCCCGAGTCCTCGTCTTCGCTACTTGTGCTGTCATTATCGGATCCATCGCTGAATTCGCTGCCTGACAACACGAAATCTTCTATATCTGACTTCGAAAATCCGTAAAAAGAACTGTCCGAATCGCTATCGCTGTCAGAATAAACAACCGCCGCCATTTTGACAGAAGCGTTAATTTCACTTCTGCACTTTCCCGCCTTCATACGCCCAAATTAGGGTTTTGATCGTCTGTTTTTATTTCGACCAATCAAAATTACGATAATAAAAGTATGTTTCATGAATATTCAACAGATTTTACGGACGTATAAAGCATAGTTATCCAATCTAACAGCATTTAACATAGGTACTATCGAAAGCCACTATAATGGCTCCCCGCATTTCTACGGTGTAAAGCCTAAAGCCACTATAGTGGCTTGCCGCACTGGAGACGGCCGTCTGCTAGAGCCATTATAGTGGCTCGCCGCAGCGTAACAGTTAAAACATAAAGAAATGAATATTTAATCATGGAGCTGTACATGTATCTTCTCTGATTTCGAAACTCAGTCAGTCGCATGATTTCATCATACAACTATAACACATTTCGGCCGTAGTGCTATGGTTTCATCGGATACAGACTTAGTTTAAGCCTACAGTATTTTTTCAGAGCAACGACTTGATCGAAATATGGCTTGTAATCTCCGTACAGACGACGGGGAAGTGAAACAAGAAACATTAACAGGAACCAAAAGCATGATCAAGAATAAGAACTATTTGAGGATTTTACAGATCAAATTCTTCGAAAACTGTTTAGTTATTATTTGTAAGATCTAATATGTGATCTATTTAGTGATTTCAACGTACCCATATGAACAAATGTATCGAGTCTCCACCTTCGGACGATAGGCTACATGGTGCCAGTCAGTTATGTGGATTTTGATTACAGCAAAACACTATAGATTGGTTGAAGGTCAGCTATTTGCTGAATCTTATTGGCTGTTTCGCTTAGTGAAAATTCTCTGACAGTGAGTGACATTTACCACCCCGCCCATACTGGCAATAACCCTTTGTTGTATTAAACTGTTCCAATGATACGCTAGTGTCGGCAAGCGCTTTCTAAATAAAATAACAAATCTGCCATTAATTCCCATTACTCATGGATCGTAATTCATGGACCAGTTATAACTAAATAAGGACCAGTTGTAACTAAATAAATACAAAAATAACGATGGTTTAAACACTTCACGGGAAACTGAACTGATGTGCCTACAGTAAACGTAAGTAGATGAATGCTCACAGGTTGACTGAACTAAAGTCAGTTGCTCTTACTAAAAAAATACAAAAACAATGATACTAGATGGACGTGCCTACAGTAATGAATTGAACAGGGAATGGCGCTGACGAAACTGCTGTACAAAATATAGACCGGCAGAGATAAACACATTTTTTATATGTGCACCTTGCTTTATTGATATAAATCGAAATAATTTAACTTAACATTTGGTGAAAAGAGAACAGTTAGTTTTGGGATGACATAAAAAATTACGACATGAACCAGCGAAATGTAAACGAATAAGACCGCATAGAAGACAACCATAGCATAAGTTAACCGTTGACAAGAACAACAACAACAACACATTCACTTCCGTAATGATTTATTTCCTGATTCCAAAAGCGAATTTCGTGAATCTTCGAATAGTTATTAGAGAAAATCTGGTCTTCAGTCCGCAGACAGCCCTTTGTTAGTACATCAGAGCCAAACAACGTGCTTACTTCCGCAAGTGATTAAGCTCTCAGCTGGCGCCCTCCTTTGAAGTAAGCCAGCCTTCTCGAAGTGTCGGATTTTAAGTTAAGAATTAGGTGTCGATGTTCTAGGTGATTTGCGGTACATAGTTTGTGATTGCGGAATCTGGAAAACCACCAGGCGATCTTGATGAAATGTTTTTGTGTTGGTTCCCGATATGGTCTAGTTATGCAACATTTATTTTTCTGAGCACATTTGCATACTAAAAAGGGCCGCTAGGCGACCATTTTGTTTTTCTATTTTTTATCACTTTTCTCTCTTGTGATCGCGATTCCAAGAGAAGTGCTAGCCGGATCTTCTTTAAATTTCACACGCACGTTCCTGCTATGGTCTAGTTGTGCAACATTTATTTCTTTTGCTCATTTGCATATCAAAATGGCCATTTTGTTTTTCCTCTAAAGTAATAAGAAGATCTTCGTAAAACTTGGTACGTTAGGTTAACCCTATGGCCTCGTTGCGTACTATATACTGACAGTGAGTGAGATATTTAAATATCTATGATAAAAAAGTGTTAAAATCGGGTGGTGAAATTAGTTTGCTAGTGCGAGTTCCCGCTGTCAATCACAGGGCCCCTACCAGGCATTTTAAAAGCATGACCCAGTTGAAGACAAATAAGCTAGGCACTGAGGACGTAATTTGGAATTTCGGAGTCCAGAGTAGTGAAAAAAGACATTTATCGGAGCTTTTTTAAACCTCAGAGTGAAATTGCAATCCTCGGGTCATTTAAAACGTATAAAAATCGACTCCAGATTTCCAAGGGTGACTATAAGAAATAGTTAATCTATGCGTGTTGCCGGCCGCCACGACTTGTTCCAAGTCGGTAAAATGGCCTTCTCGAATCGCCTAAATTCTTTCCAAAAATGTAACAATAATAAATATTTTTAAAGGAGAGTGTTCCCTCAGACACTTAAGAAGATCCATATTGTATTTTTCCGAGTTTGAAAGGAAGGAATATTTCAAAATGAAATGAAATACACGGCAACATACAATCACTATTTTGCCGATCGAATTTGCATTCAGGCAGCTATGTACAGCAACTGACTTCGCAATTGTAAATGCTATTTACCAATAAAGTAACTGAAATGTTTTTATTCAATCATATATTTATATCAAATCGTGCATGGAGATTTTTTTTTATAAGAGTTCACTAATTTCTGAACGTATGGTACATGTACACTTTTTAAAAAGTATGTAAACTGAATTTTATCGGTAGGCGGCTCCTCAGAGGCCTATAGGAGTAGTTTTCCATTTGAATGAATATTTTAAGAGTTTTCTTTGGATCATACGATACAGCTGTTAAAAGTTCTCGTTTACTTAAAAATGCAATTTGAGTTAATGTTGAGAAAAATGGCTGTTTGATGTGCCTTTTTTTTTTGCTTTTATTATTTTTTTTTTGTCCCAGCACACGTTTTGTCACCCTTACTCAGTGATGTTTAATCTTAGCGCCTTTTTGAATACAGAGCAAGTACAGTGCAAACAAACACTGTCCTATGTGGAGATCTAAGAGATGAATTGACTTAAAGGCCTTTTTAGGAAGGCCCTGGCTAAATTCATATATAGAAGGAAAAAAAAAACATCTGCTTAGAAATATTAAATGTGTGTTACGAAAAACTTCCAAAGTATACTGGTAAGTGTCTAACTATAAAGAGAGAAGTGTCTAACTATTACCAGATTTAATGGTTTTCTGTTAAATCAGATGTGAGTTTTACCTTCAGTTCTATGTGTGTGGGCCTTCAAACATCTGTGAAGTTTGTGCAACCCTTTGATACCGTGTGCAATCAAGTCTCTTTAAGAGATCACTGGCTTGCAGATGTTAAGACTGTACTACTAAAGAAGTAAATTCCTATCCAGATATCAAAGCTCATCACTCATGTTCTGGTAAATGTTAGGCCCTAGGGGTGACTTTGCTTCCTCTACTGTGCAGCTTCCTTACTATTGAAGTTGTTCTGTGATAATTATACTCATGTTAACAACTAACAGTTGTCCAAAACCTGTACATACTACCATTATGTGATAAAATGTCATCCATGCATTATCTCCCTTTCATCTATTAAAGGATGGGAAATCGCTAGAAATACATACAGATTAACTTTGATAACAGCCATCAAAGTACTTAAAATATCTCACATTAATTACCGCCATTGACCCTCAACCTAATAAAAGCAGACAGAAGTTTGTCCTTTCAGTGGCTTATCTGTATCGCCATATTTTCCGCTGTAAGATGACATGACGTTGCAGAAGCTATTTTTAGATCAATAAAGAAATATATTTACTGCTTACTAATAATGGTAGATTTAGGTCTTAAAAATATGGCGACAAACTTGAAATCAGAAGATTGCTTTGAATATGTAGGTCAGTCCTGCAACTGCACATCATTTCTTAGCAAAGCCATTGGCTTAATTGCATCACATGACTACTCTATAACGCACCAACGATTGGATAATACTAATGAAAAAATGGTGGCGACCTAGTGAATGGCCTATGAAGCTTATTCTCTATTGTAACGACATTTTCCAATTTCAATTTTTTGCTCACGAGGGGTATAAAACATACATTGGACAGTTGTTTAAGACTAGATGAACTCTACTCTTCCCATCTAAACTAAAGTCAAAATTTTCTTTCCCTATAACACTTATTGGAGAATAAGAATAATTTTAGTCTCATTTTTATTTTGTTTTAAATCCCTCTTTTGTTATCCCATATTCTTGTTCGCCTGATATCTTTGAAACTATTCCATGAGTTTTGATAGCTTATTGGTACTTGTAGACGATGTGTGGTATACAAAAAATTAACTGAGGTGTTGGATATCTGTGGCAATCAAAGCAGCAGCCCAGTCGTACTGAGAAATTGTTTTAAGTATGGGTTTTAATTTTTTTTTGTTCATTTATAACTAGCTTAGGAGAAGACGATGTGGCTCATACAAATATTTAATTAAGGTGAGGTTGTTGATATTTGGTTCAACCAAAATAGTCACCCAGTCTTTTGGCATTCAGTAATTGAGGAATGGTTGTTTGCCAGTCTGTGGTTTCACAGTAGGTCTAAATTGTATCCAGGCAACTTTTTGGTAACTGTGATAACCAAATGAGGTGATACAGGACTGTCATTAGCCAGTCGTAGTTGATGTTAATTCATAATTATCAATTCGATAGTTTTACATTGAAAGACCGAGCAATTTGCCGAGGTAGTTTATAGGTAGGCATTGTTTGGCATACCAAAATTAGATTGGGGTGTCAATTATTCTGGCAGTATGGCTTCAGGCTGATATACATGTACATCCTTACAACTTAGTGATAAGTCGCTAAGCCTCAGTCTTTTTTTTTTGGTGATGAAACAATTCTTCAAGCCAAAATTCTGTTTTTGCATTAACAGTTTGAAGCATGTCTTAATATTGAATATGAAGTTATTGTGCTTGAATGAATTTATCTTGCAGGCATGAAATCAGTCTCTTAAACTACTGCCAATAATTCTTTTAATAAAGAATCAAAGACTCCGAGAACCAAAACAATGTGATGGCATCAGACAAACTCAAAGAAACTCCTTAACCTATTCATGCTGAGACACTGCCTGAATCACACGTGTTTTAGTCTTTTGCCGAGTGAAAGCAAAACAAGCAGAATACACAAGCTTCAAGCCATGTAAATTTGGTATGAAAACTTGGTTTAAAAATGATTTTACTACCTGTTTTTCCCGAATAAAAAACCTTTTTCGTAGACTTTGAAAATGGTATAAAGAAATTCTTTTCGGCGATTGACCGCCGAACATTATCCCAGCATTTACACTGGCTGTAGGATAAAACATCGGCTATCAGCGATCATAGACAACATTTTGAATGAGCAGTAGTTAATATGGAGGTGGTGAGTATGTAAAATATCTTGGATCGTAATTCTTTTAAGGCTTTAGGGACCCAGAATTGTCTTTTCTCATGCATCATGTTGGTTGTAATATATTTTTTAGACCACCATGATCTCATGGTGGTCTTATCAAATTGCTTTTTGTCCATGGTCTGGTGTCTGTAAACTTTTCTTTTGATCGCGATTCCAAGAGAACTACCGGTCGGATCTTCATCAAATGTCCCAGACATGTTCCCTTTATGGTCTAGTTGTGCAACATCTATTTTGATTGCTCATTTGCATATTAAAATGGCCGCTGTGATTTTTACCTACATAGTTTGTGATTGCGGAATCTAGAAAACCATCAGGCCGATCTTGATGAAATGTTTTTGTGTTGGTTTTCCATATGGTCTAGTTCTGCAACATCTATTTTTCTGAGCTTATTTGCATTTTAAAATGGCTGCTAGGCGACCATTTTGTTTTTCTTTTTTTTATCACTTTTCTCTCTTGTGATCGCGATTCCAAGAGAAGTGCTATCCGGATCTTCTTTAAATTTCACACGCACGTTCCTCCTATGGTCTAGTTGTGCAACATTTGTGCAACATTATTTCTTTTGCTCATTTGCATATCAGAATGGCCGCTGGCGACCATTTTGTTTTTCTACTTTTTATCACTTTTCACCTAAAGTAATGAGGATCTTCGTAAAACTTTGTACGCAGGTTAACCCTATGGCCTCGTTGCGTACTATGTACTCGCTGCTCATTTGCATATTCAAAATGGCGGCCGGTAGCTTTTTCTGTGATTTCTATGTACATAGTTTGTGATCGCGGAATCAAGAAAACCACCAGGCGGATTAATTTTTTTTTTGTGTTGCTTTCTCATATGGTCAAGTTATGTAACATGTATTTTTTTCGTTGTTGATGTTTTCAGGCATTTTAAAAGCATGACCCAGTTAAAGACAAATAAGCTATTTTTGGCACTGAGGATGTTATTTTGGAATTTCGGAGTCCACTAGTGAAAAAAAGACATTTATCGGAGCTTATTTAAACCTCGGAGTGAAATTGCAGTCCTCGGGTCATTTAAAACTTATTAAAATCGACTATTTTCCGATTTCCAAGGGCGACTATAAGAAATAGTTTATCTATGCGTGTTGCCGGCCGCCACGTCTTGGTCGAAGTCGGTAAAATGGCCTTCTCGAATTTGGATTTTAAACGCCTAAATTCTTTCCAAAAATGTAACAATAGATACAGAGAGTGTTCCCTCAGACACTTAAGAAGATCCATATTGTATTTTTCCGAGTTTGAAAGGAAGGAATATTTCAAAATGAAATGAAATACACGGCAACATACAATCACTATTTTGCCGATCGAATTTGCATTCAGGCAGCTATGTACAGCAACTGACTTCGCAATTGTAAATGCTATTTACCAATAAAGTAACTGAAATGTTTTTATTCAATCATATATTTATATCAAATCGTGCATGAAGATTTTTTTTATAAGAGTTCACTAATTTCTGAACGAATCGGGACATTTTTTGCCATTAATTTTTAAACTGACTTAAACTGAATTTTTACTCATCAGACGAGTAATACGTCGCCCATTCTTCACTTTCCACGGGCTATTTTTGACAGATATACATTATCTTTTGATTTCTAAACAAACGCTAAATGCATCTTTGTAACATGTGTACAATCGTTTTGGATTTTGTAATTTTAATTGTGCACAGGACTCAAACAAGTGATATCACTGACTGGCCTGTGCGCAACTACATGTAGCTCCGGTAAGTAGCGTTTATGTGCGGCCTCCTTGAAGAAAGTTGGTTTTGAGTTTTCAGATAACAGCCACTATCTACCGAAGAAACTTTGTTCTTGTCCAGCCAGCCACCAACTGAAGAAATAAATTTCACATTTGCGATCCGTTTACAAGCAGCCTCACTTTCTGATAGTGTTCTATGGTGGTCGGCATGATCAGTTCACTGATCTCTTGTTTTTCCTCTGAATGTTGACATGCTTTTTTACCAAAATATATCCTTTTTCAAACACCCACCAATCTTGAACTAAAAAGGTATAGACCTCCCCTCTTTTTAACAAATAGCTAATCTGACCTGTTTTGTAGAGGTGCACATGCTATGCCACTTTGGGGATTTGGGAATCTCGTGATGATGTTCAGAATTCACATTCTCTTGAATACCTTACCTTAGCTTTCTATTTTTACAAGCCCATGTGTGGCATTACAATCAAATGTAATGGAGTAGAAATAGTGTGCTGTTTTGGAGTTGCTGAATCATTCTGAGATGATTGTTGGCAGCACATGAGAAAACAATGCTGTCAATGTGTAACAGGAAGCCTCTATATAGATTTGAACAACCCTCATCTCACTGCTGTCACCAAACTCAAGGTCGATGCTCATATCTTAAACCTTAACCCCAAGCTATTGATACCTTGTTGTTGTTGAAGGATTGTCTCTGAGCAGAGTTCACTTGCTACAGCTTATCAACCAGTGTGTGTATTGTTCTGCAGGAAATGCTTCTTAAGAAGACTGAAATATTGTGAATTGTTGTCTGATCTATCCGGCAGTTTTGTCTAATTGCTTTATGTGGTTAATGTATGGTAAATGTTAATCTCGAAAGTTACAAAGAGGAAACAATTTCTTGGTTTGGGTTTATTTCAAGCCTGATCAATAATCAGATTTTCTCTTTCAAATTTGATTCAGCTCAACATGAATATAGTGTTAATATGTTTAACACATTTCTTGAATTAGAGCACACACCATTTTAATCTTCTGAATTGACATTGTTAACATATCTCAAGGTATTTTTGGGCTCGCTTAAATTCTCATATGGTTATATTTGTCCTCATGTTCCTAAGACATTTATAGATTATATACTTTATAGATGGTATTGTTTATTATTTTGGATGGAGCACTCAGCAACAGCCCGACTTGTCCTGTCAACTCCACAGGTGTCATCACTTGAGAAGTGGAAGGATTGAAACAGCTTTATGAATAGATTTTAGTGTTAATACTGGGTGGAAGTTTATAGGGTACATTCCAATTGGGACTTGATAGTGGTTTGCTTTGCCACAAAAGTCTTCTAGATTTGTAAGAGAAGAAATGATCTGTGATAAGCTACAACTGTATAATTAACTGCATGGTATCCAGACTAATATCAAATATCCATTTTCCACTTGATCTCCTTGTGTGGAAGAATTGACAGGTACTCACCAAAGTTTTGCTCCCCCACTAAACCTGGTAACATCGTCATATAAATGAAATAATCTTGAGGGCTTAGTTCAACATCAATCAATTTATCTCCGCATAACAAATTACAGAATATTGTCTATGTATATGAACTGAAGCTTGATCATACTTACACTTGATATTGATTTGTAGCCAGCTTTAGTATTTATTTAATCAAAAAGTCAACTTCTCTAGTTAATTAAATTAAACAACCTCCCTGTAATAAAACTATGTCTTAATCAATGCAATTGGAGATATTCCACTGTTAGGGTCAGGAAACTGACACTTCCTTGATGATGATGTTTAGTTAGGGCTATATCATTAGGAGGTGGGGTCATGTTATGATTGTGTATACAGAACCTGGTCCTTCATTATAATCCCATCTTGTCTAATTAGAGCAGTGTAATGCCTCTGAAGGTTTGTTTACACATATGGCCTCTGTCTTGAGATGCTGACTACTGTTGATAAACACAGTCAGATTCACACTGTGAGTCCCAGAACTGCTTAAATAGCTGACTAACACCAGATTGAACCTTTCTTCATCCCAAATACCACAGTTATTTTTCCTAAAACACATTTGACACATAATGGTTTTTATTTCTGTGTTTTGGGCAGTCTGAATTATAGTGATAGGCATGGCTTATACAGTGGAGGTTCACTATAATTCTGTGTTTGTTTTGCCACACAAATTTAAATGGTTTCTTGTTTATAGAAATAATA
Source organism: Lepidochitona cinerea (assembly GCA_963971465.1). Classification (NCBI taxonomy): domain Eukaryota; kingdom Metazoa; phylum Mollusca; class Polyplacophora; order Chitonida; family Tonicellidae; genus Lepidochitona; species Lepidochitona cinerea. The sequence continues at coordinate 13,078,365 of OZ020561.1, read as the reverse complement.
CAAACAGATAAGTGTTGGCAGATGTCATTCTTTAGTACTGGAATTCCTGGAATTGAGCTCATGACAAGGCATATTCTCTCAATTATCCACCAAACTCATACATGTTTACATGTTTTCTATTTCCCTTCAATCTTAACCAGTATGGTTGAAGAAGTGACTATAAATTCTAAATTCAGTGATAGGCTTCAGATTACATGAACCATGTGGTTTGTATATGATTTATACACCATTGTCATATGTTTCAAGGGTTTGATTTGATCTGTAATAATTACAAGCATTCTTTTAGCCAGAACTAACCTACAGCAAAATGCCAGCTCTCAAACCTTCATCAACTTTCATGGGTTTACTTCTGAGACAGTTGTCTTTACAGGGATGGTGTGTTCATGTATGTAAATATCCCAGGGACCACCAGGGGCCTTTACTCGCTGTGAGCTGGCTATATATTTCAGCTGTCTATATTGTTCCAACGTTTGTTATCAGAGGTGTTAGTTTAGCATCTTGAAACCACTGTATGGGCAAGCCATATTGCTCCCCAGTTAGCCTTCCATATGGCAGTCAGCCATTTGGAGAATGTAGTGTTTAACACAGTTCATTCTTCTCTGTGAGTTGACTGGCTTGTCATCAACTTAAGATAAGAGATGCTGTTGAATCTCTGACAGGCTTTCAGGTCAGTGCTGTGAGATTAGAGATAGTGTATAGTAGCCTAGAGGGATCCATTCCGACTCAATCCTCTTCATCTAGAGAGACATCTATCTAAGCCCGCTGAAGGACTAAAGGGCTTGTGCTAGACTTGCAAATCAGATGCATTACTTTTTCCACTGGAGACTGGCTATAGAGACCGGAGGCTGGGTTGGACATCTACAGCTTCAAGATAACACCCTTATATCAATGATCAGAGAAACTATGTCTGTGTAGAGCTAGTCTTGGAAAGGTACCAATTACCTGGTAACAAAAAGCTTCGAGAAAGCGGCATTTCTATCATGGCGATATAGGATTGTTCGTATTGGCTGGCAACCAGATGAAAGTATTCAATCTCATTCCTTATAACCCTTATCCCCATTTGGCTTGTACATTAAGAGAGGATCTAGTATTTCTATGGACTCTTGACTAGCTGCCCTCTCTCTCAAGAGGTGAGAAGTTAATTGACCTTGCCGGAAATTGTGCTGCTGGACATTTTGGCAAAGAACCTTTGTAAGAGGTTTTCAAGTCTCAGGAAAAGGTAAACTAAACTATTTTGTGTGTGTGAAGGAGTGTAGATTTGTTGGAATTTTAATCAGTGACATTGAATATGCCTGACAGATCATCTCTTCATCCACTCGGTTATTTTCCTTGAACCCCATAATTTTTAAAATGTTTTGTGAGCAAAGAACACTATGCTTGTCTCCAAGATAATGAAAACCGCTACATAACGTGTCACAATAGAATGTATTTGTTTGACCTGGCTCATTACACTTTTGAACAACTCAGCCCAAGACATTTTTGTGAACTTTATCAAATAAAGAACAGCTGATTATACTCAGTTGCTCTGGATGGTGATAAATTTTATATATGACGCCCTTGCTTGGGTATGCGTGTAGATACATGTTGGGTGTCTGACGCATAGTTTTATTCTACTAAATATCTACCCGTATACCCTCGCAAGGGCATCATATAACTAATAATATTTGTAGGCCAAAAGGGGCCGTTGAGGTCACTCCGAAAATGTTGATTAAAACCATAGCTTCTGAATCGTTACATTCAATTCTTTCATTTTTATATGCCGACTTGAAAAAAGTTGGTCGTATTATGGTGTCACCAGAGTTTTGATCAGATTTTTTGCAATTCTTTCGCAACATATACCTTTGGTGTATTGTCGGCCATTTACGAATATCCGTATACCTTATGGGCAGACTGTGTTTCACATACTATTTCTGACATCACTGTTGCATAATAGGGCATCCATATTGGATTATGTAATATTCCCTTTCGACTCCAGAACTTCTTTCATTTTGATATAATTTCAAAATTATAGGTAGATGTGTTGCAGTCTGAAGATTGTTTGCTTTGTACTAAAACTATTACAGCAAAGTCCCATAGAACAGTGTCCAAGTCAACACTGTTAAAATTCAAGAATTGTAAGCTATTCCATTGATTGCTATGGACACAAAACATGTAGCAGACCTAAAAAAATGCTTAACCTGGAAAAAGGTTACGTAAAAATGATTCTACATAACCCATTTTTCGTTTAATAAAAATGATTTGCTTAACCTTTGGGTTATGTGAAAGGGTTACATAGAAAACGGTTACCACAAGAGGGTTGCACAAAATTCGTTCACTTAAAAAAATTTCATTGTTATTTTGCCAAAACAGATCAAGAATCCTCGTGATCTTTTTCTGATTAGATATAAAGAAAATAGCCATGATATACAAAGTTTGATATATTTGTAAACATTTCCTCAGTACTTGTTTTTTTTTTTTACGTTAATCTGAAGTATATGTACCTAGTTGTTTTCTTCTCAGAAAGTGCACACAATTTATTTAAGACGTGTAAATATTTTTGTGTAAAAACAGTTGTTGAGAGTGCATTGGTTGTCAGTGATGAGTTGTTTGTTCTCTGCCATATCCCGGTCTGTCTATCCACTCTTGTCTTGGAGTGGTTTCATACTTTTGGTAGGTTTGAAGTACTTATTGAATTGCTTGTCAAGTACTTAACACTTACCATGTCTCTTACATTGGGCAACCAGCCCAAATCAGATATCCACTCTTGTAACTGCCAGAAAATTCACCAATTTTCATAGTAACATGTAATTACTCTGTATGTGTGTCTTGTCTGACCTACTAGCATATATTCCATGTTTTTTTTTTATGAACAAGACCTATTACTGAAGATCTCATGGACATTTTAGATTAGATGCCCAATTTATCAAGTGATTGTTTTTGGACGAGAATATGGGTTCTCAGGTTCTCGTTTCTTATAAATAACAAGAATCCACATACAAAGTCCTTGATAAAAATTATGAGGCGTTGAATCTGCAGGCCTGTGCTGTTGGGACGAACGAACAAATAAGCTATTTTTGGCACTGAGGACATTATTTGGAATTTTGGAGTCCAGAGTAGTGAAAAAAAGACATTTATCGGAGCTTTTTTAAACCTCAGAGTGAAATTGCAATCCTTTGCTCATTTTAAAACATATATAAATCGACTCCTTTCAGATTTCCAAGGGCGACTATAAGTAATAGTTTATCTATGCGTGTTGCCGGCCTCCACGGCTTGTTCGAAGTCAGTAAAATGGCCTTCTCGAATTTGGATTTTAAACGCCTAAATTCTTTCCAAAAATGTAACGATAATAAATATTTTTAAAGGAGAGAGTTCCCTAAGACACTTAAAGTGGCATGAGCTGCCAAAATGGTGATATTTTGATGTTAAAACAGAATGTTGAAATTATTGGCTATTTTTCTCAAGACGTATAATTCAGAAGCTTTTGAGTGCTTCTAGTCTCGAAAATGTACGATAAAGTATTGTTTTGAACTAACTTTGGCTTAGAATGAATGAATGGTCGTCCCGGTTATTTAAATTTTGCTACTTTTCGTACACGTTTTCGGTTCGTACAGGCCACATACTGTATGGATTTCCCTCATTCCAACGCCAATCATTTAGTTTTTCGATGGCCTTCAAAGCCGCTTACTGTCGTGACGATCAGAAATTATGAACAAAATGTGAATTTTGGCAGCTCATGCCACTTTAAGAAGATCCATATTGTATTTGAAAGGAAGGAATATTTCAAAATGAAATGAAATACACGGCAACGTACAATCACTATTTTGCCGATCGAATTTGTGTTCAGGCAGCTATGTAGCCTACAGCAACTGACTTCGCAATTGTAAATGCTATTTACCAATAAAGTAACTTAAATGTATTTATTCAATCATATATTTCTATAAAATCGTGCATGAAGATTTTTTTTATAAGAGTTCACTAATTTCTGAACGAATTGGAAATTTTTTTGCCATTCATTTTTAAACTAACTTTCGTCATGTTTATGAGTGATACGTCGCCCATTCTTCACTTTTCACAGGCTATTTTTGACAGATATACATTATCTTTTGATTTGTAAACAAACACTAAATGCATCTTAGTAACATGTGCACAATCATTTTGGATTTTGTAAATTTTAATTGTGCACAGGACTCAAACAAGCGATATCACTGACTGGCCTGTGTGCAACTACATGTAGCTCCGGTAAGTAGCGTTAATGTGAGACCTCCTTGAAGAAAGTTCATTTTGAGTTTTCAGATAACAGCCACTTTCTACCAAAGAAACTTTGTTCTTGTCCAGCCATCCACCAACTGAAGAAATAAATTTCACATATCAAATTTGCGATGCGTTTATAAGCAGCCTCACTTTCTGATAGTGTTCTATGGTGGTCGCCAAGATCAGTTCACTGATCTCTTGTTTTCAACAGTTATGCCCCTTACATTACCGCTGCTGTAAAAAGCCTTGTAAACACATTATCTCAACAAGTTTTTCACTCACATTTTTCACTCACAATAGAAAAATACCATAATGGTGGCCAGCATCAGTTAATATTGAAGTAAACTCAAAAAACCTTCCGGTCTAGTCTTGAATCTTTTCTGCTGCTTGTTCTATAAGTAAACTGCATTTTTTCCCTGGTCATCACAAATACTGCAGGTTTGATTGTTAACAGTTTTTGGGTATTAAAGCTATAATAACACATCTTTATTTCATGCTCTGTGGTTATTTCAGGCATTAGCTGGTGAACTATTTGCTGTGTGTTGGTAAACTGTTAAAGCACATGTTATTTTCACAGATGTTAGAAAAGAAGGTTGAAGTTTCCATGTATTTTCCCACCCAGTACACCAGTGGGAGATTTCACTATCCCAGTAGTTCACATCACCACAACTGATAGGTTAAGACAACAGGGTATTCAAGGTTGTCAGTAGATTGTTAGAGGTATTCAGGGGTGTTAGCAGATTGTTACAAGGTATTCAGAGGTGTCAGCAGATTGTTACGAGGTATTCAGGGGTGTTAGCAGTTTTTTACGAGGTATTCAGGGGTGTCAGTAGATTGTTCAGGGGTATTCAGGGGTGTCAGCAGATTGTTACGAGGTATTCAGGGGTGTCAGTAGATTGTTACGAGGTATTCAGGGGTGTCAGTAGATTGTTACGAGGTATTCAGGGGTGTCAGTAGATTGTTACGAGGTATTCAGGGGTGTCAGTAGATTGTTACGAGGTATTCAGGGGTGTCAGTAGATTGTTACGTAGATTGTCATAGGTGGCGCCACTGCATGCCTAGACTATATTAATACAGTTATAATTAGAGATTTCCGGACGTTATCTCTAAAACGGCTTGAGGTTTCTTTTTTATACGCCCGGCTTGAAAAGCGGGCTGTATTATGGTATCATCTCCGTCCGTCCGGCAGGACGGCAGTCCGGCAGTCCGGCAGTCCGGCAGTCCGGCAGTCCGGAAGTCCGGCAGTCCGGCAGTCCGGGCGTCCGCTTTCCCTTCCGCTCCATAACTTCTAAAGTTTTGATTCCATCTGCACAATTTTTTCTAAGTATATACCTTATGGGTAGAAGGTGTGTCGCAAACTATTTTTAACATCACTGGTTACATAACATGGGAGTTATATTGGATTATGTAATATTCCCTTCCGCTCCATAACTTCCAATGTTTTGATTCCATCTGCACAATTTTTTCTGAGTATATACCTTATGGGTGGAAGGTGTGTCACGAACTATTTTTGACATCATACATTGCGTAATATGGCAGCCATATTGGGTTATGTAATATTTACTTTTTCTCTCCATAACTTTAACAAATATGATCCGATGTTTTCAATTCTTTCATGTTACATACCATATTAACAGACAGTGTGTAAAAAAATTGTTTATGATATCAACTATTGCAAATTATTGGATTATGTACATTCCCTTTTATTCTTACTTTCATTTTCATGAAAATAACCTTTAAATTATAAAATGGCTTCTACTTTTCCGATTCTCATCAAAAAAGGATTTTTTCAAATTGCAATAATGTTTCTAAATTGATTAAGACTATTCTTAAATCAATATATAACGTTTTAATCAAGTGAAAAATACATATAAGGATTAAAGTTTTATCTACAGACCCAGAGATAAGTATCCCAGCTTTGGTCTATTTACCTTGTCAACTTACAGTCAGCTCTCAGTCTCTCTTGAGAGATATATGGCTAAACCAGGCTTTGTGTACCACATGGCCCCATAAAACAGTGGGTGACATTAGCAATGTACCCATAGCCAAATCTATTGTAAACATTTGGTCTATGATAAAATTAGAAGTAATAACCTGTAGGTATATGGGGAGATTTAGAATATTGTCAAGATGTCTATGGCCAAATAATGTAGATAAAAAATATTATGAGAAAAATTGTCAAATCTACTTGAATTGGTGTGAGCTGCGAAATTACCAATTAATTACATTTGTTTAAGTATGATTAGTAAATTATAAACTGCTTTTCTAAAAAATTGAAACATTTTAGTGCAACCTTTATTGACAACAAACAATGTTTAACATCGTGTTTTAACAGCAGCGAGAATTGATGACTTGTACCGTGTACAAATCTTGTTAATAATTGTTGATCCAAATAGCCCATTTTAAATTTGATACAGATGGATTTTAAAGGTTTTAGTGGTAAAATTTCATTTTGTTGACATAACATCACGTTTTACCAAGCTTCACATAATAAAACTGGCAACGCCGCCATATACATGTAAGTGAAATAATCTTGAGCGCAGCGTAAAACACCAAACAATTAATCAATCAATCATTTACCAAGCTTCAACCTCTTCCCTCTGAATTTTGAAAATTAAATTCAAATAAATATGGAAGGATTTGTTTTGGTATGGCTGCAGTTACTGTGCCTTTCCGGGCGTATTTTGGGTTTCCCGAAACTCTTGTAAATTTGTTTATATTATGAATATCCACAATATACAATATGTTGTACTGCCACCACTGCATGACCTAGGTTTAACCCATTTACAAGGCAATATTTCTATTATGGTTTCATACTTCCACTTAGAATAGAGGCACTTGTACCTGTTAGGGGGGGGGGGGGGGGGGCATGTATCACCTTCAGTAATAATTAATGCACATCCCTCCAAACAACACCCTTCTTCAAATGGGGCATACTCAATGATACTATTACTTCTAGTTTGTTTATTAAACATGATTTGTTTAACCTATGGGTTATATTACGTAGAAAACCGTTAACACAAGAGGTTGGGCAAAGAGTTGTGCAAAATTTGTTAGGCCTAACCATCTCCGGTATTAGCAATTGCATTTACCGCGTCCGTCAAATCACCAAAGGATTGAATGGCAAGGAACTCACTTGACGCAGCAGCATTGAGTTGAACTGAAGTGAAATTGAACTCACTGGACATCGGGAAGGCACCTTTGGATATCATCGTTAGGCCTCGCAGGCTATGTCAGCAAGGTGCTGGAAGCAGATTTCATAGAGCGATGTCTCATATCACCTTTCATTTTATTAAAAGATTCCTTTCTGAACTGGCAGATTTTATATGTTCTCGAATCCAATATGAGATGTGAAATCGGGCGCCATGTTTGTTATCAATGTTTACCTTGTTCTCATAACTCCTCATTCGTTGTCCTGCGTTTATACTGAACTAGGCAAGCTTGCTCACTAACACATATGAAGTCGTTCGCACTAACGAACAAAAGTTCATGTGATTTGAATTTTGCGTAACCTCTGCGTAAACAATTGTTTCATTCGCGCTAAATTTCGAGGCCTGCTGCCATATAAGTGGAATAATAAATGTTCGCAATAGCTTTATGCCATGGAGAGAATAGACTGGATTCATAACTTTACTAGCACATTTTCATGGCTTGTATGAATTGTTCTATATTTCAGGCCACAAATTTTTAGACCGGCCACTGCCCATTTAGGGGCCCTTTTTTTACACGTGCTCTTAAAGCGGGTGTATATTGGTAAACCGTTGTCCGTCTCGGATTCGTGTCCGCTCCATAATTTAGAACATATTGCCTGAATTTATTTTTTTTCTTCTGATATATGTAGCTTATGGGTAGACAGTGTGTCGTTTACCAAAATTAAATTGGAGTCTCAATATTTTGGCGACCAAAACAGCCACCCAACCTTTTTGGTAGTCAGTAACCCCGAAACTGTAGCATTGAGTTAATAAAAATTTCAGTTATAACTAGTTTACAAATAGACGATGTGTCCTGTACTAAAAGTAAATTGGGGTCTTGCTATATGTGTCGACCAATCGAACAGTCCTTTCTTTTGGCGTTGAGTAATTGAGGAAATGGCTGTTAACAGTAGAGCTTACGGTAATTCCTCACCTATATCGAGAACTGGCGAGGAAAAAATCTTGAATTAATCAGATCTTTTTTACGTGTTTCGGCTATAGACCTGGTCGTGTGATTCTAACACCTTGCAAGAATGCCTGTTGTGAAAATCGGAACTGTGACTGACGATGTTATTGGATTACCCAGCTTGAGGTTAAACTGTTTGACGAGTCCATCAGAGATCACAACTGACCCAGCCATGGCAGTCGGTGTGAAAGAAAGGCAGTTTTGTTTAGATTTGTAATGTAATGCTAGGCCCAGGTGACTATCCTGCCATTCTGTTGTATAGACTATAGTCACAGATCGGTGCCATTTGGCTTTGTAGGACGGTTAGATCTTATGATCTTGTAAACTTTATCAGGCATTTAATGATTAAATAACATACTTCATTGACAGTTTGGGTGTCCCGCTTGCAATTCCAATGGTAAACATTAAAATAAAAGTTTAAAAACACTTTTAATGGTCCGTTTTGACCCACGATAAGAGAGATAAATCGCACCGTCAGAATGGACCTAACGAGTATTGTGGTAAATGTATAACGCCATTCCACAGAGCTAACGTATATTTAGTACCAAACAAATCTGGCGTCAATATATTAATTTGGTCGATTTTACCACGAGTTTTAATGTAGCAAGTTTTACATAAAACCACCATGTACACTGGTTACAGAACCATGCAGGTAGAGACTTCGGTCTACGGGTCGGCAGACACTAATGACTTCACAGACTATTTGAGCTACGGCTATGAAAACAAAACAGCGGGTGTTGGAAGGGATTATCGATCTTAGGTAGTGGCCTACTTGAAATACCCGGAAATTTAAGGATACTTTTTTGAATGTTTTTAAATCCTCATATTTTTTTCGAATGCTCGATATAGGTGAGGAATTACCATAATAGTATCCAAACAGCTTTTTTATAACCACGGTGACCAAATGAGTTGCAGAGCACCTTCTTTCTATCCTTTCTTATCCGTAATTAAATGAAATTGCTGTTGTATGCCTATATGTAGTGTAGACACAGTTTTCAGATATATGTAGCAGCTTATAGGTGATGTGTCAAAAACTAAAATTTACCAAGCCCCAGTCTTTTTAGATGACTGAGAGATCCTTCCAGCCAAAATTCTGTTTAAAGCAGGTCTTCAGTATTAAATATGAAGATAGTGTGCTGCAATGAATTTACTCTTACAGGTGTATTATGATTTTTTTAAACTCTTGTTTTATTTTTATTTGAGACCTGATATTCTGCTGGTCCTCTTCACTTCAGGCACTGGTATTGCCTATTCCACTACTAAAACCTTAGTTTTATTCCCTAACAACACATGTATGTCAACGAAAAAGTTTCTGGTACAAATCACTCAATTTAACCCATGAAGTTTTAATGCCTATGTCAAAGGTCAGCTATAACAGTTACTTTATCAGGTTTTCATCAGAGGATTCCTGTTGTTAACTTAGATACCATCTTCATGCTCCAGTCTCCACAATGATTCACGCCTGATTGCCTACAATAACTGACACCTTCAGCTTTTAACCTTGCAACAAAATGTAGAACATCTAGTAAAAACTTGCACAGCTAATGTGGATTTTTTCAAGAGTGCTGCACATATTGAAAGAAGTTCTACGTAGTTATCTTAGTTTTATAAAAAGTTTCATATTGTTTTTTTTTATTGTATCTCATCCTGAGCCAGTTATATTCAACCTTCCCATAATCCGATTAATTTACTCTTTCTATTCAGCTTGTTGTAAGACAGATCTTGTCTGGATTTTTTCTCCACCAGTTATCTGAATCTTCCAGGTGTTTTAGTGAAGTTTTGTATTGGGTAGTGACAAAATATTCTTTATTGAGGTTTATCAATTTAATCTCCAAAGTGAAACATTGCGTGATTTCTAATGACCCATCAATATAAATATTGAACTTGTGATCTTTGTTGGAAAGTTTTTCCCACGAAGCCTCTGTTTCATCGCAATGAATGTTATCTGAATATTAAAAAGATAAACTGCTTGCATAATTTGTTGCTGTCACAGCTGCAGTTTGATTGGCTGATAGCTTTTGTAAGCTGTCCCAGTTCTATTAACTGTGTTCTATTATGATGACGCTTGTCCTTAATTAGCCTTAGGGCCTGTCCTGATTTTTATGTATACCACCCATATATCTTGTCTGCTGTACATAGTATTTAGATTTCTGCGTGTTTGTGTAGCGCATGTATCATCAGATTCTCTCTCCATGTCGGAGTTCCCTAGTATTGCCATTAGGCCGACATGGATATCCCATCCATTTAGTTATGCCAATTTGTTGAGGAAAATGGTGAGTTATTTTTTTGAATCTCTAATAGTGAGCAATTTCTTTTCAACTTTCATTTACCGTGGACATTTTTATACCCCCAACTTAAAAAAAGTCGGTCATATTATGGTATTACCAGCGCCGTCCGTCCGTCCGTCCCGCCCCATAACTTAAAGAGTTTTGATCGAATCTTTAAAAAATGTTCTCAACATATATACCTTATGGGTAGAAGGTGTATCATGACATTTTATGACATCTTTTGTTGCATTATATGGCATCTACATTGGATTATGTAACATTCTCTTTTAGTATATAGCTTCATCCCCTCCACTCCATAACTTTAATAATTTTGATCCAATTCTTTCGCAGTATATATCTTTTGTGTAGATGGTGTGTTTTCGACCATTTATGAATATCCAGTTACATAATACGGCATCTATAGTATATTATGTAATATAATCTTTTAGTCTATACTCTTTAGTTTTTACCTGATCTTGACAATTTTTTCACTGTAAATATAACAGTTATGGGTAGATGGTTTGTCTGGAACCATTTAAGACAACCCTTGTTTCATAATACAGCATTCAATATTAGACTATGCAATTTTCTGTTTTAGTCTATATCTACTTAAGTTTTGACCTGCTCCTGACAATTTTTAGAGTATACCTAATGGGTAGATGGTGTGTAGGGAACAACTTAGGATATCGCTGGTTATATAATACAGCATCCATATACATGTATGTTCATGGAAAAAAGAAATGATAATCTTTCGTATGAACATAGGATTTCAATTGCTGAAATTTAAAGAAACAGGTTATTTAATATGTAGATTAATTAGTCATAGCGGAGGGTGTATGTTGAGTTAACTAAAACTTTTGTTTCAATTTATGTCTTATGGAAAACTTATTTTTCCTTTTGTGTAAATAAATTAGTTATTCCTAACATAAGATATTGGTTGAAAGCGGCCTCCCGATGAATGTGTAAGGTATTTTCACGCAAATAATCCGTCCCCTCATATATTCCGCACTATGCAGAAATTATGTTTTCGGGAAAAAAAATGTTCAGATAAGCCACACACAGGTACATGTATAACCCGTGGTGAGCGGCTTTGATAAACAGACTTACCAGCATGTCGTTTACATTACGTAGCCTACATTGTACATACACTGTGTACAGTCTACAGAGTTACCGATAGACAACCTGGCAATCCGTTTTGACCATAGTATGATGTAAATTTACATAATCATTTAGGAATATTACGTTGATAAAGTCTGCTGCCATTTAAAATCCAAACAAATTTGTTGTTTCAGTCCCATCAGCGAGGAAAATCACACATGTTTGAGATGTAAGGTTTTTACAAAGCCGGATCATGCTGTCAAACAACGTTATCCTTACAATAGGAAGAGAGCAAAAAAAAACTGTTCAAATTAGCGCTTACTTGTACATTTTCAATGGTTTTATTAAAAATATTTTTCATAATTGATGTTATTGTAAAGGAGAATCCAAGTTTGTTCCAATATAAGGAAATTATTTTTTAATAATCTGTCCCTGACGAAACTTTGACTTCAAAGTCGACTGAGTTGGTCTCAAGAGTCAAGTCAACTTCAAGCCAGTAACTGCTTTTTTCTTTCTTTTTAAATTTTGATAAAAAGGTACGCTTGGGCTTTTAATCATACTAGCTCTAAAAATTCAATCTAGATTCCATTGATCGAATGGGTTGTTATTTAAATGCCGTACTCCGTGAATTTAATTCTTATCGGTTTCTAGTTTGGACTGAGCCATCACCCCTATTATTAAGTAGACCGTTCCGTTCACACTTGGGCATTGTATCGCTCCATGTTTAACAAACAAGGTTTGTGTCATTAAAACTTTAATTCCTCATGACCATTTTCAATAAACATCTTTTTACATCGGGAATATTGTACTCGTGAGAAAAAACTTCTACACTACTGTACGGTCGTGGTGTACTCTGTAGTAGGTCTATAGAATAAAGCACGAAAAGTTGAAAACAATGAAGATATTCATACAATACGATTGCTGTAAAAAGAAAAGAGAAGAATGAAAGTAATTTATCGTTAAGAAATTTACTTTTGTAATCAATTTGGTAAAAAAATCACAGCCTATTCTCACCAAAATAAGCAGCAATGCACATATAACCCGCACACGACTATAACCCGCAGGGCGTATTTCACAAGTCTTATTTTTCGTATAAACTGTGGGTTATTTGCGTGAAAATACGGTACATGTAACTAGAAGAAGTGAATAAAATGATTTCTTTAATCATTCTATTCTATTACTAAAGTCAAGCTGGGTGTATTCGCTGTGCCATAAAACAAAATATGAAGATTATAAACGAGAGGTATATGTCGGAAATATACTTAAAAATTGAAATTTAGTTTATATATATGGTTTACTCTTCAATAGTATTAAACCCAGTTGTTGATATTTTTGTTACTGCCTAATAGGTTAGGAATAAATTAACATGCCATGCTTGGTTGATCATGTGGCACATTTTTTTTTGGTGTTTTGTCTAGATTTATCTGAGAATGTTCAACTCAATGCAGATGCTATGAATTAATTGCATGGTTGCATTTGTTTTAATACACTATGAGATATTGACATTTGAGGGATATCGTCAGGTCATGACTGGGAAACTCAATTGTATAATAAAAAACATCCAGGATTTTTGTATATACCCCCGGCTGTATTATGGTATCATCTTTGTTAGTCTGGCATCCGCTTTCCCTTCCGCGAGAATTCATGATTTGTACCAAGGACAATTCTAGTTTATGATTGTTGATCCAAATTGCCTGTCCAGGCGTATTTTGGGTTACCTGAAGCAGTTGTTTTAAAACAACATTGGACATTTTACAGATCCTGCTTAAAAATACAGTTTTTGTGTATACTTTATAAACTTCACAGCTGGTTGCAGTCACATTAGACAAGGGGCCCCTTCACGCAGTGTTTTACATTTAACTTCAGAATTTTGTTCTGGGGGTGCGTGGTGTGGCCACTGAAGGTAGTTGGTCATTGTTTACAGGTGACCGCGTGTCAAGGTTTGACTGTACTGTCTTTAGTCAATCTGCATCATTGATTAAACAACAAAGAAATTAGACAAATGGTTGTATATCTGATTTTAAGATGTCGTTCAGTTGGCCGCCTATTAATTATCGGCTTACTCTGGGCCTGATGATATATCTTATTTCAGAGAGATTCACATTTTCTCTTAAATTCTGATTTTGGAAATGTTAGGGTATAAACTACTTTGATAAAATAATAGATTGACGTTAAATTTGATTGAATCAGTTGTCGGTATGAGTGGAATTGTTTTTCCAAAAGTAAACTATAACTGGCACCAGCATTCAAGAGTTCAAGCCTAAATTGATTTCAATCACCACTTAAAAAGATACTCTCAAGAAACACTAAAACAAGTGAACTCACTGCCCATATCTCCTTACAGTACTTTAATTACTCTATCATGCTACTTGTAGATAACAGTCACCATTATCTTGCTTGAATGGAATATACTTCATGTTCAAATAGTAGCAATAACAAGCCTGTATTTATGAAAACATACTACCTTACAGAATATATAACACATGTTATATATGTTATGATATACCATCAGTTTGCTCATGCTTTTTTTCTTGTTAGTTGATGCAGCTGTCACATGAATGCATCAAATCCTTTTGTGTACAATCAGCTGAAAATAGTAATTTGCTTTTTGTCTATATATCTTCAGCTGCTGTAAGAAAAAATTTGAATAGAATATATTTAAATATTTTATTAGAAAATGTTGAAGTGAAATCAAAAAAAGTTTTTTGGGACACACATTGCATGAACCAAGTCATAATCTGTGTTGTCTCATAACCATTATGTTCCTAGTGTTGAGACTGGTTTTCTGTTTATACGCAAGGCTTGAACATCGGACTGTATTCCCTTTCTGCTCCACAGCTTCCAAAGTTTTTCTAAGTGTTTACCTTATGGGCATATTGCAAACAATTTTTGACATCATTGGTTTATACATGTCACAGCTATATTGGATTATTCCCTTTAGCTCCATAGCATTGAAACGTTGCGCCTAAATATAACAGAAGTTGTAAATCCAGAAAGAGTTTGTTTAATGTTATACTTCCAACTTCTATATGCCCCTCAAACAAGTTAACATATACCTTGTGGGTAGAAGGTGTGTCATGAACAATTAAGAATATTGTCGATTTCATAGTATGGCTTCTACATTGGATTATGTAATATTCTGTCTTAGTCTATATCTTCATTCCCTTCCGCTCCATAACTTCAAGAGTTTTGATCCGATCTTGACAACTCTTTCAGACTATATACCTTATGGGCAGATGGTGTGCTGTGTACCATTTGTGACTTCACCTGTTGCATGAATATGGCAGCCATATAGGATTATGTAATATTCCCTTCCGCTCCATAACTTCTTTTGTTTTGATATAATCTCTCCAATTAGAGTATATATACCTTAAAGGTAGATGATGTGTCGCATACCAAATTTGATTTGAGTCCACATATTTTTTTATCAGAAATGTGTACCTGATGTTTAATATATATATATATTGATATATATCAATGCTTTTTTTAGTACACTTGCCAGAGTAATACTGGAAGTCAATTAATTTATGCATTCTGAGACTGTTTTCTTGGATACATGTAGTTTATTGTGTGCTTTAATAACAAAAAAGACCATTTTCACAGCTTTATTACTCATCTGGTATTTATCAGAGTGGCTGTTTAAATAGAGATAAGGGGACAATGACATCCACTGAAGTGGACACACAAGGTTTGTATATTTACACACCATCATATCAGTGGTCAGCCTGAAGATAGTTTGCTTTGTTCTAAAACTATTACAGCCAAGTCCAATAGAACAGTGTCCAAGTCAAAACTGTTAAAATTCAAGAATTGTAAGTTATTGCATTGATTGCTCCTTCCCAATTATAGAACATAACAGCAATGACAAAACAGCCACAATATTTCAGTTTTTGCAATAAAGTGCGATTGAATTTACCTGAACAGATAACATGTGTGTACCATAACGTACTTGTAGTTGCAGCTTCATCAAATTCAGAAAAGAAAAGCTTCTAATGTGAACAAGAAATTTAAATTGATGAAATTAAAACAAATGTTATATTAAATGTAAAGTTGTTTATCGTAGCGGTTCGACTTTGCCACGGCGGGCGTATGTTGAGTTTACTAAAATTATTGTTTCATTAGTTTTATCCAATTATTGTTGAATAAAAATTTAAGGGCGTTATAGAGTAGTCATGTGATGCAATTTAGCCAATGGCTTGGCTAAGAAATGACGTGCTGTTGCATACTGACCTATATATTCCGAGACAATCTTCCCACTTCAAGTTTGTCACCATGTTGTTTTTGACCTAAATCTACCATCATACACTAGAGAGCGGTAAAAATATGTCATTATTGATCTAAAAATAGCTACTGCAACATCACGTTATCCTAAAACGGAAAAATGGCTACACAGATAAGTCACTGAAAGGATATACTTCCGTCTGTTTTTGTAAGTTTGAGGGTCACTGGCGGTAATTAACGTGAAATGTTTTAAATACTTTGAAGCTTGTTATCGACGATAATCCAACCCTCGCAACTCGCAAAAACTGACATCTAAAAGGTGCTTTGACTAAAGAAAAAATGTTCCAAGATTATTTAAATTTTTTCTTTGATTATCATAGAAACCAGCATAGAGAAAATGCTAACTTTGTCTTACGTCTGACTATTAAAGGCCGTAATTCTTTCCTCATAAAATCCACATGAAATATCTTGTATTTGCATGGAAATAATTCGTTGTTAAATTATTTTCCTGGTGATTAGTCACTTCACTCGGCAAAGCATTTCTTTTTCAAATCAATCTCTTAAACCTAACCTAAAGGTTATAGCCACTGTTTGTGTAATACTACATAGTTAAATCCATACAGACATGTGCACAGTAGTTGAAGTTCTTCAAACTCTGTTGCCAAGATATTGATGATGAGCGGCAAACAGAGTTGACGGACCCGCCATGTTGGAAAGCATGTAATTCTATTGTTCGCGGATTTTCTCCTAATTAAAGCGACGCAAGCGGCCCCAACTTTACACACATTCAGTTCGATCCTTTAGTTTGCCGTGCCACCAGAAAAACCTTCAAACACTCACATCTGTGTTGCATCCTCGTCGTTTTTCGATTGGCAGCCCGAATCTCCCGCTGGCCTCCTCGTTTCCGTTAAACTGAACTGGGGAAATGTACGAGCACAAGTTGACCTCTTTGAGCCTCGTTTAAATGTTTATCAAGTAAATCCGTAAGCGAGGCTCAAAAGGTCAACTTGTGCTCGTACATTTCCCCAGTTCAGGCTAACGGAAACAAGGCGGCCAGCGAGAGATTCGGGCTGTCAATCGAAAAACGACGTGGATGCAACACAGATGTGAGTGTTTGAACGCTTTTTTTTTGTGGAACGGCGAACTTAAAGATCGAACTAAATGTGTATTAAGTTTGGGCCGGTTGCGTTGCTTAAATTAGGAGAAAATCTGCACACAAAGAGTTTATGCGCAGTTGTATACATAAAAAAAACTCTTATACCTATACCAGGACACTTCTAAGTTTAGACAGTCAATCTCAATATTTGGGATTGCACAGCATAAATTATGACATTTGATCAGATGCGCAATGAGGTGAAAAGTATGGTACATGTACACTCTTCATACCTACTTTTAAAAAGTATGTAAAACTGAATTTTATCGGTAGGCGGCTCCTCAGAGGCCTATAGGACTAGTTTATCACTTTTCTCTTCTCTCTCGATTCCAAGAGAACTGCTAGTCGGATCTTCTTTAAATTTCACACGCACGTTCCTCCTATGGTCTAGTTGTGCAACATTTATTTCTTTCGCTCATTTGCCTATCTAAATGGCCGCTAGGCGACCAATTTGTTTTTCTTCTTTTTATCACTTTTCTCCTAAAGTAATGAGAGGATCTTCGTAAAACTTTGTACACAGGTTAACCCGACGGCCTCGTTGCATACTATGTACTTTTTTGCTGATTTGCATATTAAAATGACCGCTGGGCGACCATTTTGTTTTTCTTCTTTTTGTCACTTTTCTCCTTAAGTAATGAAAGATTAGGACTTTCGTATAAAAACTTAACCCTATGGTCTCGTTGCGCACTGTGCACTTTTTGGCTCATTTGCATATTTAAAATGGCGGCCACTGGCCATTTTGTTTTTATCACTGTTCTCCTAAAGTAATGAAAGGATCTTCATAAAATATTGTACGCAGGTTAACCTTATGGCCTCGTTGCGCACTATACACTCACTGCTCATTTGCGTATTCAAAATGGCGGCCGGCAGCTATTTCTGTAATTTCTACCTACATAGTTTGTGATTGCGGAATCAAGAAAACTACCAGGCTGATCTTGATTAATTTTTGTGTTGCTTCCCTGTATGGTCAAGTTATGCAACATGTATTTTTTTTGTCGTTGATGTTTTCATTTAACACATTCGGTACCACTGTCGCCATAGGGCGTTAGAGTGCTAGCCTGTTTAATTACCAAAGACATCGTATGGCGATAGCAGAAAAGTTGGCTAAAACCCCACTGACGACGTATGGTTATTTTTTCTTACAACTTCAACTAATTTTGAAAAAGAACAAATGCATTTTAAAAGGCTTCTCAGGCATGACCCAGTTAAAGACAAATAAGCTAGTTTTGGCACTGAAGACGTTATTTGGAATTTCGGAGTCCAGAGTAGTGAAAAAAAGACATTTATATTAGCTTTATTTAACCTCAGAGTGAAATTGCAATCCTCGGGTCATTTTAAAACTTATGTAAATCGACTCCTTTCAGATTTCCAGGGGCGACTATAAGAAATAGTTTATCTATGCGTGTTTCCGGCCGCCACTGCTTGTTCGAAGTCGGTAAATTGGCATTCTTGAATTTGGATTTTAAACGCCTAAATTCTTTCCAAAAATGTAACAATAATAAATATTTTTGAAGGATAGTGTTCCCTAAGACACTTAAGAAGATCCATATCGTCTTTTTCCCAGCTTGAAAGGAAGGAATATTTCAAATGAGATGAAATACACGACAACGTACACTCACTATTTTGCCGATCGAATTTGTGTTTAGGGAGCGTTCCCATTAATCGTGTTGAGAAAGATCGTATTTTTCCCTGAAATTTCACGATTGGATTACGATTGCATCGTGTTTTTTACGTTTCCATTTAATCGTGATTTTTTTCTAAAGTTTTAAAATCACGATTGAACTGTCGCGGCTTGAAAATCACGATGTATAGAAATCACGATCAGCTTGTCTTTCGCGCATTGATATGTAGTTTACTTGCCAGACTTTGTCACAGCGCGCAAGACTAAATAGTTCGCTATCCACCTTTTGGTTCGTTTTGATCAGTGAAAACAAATATAATCTGGAAATGTTGTTGTTGTACTTTTTAAATTGGTCGAAACTCTACTCACGCATCAGATTGAAGTCGGTGTTGTCTGCTTGAAACGTTCATACTGCGGAGTATTATTTGGATATTGGGCTTCCCTAACGGTAGCTCAGGCCGACTTATCGGCGCTCACCCCCAACTGACTTTTCCCCGTCGATTAAAGACTTGGTTCTGTATATGGCTTGCTTCATGGGGTATTTCGTGAACTAAAAGTGTGGTTTGCGAACTCAACTCAACGCTGTTTATCCGTTATTAGGGGGGTTAAGAATCAATCTGTCTAATCTCAACATGTCGTTTAATATCAATGAACATCCTGCCTTTCGTCAGATTTATAAAAAAAATCGACACCTTTGAGATACCCCTCCCACTACGTGTGAGGTTAATTTTTTAAACACAAATCATTCTAGAAATAAGGTTTTACGACATATTTTGACTCTCCAAATGTAAACCCAGTTTAATTTGTAACGAACCTATATTATGGAATACTTGTTTTGAGACAATCAATTCAATGTTGTCGGATTTCTGTCAAACTTGCATTTCACAAACCATCCGCCTTAATAATCTTTTTGGAAAGTCTGTGCCTTCATAATTAAAAAAAAATAATTTGTCTGACAGAAAAATTGCATTAGCGTACAAAAGATTATTTTATTCAACTTTACGACAATGTTGTTTGCGAAAAAAATAAAATAAAACAGGTGGTAGGCCTATAAATTCAAAACATCTGACAGGTATAGTTTATCAGCGTGTGAAGTTGTACGTTGACTGTATAAACTTTTTTGATGTAAACAATGGTTTGTTAATTTAAATTCTAAATAGTCCTTTGGGGTCTTAATCATAATAACGGCAAAACCTGTGAATACCTTTTCTCAAGATTCAAGGATACCATGTCTTCTAGGGTATTGTTTTGCAGGGAAATTACTGAATTAATAAATTAACCATTGTATTGTTTTGTATCATGGCAATTCAAATATTGTAACTTTTTTTTTCTTCAGGAAATTTCATCCAGCAAAACAGACTTTAGGACTATGGCTCTGTGATCTTCCATAAAACTGCTTTCAGATTCATTCATCTGTAGTTCGTTTTGGGAGGCTTCTTACTTTTTTTATGTTACAGATGCATTTAAAATATTTCCTTGATATTCATTTAGAGGCATAAGCTTCACTTTGTCTACACAAATTGTGGGTATTTTATTTGCTTTTTTAATTTGTGTTCAGGAAGTTGCAACCGCATGGTTCAAGGGAGTGGAAGGGGGTAATTTGAAACTATACGCAAACAGTAGGGCTAATCTCTTTCATGTTGGGCAACTATAACTTATAGTATAAGATAAGATAGACACAACGTATTTTAAACCAAACTTGTCCAACGACAAGCTCAACACATAAGGTGCCAAAACATTTTTTTAAATTCTTTATTAGTATTCTCCAAAGGCAATAGACTTGATACCAGTGTCGAGAATATACGCTTAAATAATGGTTAGAACTAACTCAGACCTAAAATAAATAAATTTAGTTGAATTATCATAGGCCACATATTGTATGGATATTAATTATTTCCACCTCAATCATTCCGTTTACCGAAAAAAAAAACACCTCTTTTTGTCCCGATAATCAAATCTATTGAATAGGTAAACTTTTGGCAACCGGTGTGTCTTTGATAAAGTGAGATTTTATAAATGTCGTTCCAATATAAACAGGAACCTTTGTCTACCAATCTGTATGTTTGACAAATAACATATTGTGTTGCTTTGTTTTTTCTTCTTCGGAAAACAATAGTATAGATGATCTTGCCAAAGAACAGATTTATAACAGCCAGCCTACTTTAGAAAATATCTTTCACTTTTTCAAGTTTTGTTGTGGAAATAAATTGTGCATATGTTGCTTATATTGTGTCCTCTTAAAGTTTTATTCCATGTCCTTTAAACCCTTCTCATGATACAAGTTTTAATAAAACATGAAGTATAGGTATCTTTCCTGCAACTTGTGGTATTTCGTCAAATAGATGTTTATGTTACAGTAAGTCACGAAAGGTCTGGGACTTCCTCTGGGTATGAAGCCTGATCTTCTTCCCAAATAAGCTTGATAACACCGCCATAAAAGTGATATAATCTTGATTCAATACAGAGTTAGTAAAATCAAGTAATCAACTGTATTTTGCAGGAATTCGGGAGTAAAATATCTTATAGTACGGCGCAACGTGAAACAATCAATCAACAATCTGTGTGTATTTCAACATTTTGTGGTATAGTAAACCTGCATGGTCATCGCAGGTGTCTTCCTTCATCTTCACAGAGTCACATTTCCTCATCTATCAAGGAACAATACTTACCAAGTCTCAGTCGGACGAATTAAGAGGATTAACAAAACTACACTGGAGCTAAACCACCCAAGACAACTTTGGCCCCGCCATACAACTCACCCCACCTGTTTCGAAATTCACCAGTCTGTCTCCCATTATTCTGTAATCTACTCCGTTCTAATTATTAAAGATTGAAAATATCTCGTCTTAATTATGAACAGTCAGCTCCACATCTTTTATTTAGATTAAGGTGCAGTACACTGAATCGTTTGACTTATTTCCCCATTTTTTTGATTGGCGAACTGGAATATATATAATGTTTGGTTGAAGTAGGCCTACGACACAGCCAGGTAAGTTAAATGTGTACAATATAAGTTTCCTTCAAAATGGCCAGTGTTTTCGGCGAGAAATGTCACAGCAAAGTTATCAACCCAGTTGGCCGTCATATTTATGATCCCCACTAATTCGTGACAGAGCGGGAAAATACTGTTTTTATAACGGTAAGACATATTCTGTGATATGTGTTTCAGGGGCCTGCTTTAAAGCCAGAACATTATGTACATGTCTAAATGATATACCTCTTTTTAACACAATTAGAAACTTGTCTCCATGGTTATTTTAGACAAGAAGATTTTCCCTGTGCCCGTGTGTTTTAGTGTTCATAAATATATTAGACAAAGATTATGATAATGACTAGCATGTTCACTGCTTTCAAATTGTTGATTAAAGTATGAATATAACATTTATTTAAACGATAAACTACAGTCTGCAAACACACCGTGCCCAAGGTCGGTTACCGGCAAAATATACCGACTCTGATTCTGTACCACCTTCAGAGATAATGAACACAATACTCTATATGTGAAAAAAAAGTTTAGAACGTTACGTCAGTTTTTGCTAGATGTTTTAAACAATCATATACATACAAACATTAGTTTTGACAACATAACATTGATAATAGAACGAGCAACTGCATCGAGTCGTTTCATCACAAAGCTTCGTTGTTGTTGTTGCACATCAAGCTATAGTAAACTTGATATTATTCAAAATCTAAGAAGAACAATATGCTGATAAAATAAATATCGTATTACAACATGCAGTGAAATAACCATGACATTTGTCACTACAAAATAAGACACAGAGCGTTCATAGCTAAACAATGCTCACACCATTTGTAAGCGGACTTCACAGCGGGACATTGTCAACTGACGCGACAACCGGTCGGACTACTTTCACTCACAGCGTGATTGATCGCATTTCAATATATCGTGAAAAAAAATCACGATTTGAACTTACCAATCGTGAAACAATCGCATTTTTCAATCGTATTTTTTGAATTTCACGAACATCTGAAATTCGATGTATCGTGATTTTTACAAAAAAATCACGATTGAATCACGAACGATTTATGGGAACGCTCCCTTAGGCAGCTGTGTACAGCAACTGACTTCTCAATTGTAGATGCTATTTACCAATAAAGTAAACTAAAATGAAGGTTTTTTATACGCCCGACTTCGTATTATGGTATCACCAGCGCTGTCCGTCCGTCCATCCGTCCGGTCGTCCGTCCCGGATTCCCTTCCGCTCCATAACTTGAAGAGTTTTGATCTAATCTTTACAATTCTTTCACAACATATACCTTATGGGTAGAAGGTGTGTCATGAACCATTAAGAACATTGTCCATTGCATAATATGGCTTCTACATTGGATTATGTAATATTCTGTCTTAGTCTATATCTTCGTTCCCTTCCGCTCCATAACTTGAAGAGTTTTGATCCGATCTTTACAATTTTTTTTACAACATATAGTTTAGGGGTAGAAGGTGTGTCATGAACCATTTCTGACTTCACCCATTGCATAATCTGTCAGCCATATAGGATAATGTAATATTCCCTTCCGTTCCATAACTTCTAAAGTTTTGATTCGATCTTGACGATTCTTTCAGAGTATATACCTTATGGGCAGACGGTGTTTCACGTACCATTTCTGACATCACCTGTTGCATAATATGGCAGCCCTATTGGATTATGTAATATTCCCTTTCGGCCCCAGAACTTCTTTCGTTTTGATATAATTTCTCCAATTCTTCTAGAGTATATATACCTTATAGGTAGATGATGTGTCACATACCAAATTTGATTTGGGTCCACATATTTTCTGTCTTTTCAAGAGTTTTTTTTTTATCAGAAATGTGTACCTGATGTTTAATATATATATATTAATATATATCAATGCTTTTTTTAGTACACTTGGTCCAGGGAAATACTTGAAGCCAATTAATTTATACATTCTGAGACTGTTTTTTGGATAGTTAAATGTGTGCTATGATAAAAAAGGACCATTTTCACAGCTTTATTGCCCATCTGGAATTTACCAGAGTGGCTGTTTAAATAGAGATAAGGGGACAATGTCAGTGGTCAGCCTGAAGATTGTTTGCTTTGTAATAAAACTATCACTGCCAAGTCTAATAGAACAGTGTCCCAGTCAAAGCTGTTAAAATTCAAGAATTGTAAGCTATTATGGAACATAACAGCAATGTCAAAACAGCCACAATATTTCAGTTTTTGCAATTAAAATGTGATTGAAATTACCTGAACAGATAATATGTGTGTACTATAACGTACTGGTATTTAGTTGCAGCTTCATCAAATTCAGAAAAGAAAAACTTCTAATGTGAACAAGAAATTTCAATTGATGAAATTAAAACAAATGTTATATTAAATGTAAAGTTGTTAATCGTAGCGGTTCGTCTTTGCCACGGCGGGCGTATGTTGAGTTTACTAAAACTCTTGTTTTATAAGAGTTCACTGAACGAATCCGGAAATTCTTTGCCATTAATTTTTAAACTGACTTTTGTCATGTTAAAATTTTTACTCATCAGACGAGTGATACGTCGCCCATTCTTCCCTTTTCACAGGTTATTTTTGACAGATATATATTATCTTTTGATTTGTAAACAAACACTAAATGCATCTTAGAACATGTGTAGAATCGTTTTGGATTTTGTAAATTTTAATGGTGTACAGGACTCAAACAAACGATATTAGGACTGGCCTGTGTGTAAGTACAAGTACATGTAGCTCCGGTAAGTAGCCCTAATGTGAGGCCTCATTTAGGAAAGTTCGTTTGGAGTTTTCAGATAACAACCACTTTCTACCGAAGAAACTTTTTTCTTGTCCAGCCAACCACCAACTGAAGAAATAAATTTCACAATTTGCGATCCGTTTACAAGCAGCCTCACTTTCTAATAGTGTTTTTATGGTGTTCGCCAAGATTAGTTCACTGATCTCTTGTTTTATAAAAAAAATTCTGCGCATTATTGGGTTTGAAAGTTTGAAAGTTTATATGCTGCTAATTTATATTTTTCTGTTTTGTAGGCCTCGGATGCTGGATCTGAACTTTTCAATGCTGTGAGTCACCAACGTGAGTACACTTTTTAAAATTTATTGACGTACTTTGTCTTTTTATATGCCCGACTTAAAAAAAGTTGGATGTATTATGGTATCCCTAGTGCCGTTCGCCCGTCCGTCCCAGATTCTCTTCAGCTCCATAACATAAAGAGATCTTTACAATTCTTTCTCAACATATACCTTATGGGTAGAAAGTGTGTCATGAATCATTTCTGACACCTTCGGTTACGTAATACAGCATCTATATTAGATTATGTAATATTGTCTTTTAGTTCATATCTTTTTTCCTGATCTTGACATATTTTGTCAGTGTAAATATAATAGTTGTGGGTAGATGGTTTGTCTGGAACAATTTAAGATATCCCTGGTTTCACAATACAACATCCATATTAGATTATGTAATATTCTCTTAGTCTATGTCTTGACACCCGTGTGCTCTATAACTTGAAGAGATTTGATCTTCACAATTCTTTCACAGTATTTACCTTATAGATAGATGGTGTGTTGTCAACCATTTATGACAACTTTGGTTGCATGATTGCATAATACAACATCTAAATTAGATTATGTTATATTCTCTTTTAGTCCATATCTACTTTAGTTTTGACCTGATCCTGACAATATTCAAGTATAGGGACCTATATACTGTACCTAAGGGGTAGATGGTGTGTCAGGAACAATTTAGGATATCGTTGGTTACATGATACGGCATGTATGTTCATCAAATAGAGAAATGAAAATCTTTCAAGGATTTTAATTGCTGAAATTTAAAAGACTTGTATGTTTACACTCCATCCCTCACCCTTAAAGGCACACTTGCCCCGATAATCCAGAAAACTGTTTACCTAAAAAACAGTGTATTCACCTTTATTCCCTCATTTAACCTTTATTCCCAATTATTTATGATTAACACTGTAAGTTGACATTGTAGACATGATCTACACTTATACTACAGTGTGTTTCATTGGGTTTAAACAGCAGAAATCATTTTATAGTGAAGATTTTTGCTAAATACAAAAGCTATTTAAATTTTCACTTCATCAGATAATAAATTGTTTAATTACAGAATATATTTTAATTGCTCTCTGTTTTAATGGGTTGTTCTTTATCAGGAGTTGGACAAAACTCTTATGTACCTTCTGCCTCCCACATTCTCCAAAGGATTTGTAATCTTTGGATACAGTGCTGTTGTAATAGATGCAGCTGTGAGAGTTTTCAACCTCAGGCTGCTAAACTGTGTGTGGTCTAAGAACTAACACAGCAGACTGTTTTTGTATTTATCTTTTTAGAAGTAGTCAACCATTAATCACTAGGTAAATTGTCTCAGTTTTTATACACCCTACTTAAAAAAAGTCGGTTGTATTATGGTATCACCAGCGCTGTCCGTCCGTCCGGATTCCCTTCCTCTTCATAACTTGAAGAGTTTTGATCTAATGTTTACATTTTTAGACCACCATGATCTCATGGTGGTCTTATCGAATTGCCTTTTGTCCGTGGTCGGTGGTCCGGTGTCTGTAAACTTTTTTTGTGATCGCGATTCCAAGAGAACTACTAGTCGGATCTTCATCAAATTTTACAGACATTTTGTTTGCTCATTTGCGTATTTAAATCGCTGCTGGCGGCCATTTTGTGATTTTTACTTACATAGTTTGTGATCGCGGAATCTAGAAAACCACCAGGCCGATCTGGGCTCATTTGCATATTAAAATGGCTGCTAGGCAACAATTTTGCTTTTCTTCTTTTTATCACTTCTCTCTCTTGTGATCGCAATTCCAAGAGAACTGCTTGTCAAATCTTCTTTAAATTTCACACACACGTTCTTCCTATGGTCTAGTTGTGCAACAGTTATTTCTATCCTCATTTGCATATCAAAATGGTCGCTAGGCGACCATTTTGTTTTTCTTTTTTTTATCACTTTTCTTCTCAAATAATGAAAGGATCTTCGTAAAACTTTGTATGCAGGTTATCCCTATGGCCTCGCTGCGTACTATGTACTTTTTTGCTCATTTGCATATTAAAATGGCCACTGGCCATTTTGTTTTTCTTTTTATGACTGTATGACCTAAAGTAATATAAGGATCTTCGTAAAATTTTGTACGCAGGTTAACCCTATGGTCTTGTTGTGCACTATGCACTTTTTTGCTCATTTGCATATTCAAAATGGCGGCCGGTAGCTGTTTCTGTGGTTTTTACCTACAAAGGTTGTGATGGCTAAAACCCCACTGACGCCATATGGTTATTTTTTCTTACAACTTCAACTAATTTTGAAAAAGAAAAAATAAAATCACATGTTGCATCTGTTTGTTGCTCTGTGTTTTGTTTTTTTCAATCTTCGAATACGGTAAATTTAAAGAGGTTTAATTTGCTTTAAAATACGCATCATTCAATGATAACTTCCAACTTTGTCCAAGTTAGAACGGATACCTTAAGCAAATGTATATAACGGGTGGGGAAATTATTTTGCGAGAGCGAGATGCCGCTGTCAATCACGCGGACCCTACAAATGGATTTTAATAGGCTTCTCAGGCTTTTGGCACTGAGGACATTATTTGGAGTTCCGGAGTAGTGAAAAAAGACATTTATCGGAGCTTTATTGAACCTCAGTATGAAATTGCAATCCTCGGGTCATTTTAAAAGGTATAAAAATCCGCTCCTTTCAGGTTTCCAAGGGCGACTATAAGAAATAGTTTATCTATTTGTGTTGCCAGCCGCCACAGCCTTTGAGGTCTCGAATTTGGATTTTAAACACCTAAATTCTTTCCAAAAATGTAACAATAATAAATATTTTTGAAGGAGAATGTTCCCTAAGACACTTATAAAGATCCATATTGTCTTTTTCCGAGCTTACAAGAAAGGAATATTTTAAAATGAAATGAAATACACGGCAACCTAGAATCACTACAGTGTATTTTGCCGATCGAATTTGCCTTCAGGCATCTATGTAAAGCAAATGACATCGCAACTGTTGTCTGTAAATGTTATTTACCAAGTAAACTTAAATGTTTTTGTTCAATCCTATATCTATATCAAATCGTGCATGAAGTTTTTTTTATAAGAGTACACTAATTTCTGAATGAATCAGGACATTTTTTTTGCCATTAATTTTTAAACTGACTTTCGTCATGTTTAAATTTTTACTCATCAGACTAGTGTTGTGATACGTCGCCCATTTATCACTTTTCTCGGGCTATTTTTGACAGATATACATTATCTTTTGATTTGTAAACAAACACTAAATGCATCTTAGTAACGTGCACAATTGTTTTGCATTTTGTAAATTTTAATGGTGTACAGGACTCAAACAGCGATATTGTATGACTGGACTGTGCGCAAGTACATGTACATGGTAATTAGCGTTAATGTGAGACCAGAAGGGCCGAATGCTACGGAACGTAGCCATGTTTCAAAAAGTAAATGTTTGAGACACTGGCACACTGAGTGCTCTCCCCTTACCCCTATAATACTTATAATATATATTATTAGCGTCAAATTTGGTGTCGGAAGTAAAATAATAAATATCTTTAGATAAATCCTTGTTCGGACGCATCTTCATGACAGATTCCAGTTTCAATCTACCGTTAAACGCATTGCCGAATCCAATCCGCGTGTTTTGCGTCTCTGTGTATTGGATTTGACAATGCTGCAATGCTACTTTCTATTCCGGGCTAGCTTCAATATTGCAGCCTCCGTCATACAATCACGGCCAGATGATCTTTTACAACCTGCAGAGTGTGAGCCGACAATGCTTATAATGTAAAATTTATACTTTGTTTTGACGTATGATATTACACAATACAATTGTTCATTGCTTTATGAAAACTAATGCTTTATGAAAGAGGCTACATGTATGTAGATGCGGTCAAGGTTGTATTGATTTTAATGTTGCACAAATGTATTTCGAAGGAAGATGTACACTTTATCAGGAGTTCGAAGCATCCTTCATTTCAATCTTAGTAAATTGAGATCACACATCCTCTTCAGTTATATTATTTGTCATCATAGGATCTTACTTTCTCAAATCCATTTTGGCATTGACCAAAGAAACTTTGTTCTTGTGGCGCTCTGTTTACAAGCAGCCTCACTTTCTGATGTAGCCGAGAAATCTGGGCTCTGCCGAATTTTTTTCTCTCTGTGTTCGTCATAGCCCAGATCACTTCCATAGTAAAAAAGTTATATATTTTTTAAGGAGAAATTTCACAACAAATAAGCAAAAAAATAAAGTTTTTACCTCTACATTCCGATAGCATAGACTTAGAAGAAGGAGTTTGTCAACTTTACGCGGCTGTAATGTGGTACGCTTTCCTTTATGCAGTCAATATTTGCTTCCAACTCCACTGACTTTCAACCTGACGTAACCGCCATAGTAAAACATTAAACGACCTTAGAAAACTCAGCGGGGCATCTTAGAAATACGTAACTCGTATTCTTCGGAAATCTTTTGTCATGACCAATGAACTATGCCGAATATGAAATATTCGTGGAGTATTAAATACTAGATTTATAGACCTATATTTCTCCTCAGTTATATCAATATTATTCTAGCCGAGTGATTCGGGCTAAAGCGACAATACACATTAGCAGCCATATAATACCAGTCGCCATAAGACCGATAATCCGGGCTATTTCTGATGGTGGTTGCCAAGATCAGTTCATTGATCTCTTGTTTTATACTTTAGGGGTAGAGGGTGTGCCATGAACCATTTAGGACATTGTCGATTGCATAATATGGCTTCTGCATTGGATTATGTAATATGCTGTATTATGGCTACCTTATAGGTAGATGATGTGTCGCATACCAAATTTGATTTTGGTCCACATATTTTTTGTGTGTTTTCAAGAGTTTTTTTATCAGAAATGTGTACAGTCTACTGTTTAATATGTATATATTTATTTATGATATATAATAATGCTTTTTTTAG
The DNA here is from genome assembly GCA_963971465.1 of Lepidochitona cinerea. Classification (NCBI taxonomy): domain Eukaryota; kingdom Metazoa; phylum Mollusca; class Polyplacophora; order Chitonida; family Tonicellidae; genus Lepidochitona; species Lepidochitona cinerea. Next base: position 13,048,648 of record OZ020561.1, on the reverse strand, counting down.
TACACTTGGTCCAGAGTAATACTGGAAGCCAATTAATTTATACGTTCTGAGGCTGTTTTCTTGGATAGTTTAATGTGCGCTATAATAACATTAAAGACCATTTGCACAGCTTTATTACCGATCTGGTATTTATCAGAGTGGCTGTTTAAATAGAGATAAGGGACAGTGACATCCACTGACGTGGACACACAAGGTTTGTATATTTACACACCATCATATCAGTGGTCAGCCTGAAGATTGTTTGCTTTGTACTAAAACTATTACATTGAAGTCCAATAGAACAGTGTCCAAGTCAAAACTGTTAAAATTAAAGAATTGTAAGCCATTGCATTGATTGCTCTTTCCTAATTATGGAATTATAAGTTTTTGCAAATAAAATGTGATTGAATTTACCTGAACAGATAATATATGTGTACTATAACGTACTGGTATTTAGTTGTAGCTTCATCTAAATTAAATCTAAATTAAAACAAATGTTATATTAACTGTAACGTTGTTAATCTTAGCGGTACGACTTTGCCACGGCGGGCGTATGTTGAGTTTACTAAAACTCTTGTTGTAGCTGTTTTTTTATGCTGTTGCTCAGCATATATGTACATGTATGTCATGCTTTTACACCAATTTAACCATACAAGTAACTGCTATCGGACTGAAAGCACCATCTAGAGCACTTTATTCGCTGGTATCCTATGTGCCCTCCCATAACATGTACACCTTGGATCAAATCTCAACAACTGTTTCAGAGTGATGGCTAGAAGTATTTTTGTCAATTCATGTGTAAATAATGCTGGGATCATATCGAATTTTTTTTAATTTAATAACTGGGCCAAATCCATGTAAGCCCAAAAAATATGGAACAATATCTTTCATGTAGTTGTTAGAGCCCACTTTCCTCGTCCATTCAACCTGGAAACAAGAGCATATAAGTGAAATAATCTTGGTTGCGATGTAAACATCATCAATCAGTATATCCACCCTTAAAGGGGCATGAGCTGCCAAAATGTTGATATTTTTACCTTAAAACAGATTGTTGAAATTATTGGCTATTTTTCTCTAGACGTATATTTCATAAGCTTTTAAATGCTTCTAGTCTCGAAAATGTACGATAAAGTATTGTTTTTAACTAAGTTTGGCTTAGAATGGTCGTCCCGGTTATTTAAGTTTTGTTTACTTTTCGAACATGTTTTCGGTTTGTACAGGCCACATACTGTATGGATTTTCCTCATTCCAACACCAATCATTTAGCTTTTCGACGACCTTCAAAGCCTGTTACTGTCGTCACGATCAGAAATTATGAAAAAGTGTGAATTTTAGCAGCTCATGCCTCTTTAAAGTATTTTGTTCAAACAGCCTATTGTCTTCAGTTTTTAATGTTGATGGGATTAAATTTCTTCTGTTTCATTTCAGGAGAAAGTAATTCTCCTTGCCGACCAAGTGTGACACCTCCAAGCAGTTATATTCTTCCTGTGTCTTCTCCAGCACCAGTCACCATTCCAACTACTACTACAACAACAACAAGTTCCTCCTTAACAACTGCTACTACTGTTACCACAGCAACCAGGACAGCAACAACATCAAGTGGATCGCCATATACTGTTTCTGTAACTCAGCCTTCCCCAATACTGAAGGGCCCTAGTTCGACATCACCAGCTCCAGCACAACTTTCCCCAATTATATCCTCAACATTTGCTCCATCAGTGCTCACAAGTTCTTCATCTCCACCTCAAGCAATTGTCAGCATTCCACCATCAAAACGATTGCAACCATCACCTTTAAATAATCTTCCACCGCCTGCTATTATACGAGAGCCCCCAAAGGTTTCACCAATAAACAATCGTTTGTTTCCTAGAGACCAGTCGTCTGAAATTGTCAAGTTAAAAAGTCCAGTTGATTTGGTTAAAAGTACACCAGCTTGGAATGGGTATGTATGACTAAGGAAAAATTTATCAAATTATTTACAGTGTTTATAAAATTTTTAACTTTCTGGTTTCTACCTTTATGTTAAATTCCCTTTGTATGTTGAAGTATAAAATATATTTGTTTCTTCATCAACTTATGTTAATTTTGTTTTCTATATTTTCAGTTCACTGACATCTCACATCTCGACCCCTCAACACAGTGCTTCCCCTTTGCACAACTTATCTCATCAAAGATCTCCTACCCTCAGCAATTCATTACATCATCGCACCCCTCCTCCACCTTGCAACTCAACACAGCGACGCACACCACCTCTTAGTAACCGACATATCTCTCCATCAGTATCAAATTCCACGTCGAAACATATACCTGTATCTCTTCCTAACTCTGCCCCAAAACACACTTCCGTTTTGTTAGGCAACTCCTCCCAGCGTCATAACTTAACTTCTCATCCCACTTCCAGTCATCGGCACTCCTCACCTTCGCAGCACACCCCTCAGAAGCACCCCTCACCCTCATTGCATGTATCCACATCAATTCACAGTTCAAGCAACCCTTTACACAACACATTACCTCTTAGGTCAGCAGCTCTGAGCTCTCATACTGCCCTTCCCTTACACTCACCACATCGATCCCATCTTAACTCCCCATTTCCCACTGTGGGGCCCCACCCCCCTCCACAGCCTATACATGCCCACCCACACCCTGCGGGGCCCCATTCCAGCCCTCAGAGTATGTTTGCGACACCCTTACCCCCTCCACCCGCGTCTCTAACCTCCAGCTCTCATCCTGGCTCCATCAACAATCCACTGTTAGCTCCAGAAGCTATGTCCTTCCACACAAGTAAGTCAACCTTTTCTTCTGTTTAATGACTCCAAGCTTATCACTTACCGCTAAAGAGCAGCCTTTGATGGCTCAGTTGGAAGAGTGATAGTCTCTCAGTCATAGATAGGCCTTCAATGGGTCGATGGATCCCCCTATATGCAAGAGCTGCTTACCTAGCAACCCGGCCATGTAGGGGAAGAAGTGGAAATACCTCTCTCACATAATCCTTCTATTATTTGGTTCTGGGGTTGAATCCCACTCAGTTATCTAATAAATCTGCAGATTTGACTGCTGGCTTGATTAGAAAAGGCATTTATGTCCAATGATAATTTCTTTTTCCCTAAGTACATCCAAAACCAAAGTATTATATTTGTTCCATGAGTGGATTTTTCACTCGGTCGCCGTATGTGGAAGAGTTGCCAGGTACTCGTCGATGGCCGGGGGTTTCCTCTGGACAATGAGCCAGGTTTCCTCCCTTACTAAACCAGACAGCGCTGCCATATAAGTGAAATAAATCAAAGCATTTTCGAGGGACTCAGTTATTAAAGTGATAGTCCCTCAGTCTGCCACAGACCTTCCATCAATGTGGCACTGGCTAAAATCCCACTCAGACCTAACACAAAATCTTCAGTACGTTGTAAAACATCCATCAATTAAAGCAGTTTAGTGTGCTAGACTCAAGTTTGACACTTAAAAATTTACGCTTTTATAATGTAATCATGCAATAGGTCTACATTTATTTTCATCGAGTTGTTGTCAATTTAACATGATATTTTATTTTGAAGTCCATCAAATTAAAAAAGCTTCTTTTTTTATTTAGGTCAAGAGTTACAACAAGAATTAAATCGCCGCTTCTTGGAGACACATACTGTGGAGCGTAGTCCTTCCTCGACTGCTGCAACCACACCTCGTATTGGGGCCATTCCATATTTACGCCAAGATATCCACCAACATCAACATATGCATCAGCATCAACATACCCATCAACACACATACGGACCTCTTCCTCCTCAACACCAATTCCCAGGCTCTTTGGTACCTACACCTTCCCCTCATATGGTAGGTCATTCTAAATACTCCTCACCTCAGTTCATCTTTCACTAGTCAATCTTAGCTTGTAATGATTTACATTGTTGCGCAGGATTAGCCAGAAATTTGAGTCAGGATGTCTGCATTAATCTCTTTTGAAGCGAGAGTAAATTGGTGTGCCATGTTTGTCCATTCTGTCTTAGTTTCTGCTCCATTGACTTTAAAAGTACATATAGTGGATGGATTTCAGTTTGTTTTCAAATCCAATGAGGTTTATAGGTATGCGTTGCATACAATGTCTACATATCTTTGGCAACCAAAACGGTCTCAAAGCCTTTATGTATTCATTAGAAGATTCTGGTTTTCTTATAATGTTGAATGGCTTTAAATGTTTTACCCTTCAGTCCATCAGGCTTTCGGGTAATGTTATGAGCAAGTACGTCTTGTTGGCCAGACGTTTGTCAACAATTTATTGTCCAGACTCTCACATACTATTCAACTGACAGCTTTGATACTCAGAGTGAATAGCCCTAGTGTGCCAGAGGTCTGCACTGTCATGTTAGACCATTTTGTTGCCGAGTTATGGCCCTTTGAAACTATTTTTTGGCCCGGGCTCTAACTCAGTATGTCATGAACCATTTATGACATCTTTGGTTGCATAATATGCCATCTACATTGGATTATGTAATATTCTCTTTTGGTCTATATCTTGGTTCCCTTCCACTCCATAACTTGAAGAGTTTTGATTGCATACACTTTGATACCCATACACTTTATGGGTAGCTGTTGTGTCATGAATCATTTATAACAACTTTAGTTGGATAATATGGCATCTATATTGGATTATGTAATATCTCTTTAGTCTATTTCTTGGTTCCTTGATGAGTTTTGATCTGATCTTTAACAATTTTTTACAGCATATACTTTAGGGGTAGAAGGTGTGTCATGAACCATTTTTGATCCAATCTTTACAATTCTTTCACAACATTCACGTTCTTGGTAGACTATGTGTCATTTACCATTTATGACATTTGGTTGCATAATATGGCATCTACATTAGATTGTGTAACTTTAGTCCATATCCTGACCAGATGTTTTGGCCAGATCCTGACAATTTTGTAGAGAATTTATTCCTAATGTTTAGATGGTGTGTCGGGAACTCCTAAGGATATCCCTGTTTACATAATACGGCATCCATATAAGTGCATCAAATAAGGGAATGAAAATCTTTCATATGAACATAGAATTTCAATTGCTGAATTCCACCAATGGGTCGCGGGTTCGAATCCCACTCAGTCCAAAAAATTGGAAAATTTTCTGACTGACCATATAAGTGAAATAATCTTGAGCGCGGCGTAAAACACCAAACAATCAATCATTTGCTGAAATTTAAACAAATAGGTTTTATAGTGTAGATTATCATACACAGCGGAGGACGTATGTTGAGTTTACTTGAGTTCATACAGCATTTATCATCCCCAAATTTACTTGGAACGTGTTATAGAATATCTATTTTAGGAGATAAGCAGACAAGAAAATGAGATTTGACGCAAAACAGTTTTTGATCCGTCCAAAAGTCAAATAACTCTATTTCATAAGCAATGCTATATACAGCTAAGTTTTTTATCTTTTGCATTATAACCATTTAAAACAACTTAAAACCTTTTTTTCATTACAGTTTGAAAAGATGCCAAAGTTTGACTCTCCGTTTTATAGGCAAAATGTAAGATGTGATCTTTTACAACGTGAATCCATAATATAATCGCTTGTTATCTGAAGGCCTCTTATTGTTAATAAATATGTTCTGTCTTTTTATCTGGAATGTTGATCAGGGGCCGGTTGCACAAAGGTGTATTTAGCTTACATGTAAGTCAGGCTTAAATGTGTCGCTTAACAAAGAAATGTAAATATGAAGCTGCATCGTTAAGTCAGAGGCAAGCTTAAAATACCTTTGTGCAACCGGGCCCTGGTCCAATGTTTTTGGATTGCCAAGAAGCAATGTTAGTTTCAAAACTGTTTCCACCAGACCACTAAACATCCCATTTTTCTTAATGGAACATGCTTTTAGTACTATTGTTAACATTGATGTTAAATCAAATACTTTTTGCGTTTCACTATTTTTTTGTATACTAGTCAATTTACTATTTGTATATTGCTTAATACAAATCTTATGTTTATATTTCTACCCAGATTCCCGGCATTCCAACCTATCCTGTGCCCTCAATATCCCACCCGTCTGGACCTGCGCCCCTCAATCCAGGTGTCCATGGGGCGTTCCAACCAAAGGTAAGTCATCAGTGCAATCACCATCCTCTCCACTGGATCCAAGCAATTCAGTCATCATAGGACTGTCCAGTATTTGGTTATTTTCATTGGTTGTTATTTGACGGATGCTTGTCTGAAACATATACATCAGACAATTTTCTGGAATATTTTTTATGATTTATTGGTGGTTTTCTAAATAATGTATCAAGTTTTGTAAGTCTGTTGGGCAGATAAATATTTCGATAATATACCTAGTGCAATTGTGTTTATGGTTGTGGGAAGACTTGGTACCAAAACATTGTAATACACTGTGTTTATTTATCTCAAATGTAACTGTGTGCACTTTTTATGCTCCCCGAAAACTTTCGGGGGAGCATATACATGTAGCCGCCACTTTGTCCGTCCATCCGGATTTCTTGTCCGGGGCATATCTCCGGTAATATTGTCAGGATTGGTTTGAAACTTCGCTGGTATATCCTCATGACCAAGACCTTGTGCAGTGTTACGCTTTTCTCTCCGTGACAAGAAATTTTTTAGAGATATTGCCCTTGGTTTCTTCAATTTGTCAAAATTTACCCAGACTGCTTGTCCGGGCCATACCTTGGTTAATATTGTCAGGATTGTTTTGAAACTTGGCTGGTATATAGTCATTACCAAGACCTTGTGCAGTAATACGCTTTTCTCTCCGTGACGAGAATAAGTTTTAGAGTTATTGCCCTTGGTTTCTCCAATTTGTCAAATTTTACCCAGACTGCTTGTCCAGGCCATATCCTAATCAATATTGTCAGGATTGTTTTGAAACTTGGCTGGTATATAGTCATTACCAAGACCTTGTGCAGTGTTACGCTTTTCTCTCTGTGACGAGAATAATTTTACAGTTATTGCCCTTGGTTTCTTCAATTTGTCAAATTTTACCCAAGCAGCTATACTTTCGTTAATATTGTCAGGATTGTTTTGAAACTTGGCTGGTATATAGTCATTACCAAGACCTTGTGCAGTGTTACACTTTTCTCTCTGTGACGAGAAGAATTTTTAGGGTTATTGCCCTTGGTTTCTCCAATTTGTCAAATTTTACCCAGACTGCTTGTCCGGGCCATACCTTGGTTAATATTGTCAGGATTGTTTTGAAACTTGGCTGGTATATAGTCATTACCAAAGTAATATAGCACGGTATGATTTTTTCTTTAAGCATCTCGAGAAAAATGGATATTTGCTGAGTTCTTGCTCTTTTCTCATTATTTGGTCAAATTTGCTGAGCGTATACCATGTATCTGCGATGGGGAACCAGGGAGTATCCATCAGTTTTACTGATACTTTTCTTGTTTTTTTTTTCTTCATCAGAAGATCTCCTCCGGTATGCACCCTTCACAGATGCTGCTTATTCGTGACAGAGAAAAAAATGTCCCGTCTTCAAAAGTTAGTACTCACAATATTGTGTCAATCAAACAACTACTGTCTGAGTACTTGTCCATTTCCACCTTTGTGTACACCCTTAAACACCAGTTTTTCAAACATTAAGTTTCCCTACCCAAACTTTGCAACCAGTGGTAAAGTATCTTCTAAAACCGAATATATATTCCATTTTTATACGCCCGACTTAAAAAAAGTCGGTCGTATTATGGTATCACCAGCGCCGTCCGTCCGTCCGTCCGTCCGTCCGTCCGGCCGTCCGTCCCGGATTCCCTTCCGCTTCATAACTTGAAGAGTTTTGATCTAATCTTTACAATTTTTTTTACAACATGCACTCTAGGGGTAGAAGGTGTGTCATGAACCATTAAGAACATTGTCCATTGCATAATATGGCTTCTACATTGGATTATGTAGTATTCTGTCTTAGTCTATATCTTCGTCCCCTTCCGCTCCATAACTTGAAGAGTTTTGATCCGATCTTTACAATTTTTTTTACAACATGTACTCTAGGGGTAGAAGGTGTGTCATGAACCATTAAGAACATTGTCCATTGCATAATATGGCTATTACATTGGATTATATAATATTCTGTCTTAGTCTATATCTTCGTTCCCTTCCGCTCCATAACTTGAAGAGTTTTGATCAGATCTTTACAATTATTTTTACAACATATAGTTTAGGGGTAGAAGGTGTGTCATGAACCATTTAGGACATTGTCGATTGCATAATATGACTTCTACATTGGATTATGTAATATTCTGTCTTAGTCTATATCTTCGCTCCATAACTTGAAGAGTTTTGATCCGATCTTGACGATTCTTTCAGAGAATATACTTTATGGGCAGATAGTGTGTCGTGTACCATTTCTGACATCACCTGTTGCATAATATGGCAGCCCTATTGGATTATGTAATATTCCCTTTTGGCTCCAGAACTTCTTTCGTTTTGATATAATCTCTCCAATTCTTTTAGAGTATATATACCTTATAGGTAGATAATGTGTCGCTTACCAAATTTGATTTCAGTCCACATATTTTTTGTCTGTTTTCAAGAGTTTTTTTTTTATCAGAAATGTGTACCTGATGTTTAATATATATATATTAATATATATCAATGCTTTTTTGAGTACACTTGGTCCAGAGTAATACTGGAAGGCAATGAATTTATACATTCTGAGACTGTTTTCTTGGATAATTTAATGTGCACTATAATAACAAAAAAATACCATTTTCCCCACTTTATTACCCATCTGGTATTTATCAGAGTGGCTGTTTAAATAGAGATAAGGGGACGATGACATCCACCAGAGTAGTACACAAGGTTTGTATATTCACACAATTGTATCAGTGGTCAGCCTGAAGATTGTTTGCTTTGTAATAAAACTTTTACAGCCAAGTCCAATAGAACAGTGTCCCAGTCAAAACTGTTAAAATTCAAGAATTTTAAGCTAAATTGTATTGATTGCTCCTTCCCAATTATGGAACATAACAGCAATGTCAAAACAGCCACAATATTTCAGTTTTTGCTATTAAAATGTGATTGAAATTACCTGAACAGATAATATATGTGTACTATAACCTACTGTGGCTGTTTAAATAGAGATAAGAGTATGTATAACGTACTGGTATTTAGTTGCAGCTTCATAAAATTCAGAAGAAAAAAACTTCTAATGTGAACAAGAAATTCGAATGGATGAAATTAAAACAAATGTTATATTAAATGTAAAGTTGTTAATCGTAGCGGTTCGACTTTGCCACGGCGGGCGTATGTTGAGTTTACTAAAACTCTTGTTATAAACTGTTTTTGAGTACTGCAGTGTAGATCCAGTTTTAACCCAGTCTTGATTCCTATCTTGTGTTTGACTACAATAATGCCCTTATGGCAATCCGTTTTACTTTTTATTCAAGACTCTGTGATATCATTAAAGGCCCACTTGCCGCCGTAGCCGGTGGAACATTTGTTAAGAAAACCAATTTACATGAGCTTACTACAAGTAAAACCACTAAAATTAAACATACGGTAAAATTCTGCTAATTCAAGTACTCAAAACATTACGAAAAGCACTCTAAAAGTTTGAGACTTTTCGTTGGGTGTCTTACCTCCCGCATGGAGCGAATGATAATCCTATTGAGCAATCGCTATTGTAGTTGTTTTAGACCAAACATGGCAGAAAGCAGTCTAATAATTTGTTATCTTCACATTGCTCGTCCTTGAATTAGCGGAATTCTTACCGTACCACATATTAAACACGTCCAGTTAGGTTTAAAATGTAGAAATTGGGGTGAAAAACAAACAAAGAATCGAAGCCTGATTACAACAACAACAATCAGTGTCCGTTCACTTAAGTGTTGGATTACCCTCATGTCAGGCCTCTTTATCTGTGAATTACACTCAAAAAATCATTGGCAGGCTTTTCGAGTTCCTCTTATTCGATCGTCAGTCTGTGTTTAGCAGATAAAGTACGTTCACTCACAACATTAGGGCGCTTGTGTGCATGTTCAGGTTCGGAGTTTATTTACATTGCGCATAATTGATAAATCAAATTTCAAATTAAAAATACTAAATGATGCTAAAACTTTCAATTTTTGTTAAAAATCGAAAGCTCCTAAATTTTTCTATCAGGGAAAAGTACAGAAAACCGTCGACTGTTTTTTATGTAAACAGTATTCTGGATTTTCGTGGCAAGTGTCTTTAAATAGTTTATGATATCATTAGTGGATTTAATGATATAAATAATTGTATTTCTAATTTCGTTCCAACATGACGGCTAAATCTGACGTTCTGGAACAAAATACGTCAAATGGAATTGCAACCGAATATCACAAAATCTCGTAATAATTCTTATGAGACGCGCGCTCCCTATTTAACAGATTTGAGAACTTCAGTATCACCCGCACTATTTCGAGTGACCATGGAGATCAAGGCAGCGATTTTTAGATCCCATTGCTAGTGACCATGTGCAAACTGTGAATTATTCCTGATATGATCAAATGTTTTCATGATCTTATTAAGACATTTTTATATATCATACATTATCATTATCATTACCAAAATGATATCATAAATTATTTTATGATATCAGGAATTCTTGAATAAAAAGTAAAACGGCTTGCCATACGCCCCAGGGATCAACCCATTTCTATACTTTATCACAGAAAGAGCGTTGGACGCTCAATCCGAACAGCCTTCCACCAATGGATCGCAGGTTCAAATCCCACTCAGTACAAAAAAAAATTAGAAAATTTTCTGACTGGGTTTTCACTCCAACGAGCTATGTGTGATCGTTGCCAGTTACCACCGGAAGGTCTTGGGTTTCTTCCTGGCATAGAGCCCGGTTTCCTCACAATAAAACTGTCAATACCGCCATATAAGTGAAATAATCTTTAGCACAGCGTAAAACACCAAACATTTAATCAATTTAATGTTAAGAGTCTGAAAAATGTATTTTAAAGATTTGATGAACAACATTTGGCAATATTTTCTTTGCGTTAAATCTACTTTACAAATCTGACCAAAAAGAAAAATAAATTTCAGGCACGGCATGCACATACAAATTCAATGCTATATTGACCGCACTACCATGGTTACAAAAGTTAATTATCTCAGTGAGGGGTATGACTAGGTGCGAACCAACGTTCAGCGGTATCGGGTTACGCAATAAACACCAAGACGAAGGTCGATTCTACCCCGATAATTACCGCCGAGCCTGATGACGTCACGTAGATTTACGCAAAGCCTTCTGGGTAGAACGTACCTCAGTTCGCCATTTTGTTTATTGGTTCTTAGCAAAATGTCACTTTTTTGGAAAACATTGATGACAGAGCCTGTTTTTATCCACACATTTTTCTGGTAACTTTACGCCTCTTACGTCTTGCAGTATGATTTCTTACGCCATATTTTGAAATTATGTTCAGATCCCACAATCCCCCGAAATGCTTTGCGCGTAAATTCCAAGTGACGTCATCAAGCAATCGGTCAATTGAGAAAAATGAGGAAAAAGTGACCTGTTGAGGGTTGCCGTTCCTTTTCCCTCCCCGGGACAGAGTGGGAACTTTTAACCAATCAACGATAAGCTTTGGTCACGTGCGACGGTTGACCCAGATATTTTGAAGCAGAATGACATAATGTCACTATGGCTACGGCCTTGACAGGCTGGGTTGCTGATGACGCTATCGTGGGAAATGTTGTGAAATCAACCCTTTGATGACTTTATACGTTCATGACAGCCCAGTTTTCAATACAAAAGGACAGAATATAACCACACTCACAACATTATCAGGTTAAATCCTTTATTTTGTATGACAAGCAAAAGATCACTTCTTCCGGGGGAGGTAAACCTACTGGCCGGTATGTTGCACTACACACTCGAAGTTGTTTGAAAAGTCATCTCTACTTAACATGTATATTTGCACACGGCACGCACATACAGGAGGGGTAGAATAATACACAAACTCTGCTGTGTCAGTACGTCTTCATCGAAGGCCAAGTATGATGTCACTTTTCACAAGTTTTGCTGAGTAGTTAAAAAAAAATATGGAAAATCAGCATATTTCTTCCGGACTCCTTTTTAAACTGCCAAGAAACTAATGAGAAGGTTGTTTTTAACACATTTAGTGTATAACCAAACACAAACCAGCTTTTAGTCCTGTTCATAAATCATTTTAGACTGTTTTGAACTATCTTAGACCTTAAATTGACAATGTTTATCCTGATTCAAACACCATTTCAGTTCACACCTGTCACAGAGTCTGGGTTTCTGACTCCAAAATGACTATTTTTTTCATATTGTGGTTGTATTTTGGAGTCAGAGCTCATTGCAATCAAAAAATCGGAGTAAAATGCTGGCTTATGAACGATTTTGCTCGTCTATATCAGACATATTCTGAGCGGGCAGTCTTCTCCGGCTTTTTGGTAGCATTGAACCATGTCTCCAAAATACAGCTGTCTGTATAAAAACCCTGACTAGTCACAGACTGAATAGATTTTCCGAATTTCAGTGTCAGTCATTTAGTTCTTAATGAGCCTCACACACTCTTCTTGCCTTGGTAGCTGATGCCACTACAAAGCTTCATCCCCAAGGAGACAAGTATTTTAACATGTATATTCATCCTTGGTCTACGGCAATCACTTTATGGCACAAGTTAATAAATTTATTTTTATTTAACATATGTCTTTAAATTTTTATTGAACAAGAATTTTGTATATCAATTCTTACAACCATAATACATATATTTATTTTTTTCTCTTAATATTTGTTATGTTAAAGTCTGCACAAGTAGCCTGTTTGGCTAATGTTCCTTTTGTAACAAACCGACTATAAATAAAGTTTTTGACTTTGACTTTGACATATATATTTTATGATCACAAAATTCATCAGTGCCATTCATGTGTACATATACATTGTATGATCACAAAATTCATCATTGTCATTCATGTGTACATATACATTGTATGATCACAAAATTCATCATTGTCATTCATGTGTACATATACAGTACCGTCGCCTTCGAAAGGAAAATACCCTTCTGTCGTTCACTCGTCAACTATTAAAACCTCAGGGCTGAAAAGTGATGTTTACACGAGGTGGCTGTGACTGATCACCGAAACGAATCCGCTTCACTACGCCATGGTTAAATAGATCCGCAGATAGAATGCCCTCCATATCTCATTAAACGTTTATACAAGCCTTTTATGAAAAGTACAGGTACTATTGTGCGAAATGTAACTTATTAGGTACAACAAATTTAAGTTTCCTCAAGTTTATTTCAGGAATAGTCATAAACCGCCCGTGATGTCATACCAGCCTTGAGAGTGGACACGGCGACGGCTTCCCACAGTGTGTGAGTTTCTACTCACAGCGTTTGAAGTAAACATGTCTGTGGAAGACTCGGCTACAAAGTATCATTTCTATTGTTCAATGTTATGTAAACTACTTGCTGTTAGACAGTGGTTAAATCGGCTAATAGCCGACAGGTTTTCCTTGGCACATTTAATGTTATCACAAGCTTTGATTTTCTTCTCAGTCCCAACGGACCGTCTGAACGTTTTGAAAGAAAATCATATTTGGACCAAATTGTATATAGTATCCATTATTTTCTATGTTGTTGCTATTTTATTCACTCATTTTTCAATCGTCACTTCACTTTTATAGAAGCGAATCCTGTCAGTCAGAGCTGTCAAGGCAACTTGCTTATTTTATTTATTTTGCATAATTGTTGGTTTTATCATATGATCTTTACTTTACGGACTTCGGGTTTTAGGTTTGATTGATTTCTGTTTATTTTCAATCCAGTCAAAATTCACTATGGTCTCGGAAATCGGGATAATGTCAAAATTAGGAAATCTTCCATACATGTATATTATTAGTTTACGGAATCTGTAATTCCCATTAAATCAAAACGGAGATGGGTTTCACACTGGTTGGCATCTCAATATGAGAGTTATCAATGAAATGGATTTTACGGGTGATGCATGCGTGTGTATGTCACTTGGAATATATTGACTTTACTTCATCTGAGTGTCCTTTCAACATTGATTTATTTGACACAAACAGGTTTAAAGAAATGCATTTCATTTAAGATATGATATACATTTTTCATGAAAAGTATTAGAGATTGAAACTTCAAAATAACTTTGTTGTACAGACTTCACAATGGATTCACGGCTTCACGGCTAACTCACTCGTGGCATACACGCGTAAAAGTTTAGGCATCGTCACTTAATGGCGATGCATGCTATTTCATCAAGGTTCTTTGTTTGTCAACTAAAGTAATGGTAACCCAAAGATATTTCCGATATACTTGTCATTGTAACAACCAAAGATTGATTTAAAAAACAGCATCGAATAAAAGGCCCCCCATAACATTTCCGACAATGGTGAGACACTGTTCAACGAGATGGATTTTACGGGCAATGCATGCGTTTGTACGCGTAAAAGTTAAGGCATAGATACTTGGGAGATATTCATGGATGTAATTTTTACTTTTTAAAATTGTCACATTTCGTCAGGACAGGTTTAAAATAATAAATTTCATTTAAGAAATGTATTGATTATAATAAATCGATGGTTGCAACAAAAATATATTTGCTATATTGGCGTTCAACCAAATCTATGAAATCGGTGGCATATACGCGTAGACAAGGGGCTTTGTTTATCAACTTCAGTTCATTTTATTCCCATCAAATCTCAAAGAATGAATAAACAGTTGATAAAAAGATAGATTTCCTAAAAAGGGTAAGGTACAGTTGTTATTGTAAACTCGTACGTCCCCGCCCCCTCCAGCCCAAACCGCCATGAGTGTGAAATTGTCATTTTAAATCAGCTAATCTCTTGATCAGGATTATACAATGTCTTAACAAGACTATTAACATAGCAGGCATTTAACAAAACCCCATGATACTCTCTTATAAGAAGGCCTTTGTTTCTCAATCTCTTCAGTCTTTTATTTCAGCAGAAGCTCAAGTGGAGAAGCGCTAACACACCCTGGAATTTCACAATATAAACTCACGATGAAACGCAACAGATCATTCATATATTTATTTCCATATTGATCAGTGTTTCTCAAACGATCTATACTTGCGCAGTCTTATTCAGAAATCATTGGTATAGTTACAACTTCCATGGTATTCAATTGAAATAAAGGATACATATTTGGTATCATATATATACATTACGAATTGAAACCCTGCATATAAAAACGTGTGAAAGAACTCAGCGGACACTTGACACGCATCACCATAAGACCCACATAATCTGATAAAATGACAGTCACATGTCTAAAAGAAACCACTCTGTCAAAATTAAATTTTGAAGCAGGTGAACTAATGAAAAATCTTGGAAAAAAACATATGATGTAGAAAATGTACATGAACGAATCAATTTTACTAAGTCAAATCTACCGTATTCAAGCGCCAAACTAAATATATTTCTTAAGTACTTTTTTCATTGATTAATTTCCTTATAACAACAAAATTTATTTGTTTATATATATAAATCTGAAAGAATAAAAAATCATATAGTTATCAGGGGATGAGATCCGTGCACTTCTCAACCAGCAGTTACCTCGAAGCTACCAAATTCACGAGAAATTTCGGTAGAAGTGTCGAACATATTCCTGGGTCGCTTTTGAATTGACCTGGATAGTGTTTCTGTTCATCCGTTCAACTATTACATATTGCTCATAAACGTACAAACAAATAAAAAGTAACAAACACTATCTACATGTACGACAGACAAGTCTGAAGAAAGTCAGACACAAGTGCAGGCCGCACAGCAGGTGACGTTCCGATTCAATAGCCTGCGCTTATCCCTTTCATCGATAAGTTGGCGTTCACCGGACTACTTGTACATTCATGCGCTTGAACTGATAAGAAACCCCTGCGGTGTTCACTAGTAAACTTTGACGCGTGTTTGCCCTTCGAAGGCGACGGTACTGTACATTGTATGATCACAAAATTCATCAGTGTCATTCATGTGTACATATACATTGTATGATCACAAAATTCATCATTGTCATTCATGTGTACATATACATTGTATGATCACAAAATTCATCAGTGTCATTTATGTGTACATATACATTGTATGATCACAAAATTCATCAGTGTCATTTATGTGTACATATACATTGTATGATCACAAAATTCATCAGTGTCATTTATGTGTACATATACATTGTATGATCACAAAATTCATCAGTGTCATTTATGTGTACATATACATTGTATGATCACAAAATTCATCATTGTCATTCATGTGTACATATACATTGTATGATCATAAAATTCATCATTGTCATTTATGTGTACATATACATTGTATGATCACAAAATTCATCAGTGTCATTTATGTGTACATATACATTGTATGATCACAAAATTCATCAGTGTCATTCATGTGTACATGTACATTGTATGATCACAAAATTCATCAGTGTCATTCATGTGTACATGTACATGGTATGATCACAAAATTCATCAGTGTCATTCATGTGTACATATACATTGTATGATCACAAAATTCATCAGTGTCATTCATGTGTACATATACATTGTATGATCACAAAATTCATCAGTGTCATTCATGATAATCAATTTCCTCTTCATTTTCACCCTATTTATGTATTTATTCTATTATGGTTCGTCTTTTATCTAGAAGGCGGGTAAATGGTGTGCAATGCATGTGAGGGTAGCTTGGGAAATTTACCACCATCAACAAAAACAACAGGCTGAGGCTGAAAAAGGGGAAGGCAAACATGTGGATCCACTACGGCCATCAGGGCATCTCATGACAGGGCTACATCGCCCTCCTGATTTAACATCGGCTTCTCTAATGGGAGCAGGTTAGTTCTTTATTAGTCCCCTACCAGCGAAGCCGAATGGGGACTATAGGTTTGTGCTCTGTCCGTCAGTCCGGCAAGTCAGTTTTCCGGACTTTTTTCTATATGCTTTCAGATATTCAATTGATTATTTGTATGTGGGTCCACCATGGTGGGTTACAGATTAAGTTCATGTTTTGTTCCGCTCCATGCATTTTTATACGCCCGGCTTGAAAAGCGGGCTGTATTATGGTATCATCTCCGTCCGTCCGGAAGTCCGGCTGTCCGGCGTCCACTTTCCCTTCCGCTCCATAACTTCTAAAGTTTTGATTCCATCTGCACAATTTTTTCTAAGTATATACCTTATGGGTAGAAGGTGTGTCGCAAACTATTTTTAACATCATTGTTTACATAATATGGGAGTTATATTGGATTATGTAATATTCCCTTCCGCTCCATAACTTCCAATGTTTTGATTCCATCTGCACAATTTTTTCTGAGTATATACCTTATGGGTAGAAGGTGTGTTGCGAACTATTTTTGACATCATACATTGCGTAATATGGCAGCCATATTGGGTTATGTAATATTTACTTTTTCTCTCCATAACTTTAACAAATATGACCCTATGTTTTCAAATCTTTCATGTTACATACCATATTAACAGACAGTGTGTAAAAAAATTGTTTATGATATCAACTATTGCACATTATTGGATTATGTACATTCCCTTTTATTCTTACTTTCATTTTCATGAAAATAACCTTTAAATTATAAAATGGCTTCTACTTTTCCGATTCTCATCAAAAAAGAATTTTTTCAAATTGCAATAATGTTTCTAAATTGATTAAAACTATTCTTAAATCATATTCTATGATATTCTTTTAATCAAATGAAAAATACATATAAGGATTAAAGTTTTATCTACAGACCAAGAGATAAGTATCCCAGCTTTGGTCTATTTACCTTGTCAACTTACAGTAAGCTCTCAGTCTCTCTTGAGAGATTTATGGCTTTGTGTACTACATGGCCTCCATAAAACAGCGGGTGACATTAGCAATGGACCCATAGCCAAATCTATTGTAAATCCATTTGGTCTATGATAAAATTAGAAGTAATAACCTGTAGGTATATGGGGAGATTTAGAATATTGTCAAGATGTCTATGGCCAAATAATGTAGATTGATTGATTGTTTGGTGTTTTACGCCGGCTCAAGATTATTTCACTTATATGGCGGCGTTGCCAGTTTTATTGTGGGAGGAAACCGGGCTCTGTGCCCGGAGGAAACCCACGACCTACCGCTGGTAACTGGCAACCATCCCACATAGGTCGTTCGAGTGAAAACCCAGTCAGAAAATTTTTCCAATTTTTGGACTGAGTGGGATTCGAACCTGCGACCCATTGGTGGAAGACTGTTGGGATTGAGCGTCCAACGCTCTACATTGTACCTACTGAGCCACGGAGGCCCCTAATGTAGATAAAAAATATTATGAGAAAAATTGTCTAATCTACTTGAATTGGTGTGAGCTGCGAAATTGCCAATTAATTACATTTGTTTAAGTATGATTAGTAAATTATAAACTGCTTTTCTAAAAAATTTAAACATTTTAGTCCAACCTTTATTGACAACAAACCATGTTTAACATCGTGATTTAACAGCAGCGAGAATTGATGACTTGTACCGTGTACAAATCTTGTTAATAATTGTTGATCCAAATAGCCCATTTTAAATTTGATACAGATGGATTTTAAAGGTTTTAGTGGTAAGATTTCATTTTGTTGACATAACATCACCTTTTACCAAGCTTCACATAATAAAACTGGCAACCCCACCATATACATGTAAGTGAAATAATCTTGAGCGCAGCGTAAAACACCAAACAATCAATCAATCATTTACCAAGCTTCAACCTCTTCCCTCTGAATTTTGAAAATTAAATTCAAATAAATATGGAAGGATTTGTTTTGGTATGGCTGCAGTTACTGTGCCTTTCCGGGCGTATTTTGGGTTTCCCGAAACTCTTGTTACCGATGTTATCGCCCTTGAAAAATATCACAAAAATAACAGTTTTCTGGATTTTTTCCTAGATGCTTAAAGCTGCCAAAATTCACATTTTTTTCATAATTTCTGATCGCCACGACAGTAAAAGGCTTTGAAGGTCATAGAAAAACTAAATGATTGGCGTTCGAATGAGGAAAACCCATACAGTATATGGCCTGTACGAACGGAAAACGTGTTCGAAAAGTAAACAAAATTTAAATAACTGGGACGACCATTCATTCATTCTAAGCCAAAGTTAGTTCAAAACAATGCTTTATCGTACATTTTCGAGACTAGAAACACTAAAAAGCTTCTGAATTATACTGAGAAAAATAGCCAATAATTTCAACAATCTGTTTTAAGGTCAAAATATCAACATTTTGGCAGCTCATGCCCCTTTAAAGCTACTGAATTCTTTTGTTTTGTATTTGGGTACACCATGGTACATGTAGGTTACAGATCAAGTTTAAGTTTTACTCAGCTTCGCGCTTTTTTTTTTTTACATAGCTATCACCCTTGGATTTTTATACAAATAACAGTTTTTATACGCCCGACTTAATAAAAGTCGGTCGTATTATGGTATCACCAGCGCCGTCCGTCCGTCCGTCCGGCCCGGATTCCCTTCCGCTCCATAACTTGAAGAGTTTTGATCTAATCTTTACAATTCTTTCACAACATATACCTTGTGGGTAGAAGGTGTGTCATGAACCATTTATGACATCGTGGATTGCATAATGTGGCTTCTACATTGGATTATGTAGTATTCTGTCTTAGTCTATATCTACATTCCCTTCCGCTCCATAACTTGAAGAGTTTTGATCCGATCTTTACAATTTTTTTTACAACAGATACTCTAGGGGTAGAAGGTGTGTCATGAACCATTTAGGACATTGTCGATTGCATAATATGACTTCTACATTGGATTATGTAATATTCTGTCTTAGTCTATATCTTCATTCCCTTCCGCTCCATAACTTGAAGAGTTTTGATCCGATCTTTACAATTCTTTCACAACATATACCTTGTGGGTAGAAGGTGTGTCATGAACCATTTATGACATCGTGGATTGCATAATGTGGCTTCTACATTGGATTATGTAGTATTCTGTCTTAGTCTATATCTACATTCCCTTCCGCTCCATAACTTGAAGAGTTTTGATCCGATCTTTACAATTTTTTTTACAACAGATACTCTAGGGGTAGAAGGTGTGTCATGAACCATTTAGGACATTGTCGATTGCATAATATGACTTCTACATTGGATTATGTAATATTCTGTCTTAGTCTATATCTTCATTCCCTTCCGCTCCATAACTTGAAGAGTTTTGATCCGATCTTGACAATTCTTTCAGAGTATATACCTTATGGGCAGACGGTGTGTCGTGTACCATTTCTGACTTATCTCGTTGCATAATATGGCAGCTATATAGGATTATGTAATATTCCCTTCCGCTCCAGAACTTCTAAAGTTTTGATCTGATCTTGACAATTCTTTTAGAGTATATATAACTTATAGGTAAATGATGTGTCGCATACCAAATTTGATTTGGGTACACATATTTTTTGTCTGTTTTCAAGAGTTTTTTTTAATCAGAAATGTGTACCTGATGTTTAATATATATATATATATTAATATATATCAATGCTTTTTTGAGTACAATTGGTCCACAGTAATACTGGCAGCCAATCAATTTACATTCTGAGACTGTTTTCTTGGATAGTTTAATGTGCAAAATTCTATAATAACAAAAAAAAACCATTTTCCCACTTTATTACCCATCTGGTATTTATCAGAGTGGCTGTTTAAATAGAGATAAGGGGACAATGACATCCACAAGGTTTGTATATTTACACACCAGCATATCAGTGACCAGCCTGAAGATTGTTTGCTTTGTATTAAAACTACATGTATTACAGCCAAGTCCAATAGAACAGTGTCCCAGTCAAAACTGTTAAAATTCAAGAATTGTAAGCTATTGTATTGATTACTCCTCCCCAATTATGGAACATAACAGCAATGTCAAAACAGCCACAATATTTCAGTTTTTGCCATTAAAATGTGATTGAAATTACCTGAACAGATAATATATGTGTACTATAACATACTGGCATTTAGTTGCAGCTTCATCAAATTCAGAAAAGAAGAACAAGAAATTCGAATTGATGAAATTAAAACAAATGTTATATTAAATGTAAAGTTGTTAATCGTAGCGGTTTGACTTTGCCACGGCGGGCGTATGTTGAGTTTACTAAAACTCTTGTTGACTTTAGTGCTAGATGTTCACACTCATTCAAATTGTTGTTAGTATTTGAGTACAACATGGCTGGTTACAGATCAAGTGTACGTTTGTTATCGAGCTTGGACTTAAGAAATTTCTTAGAAATGACAGTTTTCTGGACTTCTTTACAAAAATTTTCTAGACATTTTGCTGATTTTTGGTATACATGTGAGTACACCATGTTGGCATATAGGCCAAGTTTAGGTTTTATTTGTCTTTCATCATTTATTTCTTGGTATTTTACTAATCAATTGTCAATTTAGAACTTTTTATGAGGAGTTTAAGGATTTCAGAGATCTCCCTGAACAACAGGTTAATCCCTTAAATAGTAAAGGAATATTGTTTATTTTGGGCATCATTTAAAATATTCATTGAATTTCATACTCATTGATAACCATCCGGTAGGAGACTATGTATTGCTATGCAATACTCTCAGAATGCTTGTTTACTATTACCAAGATGAACTCTCAATGGTCAAACACACACTCAACTTTCTTCACTAGAAGAGAGGTTTGCTCTAGAAATAAGACCTGATCACCTCGATACAAAAAAATCCTTTGAATGGGGAAAAGATATTACATTATGTCACATTTATGGGGGGTAGATTTTGGAATTGTCAAGTTGCACAATCTCCAGTCTGGAAAAAAAATCCCTCTCCACAAAATGAAATGGACAATGATATATTAGCTACATACTCAGTCAACCCAGTTCTTATTGAAGGTTTACCTGAAAGGAGACTGAGAAAATAACATATTTACTGAACACTGCATGTGAGGCGGAGCCTATAGTGGTATTACGTGTTGATCGTAACTCTTGCTAGGCCATATAGGGTGACATTGGGGTCAAAAGATACTATAGTGCCCATAACATGATATATTTTATCACACTGTTCATAGGCTTCTGCTATTGCATTTCACTCTACCATTTGTGTGACTTTAGATCTCATGGGGGTCTTATCAAGTCGCTTTTTGTCCTTCCGTCGTCTGGTGTCTGTGAACTTTTCTTGTGATCGCGATTCCAAGAGAATTACTGGTCGGATCTTCATCAACTTTCACAGACATGTTCTCCTTATGGTCTAGTTGTTTGCTCATTTGCATACCAAAATGGCTGCTAGGCAACCATTTTGTTTTTGTTTTTGTTTTTATCACTGTTCTCCTAAAGTAATGAAAGGATCTTCGTAAAATGTTGTACGCAGGTTAACCTTCTGGTCCTGCTGCGCATTATACAATTGTTGCTCATTTGCATATTCAAAATGGCGGCCGGTAGCTATTTCTGTGATTTCTACCTACATAGTTGGTGTATAGGAGTAATATTTGGTGTATAGGAGTAATACTGGAAGCCAAAAGGACAGTGTCCAATTCTAAACTGTTAAAATTCAAGAATTGTAAGCTATTGCATTGATTGCTCCTTCCCAATTATGGAACATAACAGCCATGACTAAACAGCCACAATATTTCAGTTTTTGCAATTAAAATGTGATTGAATTTCCTGACCCACTGAACCTGCAGCTTCATCAAATTCTAATGTGAACAAGAAATTTCAATAATATAACAAATGCTATATTATCTGTATAGTTGTTAGTCGTAGCGGTTCGACTTTTCTACGGCGGGCGTATGTTGAGTTTACTAAAACTCTTGTTAATTTAAAATACTAAATGATGCCAAAACTTTCCATTTTTGGTAAAAAATAGAAATTTCCTAACTTGGTCTGTCTGGGAAAAATACAGAAAACCGGCCACTGTTTTTAATGTAAACAGTTTTTCAGATTTTCGCTGTGGTGTGCCTTTAAACAAGTTAGTTATAACAAGCTTATGAGTAGTAGATGTGTCTGGTACCAAAAGTGAATTGGGATTTCGATATTTGTGGCGACCAAAATGGTCACTCAGCCTTTTCGCATTCAATAGGGCTTAATTGTCTCCATACAACTTTTTGATAACCATAGTGACTAAATGAAGGCACCAAGCAGCTTTTTGACGTTTTACAGAAACAATTTTATGCAATATGAGCTGCAGAAATTCTTTAACATAACTGATTTAATAGATTGTGGGACTTTTTTTCTTCAACTTTTACGACTAGGAACTTTAATGATTCTAAACCAAGGAATGTATACTGGTGGATATTATATATCCATAGGAATGATTTACAATGAACTTTACATATTTGTTTTCATTAGACATTTAGTCATCCTAATTGTTTAATATATCATTTGGTATGATCTTTCATGTGAATAAAACAATAAGAAACTATATTCACATGCTCATATGGATGTTTTCTTTTTTTATTGTTTTAGCCGCTCACAATCGAAGTCCTTTTGATGGAAGTTTTTTAAATCCAGTTCATTTAGGTAACTTTCTTGATTACTTCTTGTTTACTAGTCTATTTGGCATTTAGATCATACATAGGCTGCCTTGTTGCAGTCCATGATTGGACAGATGATAGGCATACGTCTGCCTGTTTAAGTTTTCATGTGTCAATGGGTTGTTATATTGAGGCCTGCTGTTTATTGTGCAAATGGAAAATTGGTCCCCATATTTGACATAAAGATATCTCTGAGAAAAAAACATCTAGAAAGCCAAAATACAACTTTAGGATGTTCAAGACCTGACTTGTATATATTTAGGCCCATTTTGTGAATTAAACTTGGCTACAATAGACATTCTGTGTAAATAACTACTATATGTATCTAATAACATAAGGCTTCTTTATGAAACAAGATATATGTATCTACTCAAATATTACAAGACGAGATAAAGAACCAAAACTACAAGACATCCTGTAGCAATCCATTTCTAATTTTTCGAATAATTTGAAAAAATTTCACATGCATTATGCACGAAAATAAAACCTGACAATGCCGTCATATAAGGGAAATAATCTTGAGTGCGTCGTAAAACTTTGATCAGTCATTCGATCTATTTTAGTCTATATCTTTAATTTTGACCTTATCTTGACAAATTTATACCTCCTATACCAAGAGTGTGTCACTTACTATTGATGACACCTGTTGGATAATGAAGGTTCATTTAGTAGAGAAAGGACTTTCATATAAACATAAAACAAATATTTCTATAATATTGAGTAATCAGTTGTAGCGAAGGACGTATGTTAAGTTTACTGAAACTCTACTGGGATAAGTTTTAGTCAGAAAGACAGACAATCATGTTAGGTCATCTGACATTAATATTTATTTTGATGTATTATGTCAATTTTACATAGTGTCTTTATTGTTATATTGTTAGGTGTGTCCTCGTATCCACGTCCATTTACTGGTTTACCATCTGGTATAGGTTTTGGTCCTGTAGGTAAGTTAACCTACAGCTTTTCTCTTATTTCCCCAATCAACATTTTGACCCTCAACACCCTGGGTCTATAATTATGTGACTTGTGTTTTCGTTTGTACACATCCCATCATCCCTCCATACAGAGCTGGTCTTCCATGCATGAACAAGCCTTTCATCGATGGATCTTGGGTTCGAAGCCAATTTAATCAAATGTTTCACTTAGGGAGTGTCCCCAAAAATCGTCTTTTATAATTCGCAAAAAACGATAGCAAAAAAACGCAGTCGACTAACACGTATCGTCTTTTGTGTTCAGGCTTGACTGCATAAATCGCGACGGGGGTCTTTTTCTGGTACGCAGTAATACACACCCAATCAGCAAAGTAAAAGTAATGCAGTAATTTGGTCAAAATATAGCGCAAACGGAAAACACTCGTTTCATGAGGATTAGCAACGGTCCAAATGTTTAACGCTTGTAGTTGTTGTCTCATTCGTGTGCTGCCCCGTTTTTCGTAGGACGTATGCTAGTTCTGTCAACTAGAGTGTTTATTTTGTGTAAAGAAAGGGTGTAAAGAAACCAAACTATTGTTGACACGGTTCCATAATACCCGATCATTAGTACATTCTTTCCGATCAACAGACACTCTCGTAGCTTATCGTAAACCAGATGTCCCGCTGGATAATCTGCAGCTAACTAACTTACTGTCAAGCTGTCCTCTTGATTGCGATTCTTTATTCATTGTCTATTATTTGGTATTTTAATATTTGCAGAATATAAATGAGAAAATGTTATACCTTGAATACACAACGTCGGGGAGACGGCCTTCGCTGACGACAGTTATAGCTACCATATTCACCCGTGTATAATACGCAGTTTTTTTCACGGAAAACCGGGTAAAAATAAGACCTGCGCATTATACACGGGCGTAGACTATCGCAGTTTTTTTTTTGTTGTTGTTGTTGTTCTCGGAATAATGAACTGAGCGAAGTTGGACATGCGGTAGCCTACATACGGCCTCAAAGCTAAACTTGGTCCGCTAAATTAAACTTTCAACGACATTAACTTTCCAGAAATATTCAACCATTTCAGTTTTGAAGGCAATTTCTTGTATTTTTTTTAAACATAATATACTCGACCAGACATGCTCTTATAATCGGCAAATCGTGTTCATATTGCTAAAACTAACAGTATGGCGCCAGTCGGCTGAGTACATTTCATTGACAGATAGCAGAACGGCTGTAGATTGGTTGAAGGCCAGCCACTTAATAAACATTGCAATGATTATTGTACAAGGCAGCTAATCTGATTCGCTGTTTGGTGTAATGACTGTTCAATGACAGTGAGTGACGTTTCAGACTCCGCCTTATACATAAAACCAGAAGTAAATTGTGAAGTGGTGTATTGACGGCCATCGGCCGCGGACAACTTTTACGGTAGTTTTTCTTTAGCTGTAAACTTGTGGTGTCGTGACATTGAGGTGTATGTTAGACCGTGATTACAGAATTTAAAAAATATTGAAAGTATTATGGAATTTAGCCTTTATAAATGTATTCCCCGGTTGTGAAAGGGCTTCATTTTTTAATACTTCACTGACTGATGCTAGCAGAAATTACGAAAGAAAACTCATTGACTCCAAAACATAGGTATTAAATCATACATTTTGCTTATTAGCAAAAGAGGCCATTCCAAAGGTTAATATTAAAAAACAACCACTGTATATACAACGGTCATAAGATATCTATTAATGATCAGAAATGATCAGTTCATAGGTTGCCGGCTGTCTGCTTTACTAGGCTTCCCGGCGCCAGGCAGCTGTGTTGCCACGTGAGCCGTTGCATAATCTTATCTTGCTAATGCATGTTATACACGGCTGTAGACGTTTTTTCGGGGATTGAGTTCGATAGTTTGGGGTGCGCATTATACATAGATGCGTATTATACTTGGGTGAATATAGCCGAGAAATCTTGGCTATGCCAAATTTTTTTTTCCGTGTTCGTCATATGACGAAAAAAAAATTCGGCATAGCCAAGATTTCTCGGCTAGGGTGAATACGGCTAACCACGAGGCACCCACACAGCGCACTACTTTTAATCCGAGACGGTCGCATGCTGTGCAAGCCGCGTTTCAAATTATCGTCTTTTGTATCGTCTTTTACACCATGCGTCTTAGGCTTCGTTTTTTTTAATCGTTTTTCTCGCAGAAAAAAAGACCATTATTGGGGACACTCCCTTAATTGACGTATATGGTATGGTTGAATACCTGTTAAAAGCTGGGTATTTTCTTGAAAAGAGTACATCACCCTGGCAACATCGCCATATTAGTAAAGTAATCTTAAGCGATTGGACAGCCCCCCTTTTTTTCTGAAAAGGGAGAGCGGAGAAAGGAATGAAAACAAAATGAAAATGTACATATGTTTGTATATATATGGAATCTAATGCAAGGTCTGTCAGATTAATATTGTCTTTAGTTTGAAGGTAACCATGCTGATATGTTTTTTGGAGTTTTTTGTGTCGCCTGAAAGGGGGCACTTAGGGATCACTTTGACGGCGTAGTCTGGCGTCGGCGTCGGCGTCGATGTCGGCGTCGGCGTCGGCGTCCGGATTGGTTTCCGTGCAATATCTTGAAAACCACTGGCTTAATTTTTTTCAAATTTAAATGGGAAGTTTAATACCTTAATACCCCGCTCAAGTTTGACTTTCGCTAAAATCCGCGCATATTTAATTATTGTACAGGCTTTTGATTGGCTGATACAAATAACTTGGTTTCCGTGCAATATCTTGAAAACCACTGGCTTAATTTTTTTCAAATTTAAATGAGAAGTTTAATACCTTAATACCCCGCTCAAGTTCGACTTTCGCTAAAATCCGCGCATATTTAATTATTGTACAGGCTTTTGATTGGCTGATACAAATAACTTGGTTTCCGTGCAATATCTTGAAAACCACTGTCTTAATTTTTTTCAAATTTAAATGGGAAGTTTAATACCTTAATACCCCGCTCAAGTTCGACTTTCGCTGAAATCCGCGCATATTTAATTATTGTACAGGCTTTTGATTGGCTGATACAAATAACTTGGTTTCCGTGCATGCAATATCTTGAAAACCACTGGCTTAATTTTTTTCAAATTTAAATGAGAAGTTTAATACCTTAATACCCCGCTCAAGTTCGACTTTCGCTAAAATCCGCGCATATTTAATTATTGTACAGGCTTTTGATTGGCTGATACAAATAACTTGGTTTCCGTGCAATATCTTGAAAACCACTGGCTTAATTTTTTTCAAATTTAAATGGGAAGTTTATTACCTTTATACCCCGCTCAAGTTCGACTTTCGCCTAAATCCGCGCATATTTAATTATTGTACAGGCTTTTGATTGGCTGATACAAATAACTTGGTTTCCGTGCAATATCTTGAAAACCACTGGCTTAATTTTTTTCAAATTTAAATGGGAAGTTTAATACCTTAATACCCCGCTCAAGTTCGACTTTCGCTAAAATCTGCGCATATTTAATTATTGTTTTTGATTGGCTGATACAAATAACTTGGTTTCCCTGCAATATCTTGAAAACCACTGGCTTAACTTTTTTCAAATTTAAATGGGAAGTTTAATACCTTAATATCCCGCTCAAGTTCGATTTTCGCTAAAATCCGCGCATATTTAATTATTGTACAGGCTTTTGATTGGCTGATACAAATAACTTGGTTTCCGTGCAATATCTTGAAAACCATTGGCTTAATTTTTTTCAAATTTAAATGGGAAGTTTATTACCTTAAAACCCCGCTCAAGTTCGACTTTCGCTAACATCCGCGCATATTTAATTACTGTACAGGCTTTTGATTGGCTGATACAAATAACTTGGTTTCCGTGCAATATCTTGAAAACCACTGGCTTAATTTTTTTCAAATTTAAATGGAAAGTTTAATACCTTAATACCCCGCTCAAGTTCTATTACCATCAATTTTCCTTTCAGGGATTTGCTTTATGTAGCACCAGGGCTTCTGAACTGCATTGCAAATTACGACAATCCCTCCGCTAATTATAGGACAGGATGTCTCACTTTAAATCTGTTTGTCTAAATACTTTCTTAGTGTAATGAATAGCTTTTTGTGGAGTTCTGTACAGAAGAATATCACTAATAAATTTTTATTCAATAAATACATATTTTGCATGTTTTAAGTTAATTGATTTTACTCTTTAGACAACCAATAATGAAACCATTCATTCAGTCAAGCTTCCATTTGCAGGGGAGCCTCCGTAGCTCAGCTAGTAAAGCTTTTTACTCGCATTAACATAAGCCTTCCACCAATACCGCATGGGTAGGATCCTTGTCAGGCCAAAATTTCATACTGGATTTTTTCGCAAAAGATGAAGGTATATGTGGGATGGTCGCTCGGAGTCAATGAAATGTTGGGGATTTCTTATAAATGTGTAATCTGGCGCAGATTATTATTTAATATCTCATATTCAGGTAACATCTTACACAGCATGATATACATATATTCACAAATAAAGTACAACAGTGACTTTTTTTGTGAAAGGTGATGTACCTTCTCCTTGTATATTTATCCTGCCAGGCGACACTTCTACTTCAGTTGAATTCTAGTGTTTGTGTTGCAGTGTGTTGGTTTTAACAATGAACAAATGATTTGTTGTTTTTGAACAACACGAGCTATCAACACCTCTACCGGTCTTTGTCAAGTGTAACAAGGAACAAGTTGAATTTTTAAAAATACAATTTCTTGGTGTGAAAAACTACTCAATTCGGACCGAATTTATACAACAGTTATTGAATGTACCAGTGTATATGTCAGCCTACTGTTAGCTGTAAATGTTGATAACAAATCTATAGCACTCAACATATCTTTGGTCATGAAGGGCCTCAGAGTTTTATCAAATTTGGTGGATCGTCAATAATTTATTTACAAGATATCTATGAGAAACATGCTTCCAGTCATCTTAGCTTCTGGAATTATGCAGCATTCAAGAAAGAGTAACAGTAAAGGTCATGGGCCGTTTTTTTTGTAGGATAACTTTCAGAACCAAGCCAGCCACACTTATATACATATATATTGGGTTTGGGTAGTCAGAGACAGACCATTTAATGTAGAACAAGTATTTAGTTTCCCCTATAGAATTGCCTAAGTAAGTCCTGCTTATCTTATGTGATTACATTTGTTGTCCATTGAATACCATTCACGTTTCAGTTGCTGCATACCCATATATTGGTTGGATAGAGGCATTTGCAGTCATTCTATATGGGTTAGAAAAGGGAATAAACATGCACATGAATTAACCCTTGTCCATTGGCTTTGGACATGTACTCATTGAATTTGTTATGTTTTTTTGTAATTGGAGTGGCCCCATTTCACAAAAGCTGGATACGCCCCTGTCTTAATTTTCGCCTAAAACATTAATCTATCCACATGTATAAATACCAATGTACTGAGAAACTCTGTTTGATGGAGAAATCTGTTTTTTATTTCTAGGTAACGGGTTTTTTAATTCTGATCGTCCAATAGCGGGTATTCATGTTCCGGGAGTAACTCCAGCACAAGAGTGGAACCGACTCCATCGTACACCTCCATCTTTTCCAACTCCGCCAGCAGCTTGGACGAAATCAGATTCAGAGCGAGAGAGGGAAAAGGAAAGGGAGCGTGAAAAAGACAAAGAACGTGAAAGAGAGAGGGAAAAGGAAAAAGAACGAGAAAGGGAGCGTGAAAGAGAGAGGGAGCGACAGAAAGAAAGAGAAAGAGAATTAAGTGCTAATGAAAAATCTCGTTTAGCTGAAAGAGAGAGGTAAGTTTCAGAATGCTATTTATATAGTTGCCTTTCTCTGTACTCAAGGAGTGTGTTTGAGTGGGCTTTCCAGGTTCAAGTGAAGCGGGTTCGAATCCCACTCAGTCTAAAAATGGGAAAATTTTCTGGCTGGGTTTTCACCAGTTACCAACGGAAGGTCGTGGGTTTACTCCGGGCATAGAGCCCGGTTTCCTCCCACAATAAAACTGGCAACGCCGCCATATAAGTGAAATAATCTTGAGTGCGGCGTAAAACGCCAATCAATCAATCAAATGAAGCATAGCACAATCCAAATTGTCCTCCAAGAAAATCATGTTGGTTTTAATTCCACTCAATCATTCTCATGTTTTTTATACCCATTTACACTTTGTAAGGTGTCTAACCGAGCCACACAATTTACCCACAAGTAAAATAATAGCAGTTTTTGCTTCAAGGTTAAATATTATGTCAAATTTTATATCTGTGAATACATAATTGTTTATAATCGATGTGTTGTCTTCTGATTTCAGGGATCGCCATGTTCGAAATTCCCCACAAAATGAAAGAAGCAGTTTGGAAATATTAGAGAAAGCTCGTGATGGCCGCAATGATAAATTCCACGGTAGTGAAAGATCACGCTCCAGGTCAAGGTCCCCATTGCGCAATGGGCGTTCTGAGCTCCTATCCCGGGTTGATGCCATGTATCTTGATAAAGGAGGAATCAAAGTAAAGGAGGAACGGTCAGAGGAAGAAATGCATCTACTCAACATGCAAATGGAACGTGAAAAAGTTACATGTATACAGAACGATTATTTAATGCGAAATTTGGCTGCTGGACATCCTGCAGCTGTTGGTCCTGTAGGCATGAGTTTGATGGAAAGGAGTCGAATGTTGGCTCCTCCATATGGGATGCCGCCTGATCGGGTTCATCCAGTTTGGAACCCGCTTCTTGATAAAAGTATAGATATCAACCACCAAAGGTTAGAAATTCAAAGAGAACTTGAACGTGAAAAGGACAAAATGTTTGCCCGTTTTTCACACCCATTTGGTGCTATGATCGAACATGATCAGCGGTTAAAGGAGCAGCAGGAAATGTTTCTTCGAGAACGTGCCATGGAAGCGCGAAGAGACTACATGGGTTACATCCCGGCTTTTGATAGAGAGCGAGAACGTTTAGAAATGGATCGTAACAAATTGCCTATGTTACGTGGGTCAGATCCGTTGTCAGCTGTTCACTCTAATCATAGGACAAGTGAGTTGTTAAATCATACCAGTTCTTATCATCCGTCTAATAGTCCGTATATTAATCATACTGCAAGTAAAAACGGGTCGCCTGCAAGCCTTCCCACTGGAGCTCCACCCCCATTAATTCCCTCCCTCTCTAGTGCTACCCATACAAGAGGCCACACAAACTCTCCCATGATTAACAAAGTGAAAACGTGTAGTCCCACAAACAGTAACTCTGAGTCAAAAGATCGTCGAGAAACCAGTTCAACAGATCCTGAACTCCACTCTCGGTAACCCTTGGCAACTTAATGACAACTTTCATGCTTGCATGATTTTTTTTTTTTGGATCTGGATCTCTCTGAAATATAGATTCTGCTAAAAACATGTAATATGAAAAGAGATATTTATTTAATATTTTTGTTTTGTTTCAAGTTCACATTTTGCATCATTTTTTTAAATAAGAGTTGTATTTAAGTTGTGTGGTGTCTGGATTATACAGTGATGTGGTGATGCCATGTGATTTCGGACTCGAATGTTATTAGTGTACTTGGTACATGAAGTTTTCAGTGTTTCAGATGGGGGTATTACAAGTTAATTTTTACCTTATCTGTGATTTAACGAATCTACCCACGGTCAAAGGTCTGTTTTTAGAGCAGTTATCTTGAGCCTATAAAATGAAATGCCAGTGATTAAAAATAAATTAGGTTTATTAATATATGTAGGGATGCAAGTGAAGGGCATTTTATATTTAATAAAATAAAGTATTAAATTTTTTCATGCAAATGAATCTATGAACACATTGATGCGACTATTTTACCGAATGTAGAATGTAATTATTTCAAGTTGTGAAATGCTTTTTCTCTATACAGTGTATCTTTTTACAAATAACCTGTATAATTTCAGCAGGATGGTTATTTTCTAAAGCCTAGCGGACACAAGAGATCCCGCTAAGCTGCTGGCCCCGAGGGGCTGAGAGTTAAGCTCTTTTGCCCGTGTGTGCTTAAATTTTTGCGAGTTTTTTTTGCCTTGCAAGGCAGTGAGGAAAGTACCTAGCATGGTTGATATTTTCTGCCTTGAGAGGCAAGAATCTCACCGTGTGCGCACAGAGGGAGCTGGCAGCAAAGCTGAGAACGGGGAAAGTTCAATCACATATACATATTAAAGCATGCGACCACTTAGATTTATTACATAACACGGTTAGTGGCAATTATGTAGGTCAATGATCTGGGCGACGAGGAACTTGCCTCAGCCAATAGCTCATTGTCTGAAATCTGTAGAGCAACAGATATACATTTTCACCATGATTTGGTCAACCTTCTTTTAGAGTTCTATTTTTCCCCCACCAATGGGTCGCGGGTTCGAATCCCATTCAGTCCAAAAATTGGAAAATTTTCTGACTGTGTTTTCACTCGAACGACCTATGTGTGATGGTTGCCAGTTACCAGCGGAAGGTCATGGGTTTCCTCCGGGTACAGAGCCTGGTTTCCTCCCACAATAAAACTGGCACGCCGCCATATAAGTGAAATAATCTTGAGCGCGGCGTATAACACCAAACAATCAATCTATTTTTCCCCACTCACAAAAAATTAGTCTGCATAGTCCTAGCAGTCTGCAATCGGGATGGTAATAGCAGTCTGCAGTTTGGATGATCCTAGCCACCTGCAGTCGGGATGGTCCTAGCAATCTGCAATCGTGATGGTTCTATCAGTCTGCAATCGGCATGGTCCTAGCAGTCTACAATTGGGATGGTCCTAGCATTCTGCAGTATGGATGGTCCTGGCAGTCTGCAATCGAATTGGTCGTAGCAGTCTGCAGTCGGGATGGTCCTAGCAGTCTGAAGTCGGGATGGTCCGAGCAGTCTGCAGTCGGGATGGTCCTAGCAGTCTGCAGTCTAGATTATCCAAGTAGTCTGCAGTCTGGATGGTCCTTGCAGTTTGCAGTTTGGATGGTTCTAGCAGTCTGCAATCGGGATGGTCCTTGCAGTCTGCGGTCGGGATGGTCCTTGAAGTCTGCGGTCAGGATGGTCCTTGCAGTCTGCGGTTGGGATGTTCCTTGCAGTCTATGGTTGGGATGGTCCTTTCAGTCTGCGGTGGGGATGGTCCTTGCAGTCTGTGGTCGGGATGGTCCTTGCAGTTTGCAGTCGGGATGGTCCATGCAGTCTGCGGTCAGGATGGTCCTTGTAGGCTGCGGTCGGGATGGTCCTTGTAGGCTGCGGTCGGGATGGTCCTTGCCATATGCAATGTAAAAGTGTGCAAATAATTAGATACTGTTTTTCTACATATTAGTATAGACACTGACATCACAGCTTTGTATTCTGGGTAATATATTCAGCATTTTGAAGGTCGACCTCTTCTTGTTTATACTGTGTGCTACTCCCGCTCCTTGATAATTGTAGTAAACAATTAAACAATCCTCTTAAGAGCTGCCTTGGTAGCCAGGATTATAGACTAGCCCACATCAAAGAATTGCGTGCTTCTCGCTTTTCTATCCAAGCCGCCCTCTTTTTCTATCGAAAAATTACATTACGGATACAATCATTGACTTCAAATTAATGTCCAACCGTTTCTGTTTACTGACGAGTCTTTTGGCGAGCCAAGGGTTACATAGAAGGCCGCCCATGAGGGCTCACAAAGAAATTTTGAAAAATAATTCCTAAACTGCAGCAAGTTTGCTATCAATATGGTGGATTTGATGAGACGCCCAGTGCAAATGATCTATATAGTTCATATGTTATTGAAGTTTTCCCACAGTATATAGTATTTTACTTCTGAGGATTGCACCGGGGATGATCCTCATTCCATTCTCTTACTAGTGCTTATTTATTTCCCGGAGATAAAAATACACCACATAAACCAATGGATCAGATTTCTTTATGTTGTTCAGGTTATCTTGGCTAAATCCTCATTTTACCATCATTTAATTTTCTGAATTTTAGACAAACAATTTTTGGTATTATATTTTTATTTTTATGCCCTATTTTGATGGTCGTATTTTTAATAAATAACTTGCTACAGACTATTTTCCTGTGATATTTCAGTTCAAAACTGAACTTTTTGCTTTACCCTAATATCCATAAATATAATAAAAATATAATTGATTTCTTCTCACTATGTTCTTGTGGTATAATATAGAAAATGCAATATACCAAAATATTTTCCCCTGCATTGATATGTCAAAAATAAAGTTTTTGAGTGCCCACAATTCTGGATCTGGACCAGGCCATGCGTTACCTATACCCATTATGGTTAGACACTCAAATTGAACCATTTCTACTATTTAGAATTTGTGACCCTGAATATATGGCAGCTTAATTGAAATCTTAAATGGAATGAAAGTGGAAACTCAGTGTAAATTTGGAATGTATTTTAAAAGGCTGATTGTTTGTAGTATATAGAGAGTAGATATCTTATTGAGGTACGTTAAAGATGCTAGAAATTGAATGTTGATGAAATTTATTTTGTCACAAAAAATTGTGATCTGCATTAGAGCTTTGAATGTGGGAAATACAAAGTATCTACTAGGTTAATGGCGAAAGTGTTGTAATATAAAATTAAAATGCTGTAATCAGTTTTTTGTACAGAAGTTGACACTCTCTCACAAGTATGTACTGTTTTCATATTTCTATTGTGAGTAGGAACAACAAAATAAAATGTCCAACTCAAATGTAGCGTTATTTCATTTTTGTCTGGTATATTGCTCAGTTGGTTGGAGTGATAGTCCCTCAGTCCGACACAGGCCTTCCATCAATGCGGCGTGGGCTCGGGGGTGGGGGGGGGGGGGTGCATCTCTCACGACTGCAAGCTGGACTTGGTCAATATACGAGAGAACCTCACAGGTGACCGGTACATTCGGAAGGTCCTGCAACCAGGAGAACCAAGACTTGTGTATATTGATGACAACGCCAGACCTCATGGTTCTCGGGTAGTAATAGCCTACTTCGAAACTGTAACAACTCTGCCGTGGCCCACAGTGAGTCGGGATTTGAATCCTTTATAGCACATTTGGGATAGGATGGGCAGAAACGTTCAAGCCTTAAAGTCTTCTGTACAAAATCTGCAGGAATTTGAAGCCACATTATACCAGTATTGGTGGCAGTTACCCTTTCAACAGATCCCACGTCTCACTGGAGGGATGAGACGCAGGTTGGAAGCTGTAATTCGGACCAATGGAGGCTGTTGCAACCGATTATGTAACAATTCCCGATAATGTAGTACCCAACCGATATTTTATCACATTTTGACCGATAGTGTATCACCAACCGATAATGTAGTAAAAACGCCCGATAATGTAATAACTTTTTCAACCGATAATGTAATAACTTTTTCAACCGATAATGTAATAACTTTTTCAACCGATAATGTAATAACTTTTAACCGATAATGTAATAACTTTTAACCGATAATGTAGTAAACACTTTTCTAACCGATACTGTATCAATTTTTTACCGATTATGTAGTAAATGCTTTTTAACCGATAATGTAGTCACTCTTGCCCGATAATGTAACAACATTGTTGTTTCTGGTGTCTGTTCTGAAAAAAAACATTAAAAATTTCCCGTTCATTGTTATAGAATGATACATTCTGGTTTATGATACGCGGTGCAGTGGTAAATTATGGTATCTCAAGGGTCCATTGTAAAGGATATTGTATGTTAAAACATGTTGTGAACTATTGTTTTTTCCCGAAACCTAATGGTTTGTGATGAGGTGAGTGTTTCGAAAGCAAGCTGCAATCATCATCAGGGAAATTACTGAATTAGTAAATTAACCGACACTGATTGACCCGGAATTTTTTCCGGGTCAATCAGTGTCGGTTAATTTACTAATTCACTAATGGTTTGTATATACCATTTTCATTTTAGATGATTCCTAGCATTTCTATAAGAGGGTGTGTGGGTCCGCCCATCCGTAACGCTTTATTTTGAAGCGCGGAGAACTTAAAGCCATCTTCAGCGTTTCGAGCATAACTCAGGAACTGTTTAAGGGATTTTGACGAAACACCACATGCACAATGTTCATACGAGTGTCTATCAACGTCGCAAAACCGTATATCAAGCCATTTTGAATTCTTTAATTTTGAAACGCGCATAATTGGACAACCATCTGAGGGATTTTGACCATAATTGGTTTGTAGAATATCCCTGCAAAGATCTATCAATATGTCACGGTATAGGTGGGTGTGTATGTCCGTCTGCGCGTCGGTAGTTTTATTTTCAAACACGGATTACTCAAGAACTATTCAGTGATTTTGACCAAAATTTGTATCCATAATGTTCTTGCAAGGATATATGAATCTGGGATATCACATTATCGAATTTCAAGTCACCATAACCTAGACACAATTTTTATACTTGAAAAGCGGGCTGTATTATGGTATCATCTCCGACAGGACGGCAGTCCGGCGTCCGCTTTCCCCTTCCGCTCCATAACTTCTAAAGTTTTGATTCCATCTGCACAATTTTTTCTGAGTGTATACCTTATGGGTAGAAGGTGTGTCGCAAACTATTTTTAACATCACTGGTTACATAATATGGGAGTTATATTGGATTATGTAATATTCCCTTTCGCTCCATAACTTCCAATGTTTTGATTCCATCTGCACAATTTTTTCTGAGTATATACCTTAACAAATATGATCCGATGTTTTCAAATATTTCATGTTACATACCATATTAACAGACAGTGTGTAAAAATTGTTTATGATATTAACTATTGCAAATTATTGGATTATGTACATTCCCTTTTATTCTTACTTCCATTTTCATGAAAATAACCTTTAAATTATAAAATGGCTTCTACTTTTCCGATTCTCATCAAAAAAAAAAAGGATTCTTTCAAATTGCAATAATGTTTCTAAATTGATTAAAACTATTCTTAAATCAATATATAATGTTTTAATCAAATGAAAAATACTTATAAGGATTAAAGGTTTATCTACAGACAAAGAGATAAGTAACCCAGCCTTGTTCTATTTACTCTAAAGCTCTAAGCCTCTTATCACTACAAGTTGTATGGTCCTCTATACAACATGGCCCCCATATAATTAAATGTATAGCTTTGCCTTTTCATATCCATGCTCAACTGTTTTTTTGTTTGTAGCCAAATAATATAGAAAAATGATATTATGAGAAAAATCTTCAAATCTACTTGAATTGGTGTGAGCTGAGAAATTGCCAATTAATTGCATTTATGATTAGTAAATTATAAACTGCTCTTCTAAAAAATTGAAACTTCTTAGTCCAAACTATAATATTGACAGCAAACAATGTTTAACATCATGATTTAACAGCAGCGAGAATTGATGACTTGTACCCAGTACAAATCTTGTTAATAATCTTTGATCCAAATGTAGCCCATTTTAAATTTGAAACAGATGGATTTTAAAGGTTTTAGTGGTAAGATTTCATTTTGTTGACATTACATCACCATTTACCAAGCTTCAACCTCCTTCCTCTGAATTTAGAAAATTAAATTTAAAAAAATATGGAAGGATTTGTTTTGGTATGGCCGCAGTTACCGTGCCTTTCCGGGCGTATTTTGGGTTTCCCGAAACTCTTGTTAGCACGTAAAATGCAACTAACCATCCGTCCATCGTTGCGTTTGGGTACAGGAGTGAGCGCACAAGGATGCATCTTATGTTACTCACGGCTGCTGGTTATAAAATCGTGGCTCTGTGAAGGCGGTTCGCTTCGATCCACGTGTGCTTTCCACTAATAAGTAGCTGGTTTGAGCCTCAAATAAAAATATGGCTCTGTCATATGCGATTTAATTGTGGCTTTATTCTACCGACTAATTTTAAAGTGGCATGAGCTGCCAAAATTCACACTTTTTCGTAATTTCTGATCGTCATGACAGTAAGGGGCTTTGAAAGCTATCGAAAAACTAAATGATTAGCGTTGGAATGAGGAAATTCCATACAGTATGTGGCCTATACGAACCGGCATATTGTTCGAAAAGTAAACAAAATTTCAATAACCGGGACGACCCTTCATTCATTCTAAGCCATAGTTAGTTCAAAACAATACTTTATCGTACATTCTCAAGACTAGAAGCACTAAAAATCTTCTGAATTATACGTCTTGAGAAAAATAACCGATAATTTCAGTATTCTGTTTTACGTCCGAATATCAACATTTTGGCAGCTCATGCCACTTTAAACCTGCCTCCGAAATCGTCGTGATATAAAACTAAATATTTTGAGAACACGGAAAATAGCAGACAAAACATGAGGCACCTCGGGTCAAATGGTCTTCCAGTAATAAATATTCAAAAATGTACAAGTTTAAAAGGCATGGGTATTTTTCCACACAACTTGATATTGGTAGCCTATAAAAGTCGGAATTTAGCTCACCAGTAATACTAACAAATCCTTGTTAATTATTAGCTTATTGATTTTAGTTTATTTGAAGCTAGTTGTGCGCATCGCATTTTCAGCCAATTTAATACAATCTTACACACCTGCTGTCCTGATTGTCTAGCTGTGAGCCTTTCATGTTCAGCTCCTTTGCAGAAACACTTGACAAACTGGGATCCTTACTTTTTGCTGAGAAAGCAGCTGCATGAAAGGTTTTGGCTCGATTTTATATTCGTCTCCCCCACCCCCTTAAATCTAGTTGTACACCTCTCTTTTTCCTGAGTACATACACCTAAAGATTTGGCGACTGCCGAAATTTCTGGGTTTTTTTATAATCAAAGTTTGTTATTGCTAATTTGAGAAAAGCAAAGGATATATTTTTAATTTCATCTGACAAGGGTGGTCGCCTGGATCATCATCTGACAAGGGTGGTCGCCTGGATCAGTTCTCTGATCTTTAGTTTTTGCAACAGATTTGTGTTCAGAATAGTGCTTTTGATTTATTTAAAGTTTAACAAGTATTTTTTCAGTGGAATACCGGTTTATGTTTGCTATTGAGTTCAACTAATAAAACTTACGGGTTACACTTTATTAACTTTGTTAGAGCTGTTCATAACAATTTATTTAATTTAAACGCAGTCAATACATAATTGACAAATCTTATGGGCCAATTAAAAGCATCTATTTTAATCGAATCATACAAGTGGGTACGACAAATCGCACACTGAGAATGGGGCTTAATGCTTCAAATCGATTGATTCAAGTTTATTTATGTCATGGATTATGTTTCTATGGAGATTTTTGCCGTACTGAATTAAATTGATTTAAAGTGGCGCTTGATTCAAACTTATTTTATAAACATCTCATGGATTTGAGTATCACGGAGATTTTTGTGAGTTATTTTCCTAGAGGCGATGACCGACTTTCCGCTGGTACATGGAAAGTGGAAACCCATCCAGTGTCGCGAAATAAGAACACAGTCGCAGAATTTCAACATTTGAATAGGATTTGAACCCATTGATTGATTGTTGTTCTTCACCCTTAAAATATGTTTCACATATCCTAGCTTTATAGATTTAATGGAGGAGCAAAGGTGCACGACTTTTACCCCAACGGTATGCCTCTCCACATATGTCGATGGATGGAGTAAAGAGACAGAATATTTTCAAGTTGGATCCGTATGGATGAACGGCTGGGCCGTCAGAGTATCCCAACACTCTCCAGCAACGGCTTTGTACACAGAGGAAACCCCGACCGTCCGCTGACAATCATTAGTTCGAGTGAAACCCCAGTCAGGAAATGAATCCGATTATTTGAACTGAGTGGGATTCGAACCCGCGGCCGATCGATGGTAACCTTGTTTGGTGGAGCACTCTATGGACTGCACTACAGTGGCCCCTGAGCAGGTGTCTGGAAAACAAGTACTATAAGATGCGTACTCATGCGTTCACTCCTTTTTCCACATGTACCGACGGACGCATGGTCACTTAGTATAGAAGTGCTGCAACGTCAAAAATTCAAAGATCGTAGCAAGAACGTTTTGTATGAGAAGTTTCGTCACAATCGCTGAAATGCTTCTTGAGATTTTTGTTTAAAATTAAGGAATTCAAAAACGCATGAAGGTCATGCGACTTGAGATACAGTATTATGGCATTCTACATTTATGGATCCGTGGAGGAACATTATGATCGGTAAGTTTCCTCAATATCTGTACAACAGTTCTTCAGTTATCTACGTTTGATAATAAGGAATTCTGTCTTGTGAAGTCACACATTGACAGAAAGTTGCACAAAATCCATTTCATAGTTCTTTAATTATCAGCGTATAAAATATAGCGTTACGAACAGACGGACGGGTGGACCTACACACCCTCTTATAGAGATGCTTGGACGCATTTAAAATAAGATTCTATTTGTGGTATTTTAAGCATATCTACTCATGAAGTTTGTGTTTGGCCGATTGCACATCCTCTAGCTTCGTGACCGAAACAACCCAAAATTTCCCTTCGCTAGCTCGAAAGACATTCTCTGTTAGATAAAACGACATTGACACATCCATCTATCATCAGAAACATCAGCGACCCATCTATCAGAAAAATGCTTATAAGTCATTATCCCAGATGTAGCTATTCTACGATCAGAATCACCAAATTTTGCAACTGAGAGAGTGGAGTAACACGCCATTCGAAAACAAGGATAGGCTATACATGTTTCCAGAATCACAAATCTTTAATTTATTGTAGTAGCTTATGTTGTTATCTAATATATTTTTAAAACTTGTTGTGATTGTTAAATGATGTTAAATGATGTTTAATTGTGTTCAAGTGAATAGTTTATTGGTTAAAGAAGGCAAGCGTACGGTTAGTATGCTAGTTAGCTGGTACAATCGAAGGTGACGGCTCCTTTTACCTAACATCAGTGTGATCCTTTTACCTAACATCAGTGTGATTTGCGGATGCTTTCGCTAAGGTCCGCGCCTATACCTTCCTTGCAGGAACGCTTTTTCGCAATAAATAATAACCAAGATATAGGATAAAGGAACACTGTGTGTCCAATGGCTTTTATTTCTATTTCGGAATAAAAATCTGGAGGTGAATATGTGTGGCCTAAATGTTAAATTCGGCTACCGTGTCCACGACTTAATTCGAATAAAACACTTTAATTGTTTTGAAAAAGTGTGTTGAAGACGGTCGACATAATATGCTGTTACATTATCGGGCATGTCTGACTACATTATCGGTTAAAAAAGCATTTACTACATTATCGGTAAAAAATTACTACATTATCGGTTGAAAAAGTTATTACATTATCGGGCGTTTTTACTACATTATCCGTTGGTGATGCACTATCGCTCAAAATGTTATACAATATCGGTTGGGTACTACATTATCGGGGATTGTTACATTATCGGTTGCATCAGAGGCTATAGCCTTTGTGATCACAATCGTTTCTGCAACATCAGTTTGCCAACAATCTCCCTATACCAATGATTTTATCGGTCATTGCAGACTTTCCAGGGGGATGCTTATCTTGTTTCTTTGTGTATATTACAAAGTGTTCCAGAACATTCTATTAAGGCCAAACTCCTGTTAGTCGTCAACGTGATGAAATATCATGGATTTTAGTCTATCACAACAACTTATGATGGGATATAAATTTCTAAATGATATATCTATTTGATATGACTAATTAAAACACAATTAGAAACATGTCTCCATGGTTATTTTAGACGATTTTCTCTGCACACGTGTGTTTTAGTGTTCGTAAATATATAATTCGAATAAAAGTGCAATACAAACCTTCTTAATTAATTGTTCTGGTGCTGCAACATATTCTCTCACTCGCGCTGTCGCCATAGCCTTGTCAACCAGCATCATCTCTATGTAAACAAGTGGAACTCTCCGTGGGAAGGAGGTTCCCTTAACCGGCGTTGACGGCGAAATTCCCAGTTGATTTTAGCCATTTTAAGAAAACGGAGACCCAAGGTTTCTTTCCGCACGGTCGGGACCCACCCAGTTGGTGTACGAATGGTACCACACAATTTCCAACGCTGCTATCATAGGTTGTTTTGGTTCGATCTTTGAATTTAGGCGCATTTGTATCGTACAGCTTGACGTTTCTCGCCAAATCATCACCCATGTTTCATGTCACTCCTTGATCCCTTCTTCAACCGTGTCGTGCCATCTTGAAGTCATGTGGTTTAACAGCAACGATTTGATGTAGGCGA
Source organism: Lepidochitona cinerea (assembly GCA_963971465.1). Lineage (NCBI taxonomy): Eukaryota > Metazoa > Mollusca > Polyplacophora > Chitonida > Tonicellidae > Lepidochitona > Lepidochitona cinerea. Next base: position 13,006,207 of record OZ020561.1, on the reverse strand, counting down.
ATGGTGCACACTGCTTGCGATGTCTTGCGTCCGATGGATGTGGCGAATAAGGCTCCGACAAATATATAATGATTCTTGCAATTCCCACTGCGCCCTGTGACGCAAGCACTGAATGACTGCGATTTCATGTGCACATAAGCAGTTGCGTCTTCGCAACGAGACTTGAATGTGATTGTGATCACACAGTCAGAAGCTCTTTGTGTACCCCCTTTAGAAAACACTGATCTTCCATTTGATCTCAACTATAACGTGCATGAAGTTTATTGACCTCTATTCTCTTATTTGATTGTTTTGTGGATCTTTTGTGTTTCATGTGAGTCTACAGATCTTTCTCGAACCCTAACGCCGGCTCGCCCCATGGCTGTTTACAATTTAGTTAAAGAGAACACTTAAGATTAACGCACACATCCGTGACAAAATGTCCCACGTCGATACAAGTTAGAAAAAAATAGCTAACATCTTTTAGGGGTCTGCCTGACGGCGTAAGGCTATCTTTCCATAGATTTCCATTAAAGGGGCATGAGCTGCCAGAATGTTGATATTTTGACGTTAAAATAGAATGTTGAAATTATTGACTATTTTTCTCAAAAAGTATAATTCAGAAGCTTTTTAGTGCTTCTAGTCTCGAAAATGTACGATAAAGTATTGTTTTGAACTAACTTTGGCTTAGAATGGTCGTCCCGGTTATTTAAATTTTGTTTACGTTTTCTGTTCGTACGGGCCACATACTGTATCGATTTTCCTCATTCCAACGCCAATCATTTAGTTTTTCGATGGCCTCCAAAGCCTCTTAATGTCGTGACGATCAGAAGTTATGAAAAAAGTGTGAATTTCGGCCGCTCATGCCACTTTAACAAAGCCAACTAAATTGAAAAGGTGGATTGCCAACGTAAACCGACAAGACAGTTACCCCACTGCTACGATTCATTTAAAAGATGAATGTTTCGAAGAGGATATCTATGCTTACTCCACGGCGAGCAAGACGACGCTCGAGGCGGTTTAAGGTAAATGGACGTCACGCAATGCAGTCGAACAAGGCAAGATGTCCACTACCGTGATTGACATACAGAGTACCGTCGAGACACAAATTCTCTCTTACAAGTATTTGCCGATTTTTTTCTTGATTTTTTTTCAAAGTATCTGATAGGTAAGCTTTTACTTCGAATGCATGTACTGGCAGCTAAAGTGTTCCCTTTAAGTTGACCTAGATTTCCAGGCGTGTCGTTACTGGATTACAACTTTATATAGCTATGCAAAATAGTGTTAATAGTCGGATCGTTCTGGAATTTCTAAAAATCTATATAAGTACACGTTGTTTGTAGTTTAGTCAATCACTATGTTTCCAACTGCACTGAGGATGCTGTTAAAACTTATTTGGATGCTTTTAATTCTGTGTTATATGGATACTTTGATATTCGACCTGCTAACTTGTCAGTGATACAGACAATAATTTTGATCTGTTAGTACAACCTGGACAGAGTTTACCAGTGTGTTTACAATATTGTGTTCTGTGTTACCTGTAGGATTCCAGGATTTCATTCTGTGGATATTTTCTCGATCGGATTACAGATTTCGGATTTCATTATCGGAACTGTCAGCTCTTACCTCAGTGAACTGATCTTGGCGACCACCATAGAACCCTATCAGAAAGTGCTTGTTAACGGATCGCAAACTTGATATGTGAAATTGATTTCTTCAGTTGGTGGTTGGCTGGACAAGATCAAAGTTTCTTTGGTAGAAAGTGGCTGTAATCTGAAAACTCCTAACCAACTTTCCTAAATGAGGCCTCACATTAAAGCTACTTACCGGAGCGACATGTACGTGTATTGCTCACAGGCCAGTCAGTGATGTCACTTGTTTGAGTCCTCTACACCATTAAAATTTACAAAATCCAAAACGATTGTGCACATGTTACTAGTGTGTATTTAGCGTTTAATCAAAATTCAAATCAAAAGATAATGTATATCTGACAAAAATAGCCCGTGAAAAGTGAAGAATGGGCGACGTATCACTCGTCCGTTGGGTAAAAAGTTAAACATGACGAAAGTCAGTTTAAAAATTAATGGCAAAAAATTTCTCGATTCGTTCAGAAATTAGTAAACTCTTATAACCAAAATCTTTGATATAAATATATGATTGAATAAAAACATTTAGGTTTACTTTATTGGTAAATAGCATTTACAGTTGCGGTGTCAGTTGCTGTAGGTTACATAGCTGCCTGAACGCAAATTCGATCGGCAAAATAGTGATTGTACGTTGCCGTGTATTTCATTTCATTTTGAAATATTCCTTCCTTTCAAGCTCGGAAAAAGACAATATGGATCTTCGTAAGTGTCTTAGGTAACACTCTCCTTCAAAACTATTTATTATTGTTACATTTTTGGAAAGAATTTATACGTTTAAAATCCAAATTCGAGAAGGCCATTTTACCGTCTTCGAACAGGCCGTGGCGGCCAGCAACAGGCACAGATAAACTATTTCTTATAGTCGCCCTTGGAAATCTGAAAGCAGTCGATTTTTATACGTTTTAAAATGACCCGAGGATTGCAATTTCATACTGAGGTTCAATAAAGCTCCGATAAATGTCTTTTTCACTATTCTTATTTGTCTTTAACTGGGTCATGCCTGAGAAGCATATTAAAATGCATTTGTAGGGGCCGCGTGATTGACAGCGGGAACTCGCTCTCGCAAACTAATTTCACTAACCCGATTTTAGCACTTTTTAATCATAGATATTTAAATGTCTCACTCACTCTCAGTAAATTGAAGAATATATGTTAAGATCTGAAGCTGTAAATATAAGGAGTTCAACAAGCTTTTATTATCAAATTTAACATTTTTATACGCCCGGCTTGAAAAGCGGGCTGTATTATGGTATCATCTCCGTCCGTCCGGAAGTCCGGCAGTCCGGCTGTCCGGCGTCCGCTGTCCCTTCCGCTCCATAACTTCTAAAGTTTTGATTCCATCTGCACAATTTTTTCTAAGTATATACCTTATGGGTAGAAGGTGTGTCGCAAACTATTTTTAACATCACTGGTTACATAATATGGGAGTTATATTGGATTATGTAATATTCCCTTCCGCTCCATAACTTCCAATGTTTTGATTCCATCTGCACAATTTTTTCTGAGTATATACCTTATGGGTGGAAGGTGTGTCGCGAACTATTTTTGACATCATACATTGCGTAATATGGCAGCCATATTGGGTTATGTAATATTTACTTTTTCTCTCCATAACTTTAACAAATATGATCCGATGTTTTCAAATCTTTCATGTTACATACCATATTAACAGACAGTGTGTAAAAAAATTGTTTATGATATCAACTATTGCAAATTATTGGATTATGTACATTCCCTTTTATTCTTACTTTCATTTTCATGAAAATAACCTTTAAATTATAAAATGGCTTCTACTTTTCCGATTCTCATCAAAAAAGGATTTTTTCAAATTGCAATAATGTTTCTAAATTGATTGAAACTATTCTTAAATCAATATATAACGTTTTAATGAAATGAAAAATACATATAAGGATTAAAGTTTTATCTACAGACCAAGAGATAAGTATCCCAGCTTTGGTCTATTTACCTTGTCAGCTTACAGTTAGCTCTCAGTCTCTCTCAAGAGATTTATGGCTCCATAAAACAGTGGGTGACATTAGCAATGGACCCATAGCCAAATCTATTGTAAATCCATTTGGTCTATGATAAAATTAGAAGTAATAACCTGTAGGTATATGGGGAGATTTAAAATATTGTCAAGATGTCTATGGCCAAATAATGTAGATAAAAAATATTATGAGAAAAATTGTCAAATCTACTTGAATTGGTGTGAGCTACGAAATTGCCAATTAATTACATTTGTTTAAGTATGATTAGTAAATTATAAACTGCTTTTCTAAAAAATGGAAACATTTTAGTGCAACCTTTATTGGCAACAAACAATTTTTAACATCGTGATTTAACAGCAGCGAGAATTGATGACTTGTACCGTGTACAAATCTTGTTAATAATTGTTGATCCAAATAGCCCATTTTAAATTTGATACAGATGGATTTTAATGGTTTTAGTGGCAAGATTTCATTTTGTTGACATAACATCACCTTTTACCAAGCTTCACATAATAAAACTGGCAACGCCGCCAAATACACGTAAGTGAAATAATCTTGAGCGCAACGTAAAACACCAAACAATCAATCAATCAATCATTTACCAAGCTTCAACCTCTTCCCTCTGAATTTTGAAAATTAAATTCAAATAAATATGGAAGGATTTGTTTTGGTATGGCTGCAGTTACTTTGCCTTGCCGGGCGTATTTTGGGTTTCCCGAAACTCTTGTTTGTTATATACGTATGCTTGAAGTGTCCGTTCTAACTTGAACAAAGTTTGAAATTATCAGTGAATTACACGTACTTTAAAGTAAATTAAACCGAAATTATTCGAAGATTGAAAAAAACAAACACAGAGCAACAAGCAGATGCAACACGTACTTTTATTTGTTCACTTTCAAAATTAGTTGAAGTTGTACGAAAAAATAACCATACGGCGTCAGTGGGGTTTTAGCTGACTTTTCTGCTGTCGCCATACGCAATCTGAGTAACGTCGAGATGCTCATTGAAAAGAGCATCTGAGGATTACCAAGGAGAATGCCATGTTTTCACGCAGCCGACTGCGACGGGATCCGTCGGCCAATCCGCGTTCTTGTCGCAAACCTCAAACGAGATTTTACTTGCGCATGCTTGATGTCATAGTTGCATGTAAACAAAACAGTCGACATGGCGGACTCGAAGTAAGCTGCGATTCCAAAGTAAGTCTAAATTTTTACAGTTGTAATAACTTAATGTTATGTTATTTTGACGTCCTGCCGTTTGAATCTCAAATTACAGACTATAAAGGGGGACTGACAATGATAATGTTCAACTGGTAGAGTAAAAAATGTTGAAAAATTATTTAAGTACAGTAGGCGGCCCCGTACCGGCTTCAATTCAGCCAGTAACCTACGACGGTAGTCACAGTGGTGTAGAGACTGGAGTAAAATTTTAAAGTTCTACATTAGCAAGCTGAGACTTAGGTAGGACACTTAGTTTATCTGTCCTGGAGTTTGTCTGTCGAGTTTTTAAAGAGAGGGACCAGTCGTTGTTTTGATAATTTCAAGTCAGAATTGATCAGAGGCTTACACTTTAGCTAAATGGAAAAAAAACATACGGCGTCAGTGGGGTTTTAGCCGACTTTTCTGCTGTTGCCATACGCAATCTGACTAAAGTCGAGATGCTCATTGAAGTCGAGATGCTCATTGAAAAGAGCATCTGAGGATTACCAAGGAAAATGCCATGTTTTCACGTAACCGACTGCGACGGGATCCGTCCGCCAATCCGCGTTCTTGTCGCAAACCTCAAACGAGATTGTACTTGCGCATGCTTGATGTCATAGTTGCATGTAAACAAAACAGTCGACATGGCGGACTCGAAGTAAGCTGCGATTCCAAGTAAGTCTAAATCTTTACAGTTGTAATAACTTAATGTTTCCTTGTTATCAATTGCTTTTAGCCATGTCTCTGTCAGTTGTGTAAGTGTAGTTACTGTGGATCGTCCAGCTCTGAAGCCAGACTGAGAGTCATCTAAAAGGTTAAATTTTGATAAAAAGCAGTAAAGGCTGTCATGAACATGTCTCTCTAATAATTTGGAGACAACTGGCAATATTGAAATAGGTCTATAATTTTCGGGCAATGTTTTGTCTCCAGATTTAAATAAAGGTATGACTTTAGCTGCTTTTAATGCTGATGGCATTTTATTTGTTGATATGCTTAAATTAAGTATTTTTGTTAGAGGTTCTGTTATTATGGGGGCTGCTAGTTGAAGAAATGTCATCAGGACCAGTACCTTTCTTCACATTTAGGTTATTTAAATAATCATAAACAAAAGACGTCGTAAGAAATGGAATTGAAAATTTGGCATCCTCTGGGACTTTGGAGATTATTAAGTTGAGGATAAGGAATGTTAGAATGACAATGTGCTCGCGGTGATTGACGTGATCGATATTTAACTCTCGGCTTATACAACTGACGCCTTCACGAGAATCATCGAAGGGGCCCCTGCTCGGATAAGCTTTTAACTCGCCTATCAAAAAATTAACGTCCCGCTGGCCAAAGGCGGTTAGTGGGCAATGAGATATTCCTGAAATATAGATTCAAGGTGGAGGCGATATCTTTGTCATTTTGAACTATTTTCCCATTCACGGTCAGGCTTGTAATTCCAGTCTTTTCTGATTGTCATGTGCAGCCAGTTCACATTTTAGAGTAAATATATGTAATAATAATTACACAATGTAATGGAACCATTTAGTTCCATCAGATCTTTTACATTGATCTTTCCGGAAGAACAGTGTATAAATATACAGGTCATATAAGTAGAGAGCTATATGAGAGAACGAGCACAGTGGCGGCGTCATAAAATGAGGAGGCATAGCACTTCCGGTCAAAATGGCGGCGCTTCCGGTCAAAATGGCAGCGCTTCCGGTAAACCCAGCCAAAAAGTCGATAGGATGACGTAATAAATGACAGATGGTGTGTGTCAGATGTCGAAAAAAATCAATAGCATGCTCGTACTATAGTACGAGCACAAAATATGAACTTTGATCAGGAAAATTGAAAGAAAATGTGTAAAAATGAAATAGGTAATGACGTTAAGAAAGAGATTTTCGGTAGAAAACAATATAATGAAGCTGTTAAAGACGTTGTTTTAATCCGTAAAGAAATACGCTAAGAAAGTGTTTCTAAAACTTTTTATTTATTTATTTGTTTTAATTTATTTATTTACTACAATAGAATTGCCACGCATGGAATATGTTACCACGACCTATAGCAAACTAAAAATCTTAAAAAAAAGAAATCTTACCTTCAGGATTTCTATTAAGCGTTGTTGTTGTTGACCACACTGCGTTAGTACATGAATCAAATCTCCACGTGTAACAACATAGAACTGACATCTACGCGTAAAATTCGAACCAGGTACCCCACGTGACCTATTCGGCTTAAATGTTAGCCTTCCAATCAATGATCGATCCTATAGTTAGTGGGCGGTGCTCGCAGTGATTGACGTGATCGATATTTAACTCTCGGCTTATACAACTGACGCCTTCACGAGAATCATCGAAGGGGCCCCCTGCTCGGATAAGCTTTGAACTCGCCTATCAAAAAATTAACGTCCCGCTGGCCAAAGTCGCGAGACTCGCTAAAAATCAATCGATCTATATTGTCACAGCTGGCTGTCAATTAATAATCTTTTGGTATACGGACTTAATCGAAATCCACTTTGAAAAACTCAATAAATATGAAATACCACAGTTGTAATAATTGATAGACTTAAATATGAAACTATAAAAAAACAATGAAAAAAGTACTATTTTCCTAGCTACGAAGAAATATCGATTTCCTGAAGAGTAGAATTAAAATCAATTGAATATTGTGATTGGCATGAAAATATAAAAAAAAAACAATGAACAAAAACGTACTTTTTTGCCCATATCACTAACAGACGCCCGGCGGCCGCTTAACGCCCGCCGGACAACGTCGAGCACGGCCGCCGGGCGTCTGTTAGTGATATGGGCAAAATAGTATCTGCTTAACGCCCGCAGATAATGCTTAAAGCGACCGCTTAACGCCCGCTGGGCGTCTGTTAGTGATTTGGGTGAAATAGTACCAAGGACCAAAATTTAAGCTACTAGGCAATCAGGGGCCGGTTGTTCAAAAGAAAATTAGTTTAACGGCAGGTTAAATGACGTGGCGTAACAATGAAATTCCTTTGTGACGTGACGTCATCTAACCTGCCGTTAAGCTAACTTTCTTTTAAACTACCGGCCCCAGAACGATAAACATGCTGGTTACGATTACTGTAATGTCATTCTTTGGATTTTATTAGTGTAAATATCTGGTAGCTAACTGATGCATAATGGATTATAGCATTACTGTTTTATACATTCGTTATTTTACTATCCATCTTAGCAAAACGCATTTAAACATTATACTTTACCATTATATATTATGCCAATCACAATATTCAATTCATTTTAATTCTACTCTTCGCCCGCCCGGCGTCTGTTAGTGATATGTGCAAAAACTTTTTTCATTATAGTTTCATATTTAGGTCTATCAATTATTACAACTGTGGTATTTCATATTTATTGAGTTTTTCAAAGTTGATTTCGATAAAGTCCGTATACCAAAAGATTATTAATTGACAGCCAGCTGTGACAATATAGATCGATTGGTTTTTAGCGACTTTGGCCAGCGGGACGTTAATTTTTTGATAGGCGAGTTAAAAGCTTATCCGAGCAGGGGGCCCCTTCGATGATTCTCGTGAAGGCGTCAGTTGTATAAGCCGAGAGTTAAATATCGATCACCGCGAGCACCGCCCACCGACTATAGCATCGATCATTGATTGGAAGGCTAACGTTTAAGCCGAATAGGTCACGTGGGGTACCTGGTTCGAATTTTACGCGTAGATGTCAGTTCTAGGTTGTTACACGTGGAGATATGATTTGTGTGCTAACGCAGTGTGGTCAACAACAACAACGCTTAATAGAAATCCTGAAGGTAAGATTTATTTTTTTAAGATTTTTAGTTTTGCTATTGGTCGTGGTACCATATTCCATGCATGGCAATTCTATTGTAGTAAATAAATAAATTAAAAAGTTTTAAAAACACTTTCTCAGCGTATTTCTTTACGTCTTAAAACAACGTCTTAACAGCTTCATTCTATTGTTTTCTACCGAAAATCTCTTTCTTAACGTCATTACCTATTTCATTTTTACACATTTTCTTTCAATTTTCCTGATCAAAGTTCACATTTTGTGCTCGTACTATAGTACGAGCATGCTATTGATTTTTTTCGACATCTGACACACACCATCTGTCATTTATTACGTCATCCTATCGACTTTTTGGCTGGGTTACCGGAAGCGCCGCCATTTTGACCGAAAGCGCCGCCATTTTGACCGGAAGTGCTATGTCTCCTCATTTTATGAAGCCGCAACTGTGCTCGTTCTCTCATATAGCTCTCTACTAATATAAATCCCAGCACACTACTAGTGCTACTTAGTACAATAGTACAGATAGACTTTCAATGGACTCGAGATGAAACGCTCCATAGAAAGGTTGACGTTTTTTTTCCTCACACCATTCCCAAATATAGCAAGGCCCTAAAATTAAATTATGAGTGGGCAAGGTATTTCCTGAAGATCGGTGGGTTTATTTCGTGCAAATTTGCCTATTTCCTTCCCTAATTTAACCTTGAAACTCCCATCATGTAAGTGAAATAATGTTGACGGTTGCACAAAACATCAATCAATCAATACTACTATTTACAAGTCTATAGGTGACACACAAATTACACTTAAATTAAAATTCACCTACGAGTTAGCCTAATTTAATGCCGATCCAATCAGAACCGTAACCGGCGTAGGGGCAGTGTACCCAGCCAAGCCATTGAACTGCAGGTACATGTAGCTCTCTCGCCTAATTGTAGTAAACAATGGTCCCTTCGGGCTTCACAATCAGACAATAACGCTACATACCGGAGCTACTCTCTCGCCAAGCACTGATGACACTTGACAGACAGACAGCATAAAACTAAGTTCTATTTAAGCTCACAGAAGTAGAGTCGAGACATAGTGACATCGCGTTTGCTAAATTTAATATCGGTTATCTACTAATTCTAATACTCATCGCATCGGCATCCATGTTTTTCCGGGTTTCCAACGTGCTGCCAGTAAGCGGTTCAGTGATTGGCCCGTCTATTATATCGCAGGCTCTCGATTCACGGCGTGAAAACACAGCATTCTCCTTGGTAATCCTCATATGCTCTTTTCAATGAGCACCTCGACTTTAGTCAGATTGTCGCCATACGATGCCTTCCGGTAATTAAGCAGGCTAGCACTCTAACACCATATGGCGACAGCGGTACTGAATGCGTTAAATGAAAACAAACGACGAAAAAAATACATGTTGCATAACTTGAACATATGGGAAAGCAACACAAAAAAATCCATCAAGATCCGCCTGGTAGCTTTCGTGATTCCGCGATCACAAACTATGTAGGTAAAAATCACACAAATAGCTACCGGCCGCCATTTTGAATATGCAAATGAGAAACGAGTGCATAGTGCGCAACGAGACCATAGGGTTAACCTGCGTACAAAATTTTGCGAAGGTCCTTTAATTACTTTAGGAGAACAGTGATAAAAAGAAAAACAAAATGACCAGTGGCCGCCATTTTTAATATGCAAATGAGCAAAAAAGTGCATAGTGCGCAACGAGACCATAGGGTTAACAAGCGTATTTTTTTTTACGAAAATCCTAACGTTTTCATTACTTATAACAGCTAAATCAAATTTGAAAACATTTAAGAAAGACGCTGGTAAGCGACAATGCGTCTTCACAAAGACGCTGGTAAGCGACAATGCGTCTTCACAAAGACGCTGGTAAGCGACAATGCGTCCTCACAAAGACGCTGGTATATAAAGCGACAATGCGTCTTCACAAAGACGCTGGTAAGCGACAATGCGTCGTCACAAAGACGCTGGTATATAAAGCGACAATGCGTCGTCACAAAGACGCTGGTATATAAAGCGACAATGCGTCGTCACAAAGACGCTGGTAAGCGACAATGCGTCTTCACAAAGACGCTGGTAAGCGACAATGCGTCGTCACAAAGACGCTGGTAAGCGACAATGCGTCTTCACAAAGACGCTGGTAAGCGACAATGCGTCGTCACAAAGACGCTGGTAAGCGACAATGCGTCCTCACAAAGACGCTGATATATAAAGCGACAATGCGTCCTCACAAAGACGCTGGTATATAAAGCGACAATGCGTCGTCATAAAGACGCTGGTAAGCGACAATGCGTCTTCACAAAGACGCTGGTAAGCGACAATGCGTCCTCACAAAGACGCTGGTATATAAAGCGACAATGCGTCTTCACAAAGACGCTGGTAAGCGACAATGCGTCCTCACAAAGACGCTGGTAAGCGACAATGCGTCCTCACAAAGACGCTGGTACATTAAGCGACAATAAAAAGCTTTGCTTTAAAAATCAAATTCCTTCCGAACATTTGAACTCATCATCGACACAACAAAAATACTTAATTGCAGAATTCTACAAAAATAGCAATATAGCCTTCAGCAGGTTATCGACAAGCGACATATCAACGTTGAAATTTTAAAGCTCCGGATAGAAAAATAACAACAATTATCACAAACATGTTTGCTACGCAGATAAATATTGTTTTTAAAATGAAGTTTAATGCACTTTATCTAAAGTGTTCATTTTAACGAGAGTAGGGAATGCCCATTGAACTGTATATATAAGAATGGTGGTCACATGGCGTTTGATTTCGAGCAAACGCCGCTATTGCAGCGACATCATTAGGCTATATGTTATATGGTAGACGTCACTCAGGTAGCAATTTCACGTAGATATAGTTCAATGGAAATGTCCCCAGTGCTGTGCCATTGTTTTTGTTATTGTAGCCGAACACTGATGCTTATACGTCTTTTCCGGAAATATTAATGTTTTTCTTATTATTAATTTGTTTTTAGCGCTGAGTAGGCCTCAGATGGCAGAGCGGTGGGACGGTAACCCTAAGTCGTTAGTTCGATTCTCAGCCTGGCCCGGATTTTTTTCCGGGTCAATCAGTGTCGGTTAATTTACTAATTCAGTCATTTCCCTGATGATGATTGCAGCTTGTGAGTAGACCTATGGTTGGTTGGTTGGTCGATATTTGTCAGCCAGGTGTCACTTGAGCGTTATACGATTGTAAATACGTTAGAGTTATTGAATGGCTTCCCGAGGGTAAGGAAGATATTTTGAGAGGTTAGCCGAGTGTGAAGCACGAGGAGGCCAACCTCTCAAAATGTCGTCCATACTCGAGGTAGCCATTCAATAACCTGCTTGTATGGTTCATGGTTCGAGTGATTGACGTTGTCAATCAACTAGCACGTGTTTAAACGCGTGTTTAAATCAGAAAAGTTTACAACATTGGCCAAAATGAATTTCGGTGATTTGGTACAAGATGTTAGTTCAGAATAGAAAATCAAGATGTCCTCGATACTGGTATTTTCAAGCACACACGCCACCATAATGCCGAAAACTGTTTGCATTACAAAAAGCCACTGTATTGTTTTCTGAAATAAAACGTTATTCCATTTTTCCCAAAACAGATACCATAGGCTTATTTTTCTTATTTTAAAATGTCTTGCATGGGGGGTGGGGGGGGGGTCAGAAAAATTAAGTGTTTAATTTCAAATTAAAACTAAAAGATGTCAGTGGTTTTGCTTTTCTTCACAAATGGACTGTTCCTAACTTTTTTTCTGAGAAAAATATAGATACACGTGGCTGTGCAATGTATAATTCGCATTTCTCACACTACACCCCCCATAATTTCACTTCTAGGCAGTGTGTTATTTTTGTCATAATCAACTAGCGAAATTATGGTCCAACTTACTGCTGATTGGTTAACAAACACGATTTTCCAAGTTCAACTAATCAAAACACAAGTTTGCATTCTCAGCGTAGGTACAATACGTTCGTTTTCCTTTTATGTAATAACTTGAAGACATCCTTGTTAGATTACAAAAGATTGGCAGTATAACTTACAACTATGCGAGTCGGTAGCCAATCATGTTATGGCTTACATACAACGGACTACATTCATGCAAAATAGTATGATTTTCCCACGATCACGTCATAGCTACTTCCATATAAGGAAAACATTTGAATGTACCGTACATGACATAAAGTTGTGCGCACACGGTGAGATTCTTGCCACGAGAGGCAGAAAATATCAAACATGCTATATACTTTCCTCACCGCCTCGAGAGGCGAAAATCTCACAAAAATTTACGCGCACACGGGGGAAACAGCTTAGCTCCCAGCCACGAGTGACCGGCTGCTCAGCCGGCGCCTCTCGTGTGCGCTAGGCTTTAGGTATCGGATTGGTCGACGACTGCACATCAAAAGAAAAACGCCGCAACTATGATACAATACTAGTTATTGATATTTTACCCTGGGTATATGAATCGTTATGACCTTCTGATAATCATACGACCTGAGCCGGAGGCGAAGGGTGTTTGAGGAACAGAAGGGTCATAACGATTCATATACCGAAGGAAAAATATCAATGAAGAATTAATTTTCCCAAAACCCTAAACCTCTTGACAGAGAATTCTGGCCGATTCATTTTCAACGGCTATCGGTCTATAGGCCTACTAGCTGGTATTTTTATTGGTGCTAATTTAATCACAGTTATGACTTTTTTGGCGTAGATTCTATCTGCTGCAAATAGATATCAACTAAAGCTAATATCCCGAGATATTTCACACATCTATTGTCGAAAGTACAAACCTCTGTAAAACGCATCGAGCAAAGACAGACGACATACAGAGTTGCGCCCAACGTTTTCGATCGATAGATGAAGAATTTTATGTTTTGTTTTTCCATTTGTAGATTTGGATTGCGTTCAAAATAGATTAAAATAAAATCTATGCACAATTAATTAATGAAGCATAGATGTCTGTAAGAGATCATCATACGACATGTTTTAGGCTTTTTGAAGTGGTGGCGGTCATATTTTTTCGCCAGGCGGGTCATAACAAAATCAGACGTGGTGTATTATTAGTTACATAGTCACAGGGTTTATTAGAGGGTGATATGGAAATTAATAGGGGACCAGTAAACGAATATAAAACCAATAGCCCTATACTGTTTACTGACCCCATATATTTTCGTATCCCCTCCCCCCCCCCTCGCAAACCTTGTAACGACGGCTTCGTGAAACGGCCCCCTGCACGGCGACGTAATATGGAATATACAGGGTCTCCACGAGACTGGTTTGAACCTATGACCAGAAAGTATTCAGTGTGAGGTGGGATAAGGGTTTATACGACCCAGGTAATCGACCAACCAAAATCTAGCAATCGCCAAAAAACTTTGTTGAAAGATAATAAACAATTATAATATGTAACAGGCAAAGCCTAGAAGTGAGCACAGCAAATGTAAACTTAAAGTTCATAATTTATCTCAGTGTAGTTTTCGAAACAACCCATCAGATGCACCAATGAACTATATGCGTGGAATGGACACATTGGCTGGTTTGGATCTGACTTTGTAAAATGTGCCGCCATTGACAGTTGATAAGCGGGTGCAGAACAGATCTGGATGGACGCTCCACTATCTCCTAGTAATGGCGGCATTCGAAGCATTATAGTGACCTCCGTTCCACGCATACAGTTCATTGGATGCACTCTTCTGTGAAAATGGGCGCGAAAGCGGAATCAGTATTTCGAACAAAAATGGTGTATACAGTTCACTGTGCACACTATTAGAATCTGTGTGTATTTAACTAGCAACAGCCTGATATACCTTGTTGGTATTTTAGAAGGACCTAATCGTCCATGTTGGGGCGATTAATCCCCAAGCCAATGAGATCTGTGGAAAAATAATTTCTTTGATAAGCACACTTGATGCAGTTAAACAAAAAATGTGCTACGGTTTCCTGAGTATTACAGACATCACACAAGTCGACATCACACAAGTCTGTGCCAAGACAGATGGAATCTGAATAGGTAAGATTTAGGGGGCATATGACCAGATTGGAGTCTGCGCATCCAAAATAATGAAAGCTGGAGTTCTTCTTTAATGGAGCGAAACGTCAGTAGTCCAGACACGACGTTTCTATTCAAAACGACAAACTGGCAAACGTCAACATGATACGACGTAGGCTATAAACTTATAACTATGAACTTCTCTATGACTGCGAATTCGAATTAAGTAGACATTATTTCTCAAAAACGGCGGTTTGCCTGTATGTTTGTTAATCTAAAAAAAATTGTAAACCAGACTGATTTTTATATTAAACTATTTCTGAAAGCCAACAAATTATCGCCACATTTTTATTTTACAACTTTTTTTCTGAAGAGTTGTCACTTTAAACTCCACTCAAGGGAAACACTTTAGAAATGATGTACGATACCATATAGCATATGTCATTTTAATTAAATTCCCGGTATCCTCCTAGTTGGAAGAAAATTTTTGATAATAGTTTTGTTGTTTTTTCTAAATTAAGTTATGATTAAACACGTGTCTATGGTTTTACGTTTACAGGGGTTTCCATGATTTTTGTATGTATTTGATTGTTTCGTAAATCGTGTCTTTAAAGAATAAATCGTTTTCGAACCCGCGACATATTTTCCTCACTTCACCGGCTCACTCCACTGTTTACAATTCAGCTAACTTGACCTATTTTTTACAGCTGAGGGACCGGCTGCAGTGTTGACATCGATGTAAACCATTGTCTTTATGCCTAGACGTTTCGTATTTCTTAGAAGTTTAAATTTATCAAGTTTATTTGTAGTCATGCAAATTTATATTACTAATAGGATTGTTCTAGAATTGTTAGATGTATATTTTAAAAGGGTACAATGTATGTATTAGGTGAATCAATTCTGAGCTGTACTTCGGATGCTATTTAGATGTGATTTCTGTGTTTATTCTGATTTGGATTATATTCGGCTTGTGATACGGTCATTTAATTGATCTGTGAATTCTTTATCTTGACAAAGATTTTTTCTAGTGTTTTCCCAGGATTTCAGTCGGTGGATTAACCAGTGAACCATGAATTAATGAAATGAAGTTTATCATGAATTAATTCTGAGAATATATATTATAATTCTGTTATACCAGTCACTTCACTAAAGTAAAGGTCTTACTCCGTTATTCAATAATTTCTGACATTTATTGGTCGTGAGCAATAAATATCCAAACCTAAATAACGAGTTACCTGTAGGCATTTGATATTATTGAATTACTATACCAGTGAACTTTAGGAGTTCTTAAAATGCCGAGTTCTTAGAATGCCGTTTTCTATCTCAAAACTGTCAGTTATACTTGTAAAAGTAAGTCATTGTTTGTAATATTTGCCTGTAAATACGTAACTATATTTTTAATATAAATCAAAATTTGTTGATAAAATCTGGTGGTGTTTTGTTACTTCTTCGTTTATTATTACAAGGGTTCTGTAAATAACATGTTCACGTAAAAGAATAAATCTATTTTATCCTGGTAAGCGAAATAGCTTAAATCACCGAGTGACGTGCCAATTTGTTTTGTTGTTGTTGTAACCAAACCCTGACGCATTTACGTCACTAAAGGAAATACAATTATTTAATTGATCTTATTCATAATCTATTTCTGGCGTTGAGGATGTGAAAAAATCGAAAATTAGCCATGAACAGTAATGGAAGTTGTCAGTTGTCCGAACACGAGCGTCCTATTTAAAACCATAAACTGGCACATATCAACAGATAATATGATGTTGGCCGATAATATTTTGGTCTATATTCAGCTTTGACTCCTATCAAAATAGTGTTAAAATTATAGCATCTAAAGCAAATTTTAAAAAGTGGACTCGAATTACCCAACATGACTACTGGCGTTCTTCTCCCCCAACATTCGCTTGTGGAAAATGTACATTTTTGATGCTCAGAAGAAAAAGCAGTTACTTGAAGGCATCCTTTCCTTGTCACTGGACTGATCGACGCAATGACTGACATGAAGTCATTTCGATGTTGATAAAACGCTCGAAATTTGACATATCCCATACCGTTAATAGCTCATCGTTTAACTGGATTATAATTTATAAGGCTTTTACGACCTCAGGGGCAATTTACGATAGGAAATCTGAGAAGTTTGTTGACATACCGTATACAATTATTTCACAGTCCTTTGACAACTTTGCAACAGTCAAAATATCTCAAAATCTGTTCCACTTATTTCTTTTATTCTAAATAAAATAAGCAAGACTTTTTAAAAGAGATCAGGTTATTTGATTGACTGGCGCTTTACGTAACACTCAAATTGACACCACTGTTTGTCAAGTCATTCTGAGACATAGATCAATGTTGAACTAATTGCGAGATTTCCGAGAGACAGGTGACTAATATTTTGAATGTGTATTTCAAAAAGTTTACATTGTGTATTTGATGTATATTTAAAAAGAAAAATCATGGAGAGTATACCGAATCTTACAATGATATTTTTAAACACTAAAACACACGGGCACAGGGAAAATCTTTTGTCTAAAATAACCATGGAGACAAGTATCTTATTGTGTTAAAAAGAGGAATATGATTTAGACCTTTATACAGAAGTTGTTATAATAAACCACAACCCATGCTAATTCATTAGGTTGACGGCAGGCAGGAGCCTTATTCTGGAATCTGAGTGGGATTGGAACCCGCGCCGCATCCATGGGAACAAATTGTTTAATTTAGGATGATTATGCGGACAAATGTTCGATCAGCTTTCCTAATAAATCCACTAATCAAAACGGACGTTTTAAAAGGGATTGGGTGGAGAAGTTGAGGAGTGCTAATAGATTTAACGTTATTCTTCCGTTAGGAATAATTTTCCAAACTTCCTATCAATCTGTAAAAGCAATAGAAATACAGTCGCCTGACACGTCTGGCTAACTGTACGCTATATTTTATCGGGAACATTCCAATTTCTAGAAAAATATAATAAAACGCCTTTACTTTTTGGCCTGTGATACATTGGCATGGAAACAGGTTTATATATAGCAGAATGATCCACATTTACCCAGTGGCCTTTGTAGAACCATCCGAACGGAACCTGTTTTTATGACAATTTATCATCGGCCAAAATTAAAGGCGTTTTATCACAATCCATTAGAGGTGTTATCAGACAGTCCAGCCGATTTCACTAATTATGTTTTTCTTTTTCAAGTAATAGGATTTTTCTGGCAAAATCTAAGGTACAGTTAACCAGAGGTGTCAGGTGACTGTATTTCGAGTGCCTTTAAAGATTGATAGGAAGTTATGAAAATGAGATCCAACGGAAGAACAACGTCAAAACTATTAACACACGTCAACTTCTCTACCCAATCCCTTTTAAAATGTCCGTTTTGATTAGTCGATTTATTAGGAAAGTTTATCGACCATTGGTCCGCATAATTTTCACACAGACTTTTAAATAAAACAATTTGTTCTAATGGAAATGATGTACATATAAATGCACCAATCATGTAGGTCTATTCAGATTATAGTTAAACCCTATCGCAAGATTCCGTTTACTCTCCATGATTTTTCTTTTCAAATATATGTCAAAAACACAATGTAAACTTTATGAAATACACAATCAAAATACTAGTCTCTCGGAAATCTCGCAATTGGTTCAACATTTAGTCTATGAAAGTTTATACGGAATGTCAACAAACCAGGCGAAAAGTGCTTCTGAGGTCGTTAACGCCTTGTAAATTATAAGCCAGTTAAATGGTGTGTTATTAAAGACAACTTTTCAACTTTCGAGCGTTTTATTAACATGGATATTACTGTACGTCGGGTCAGTCACAAGATAAAAGGATTGATTGATTGATTTTTTTTATGCCGCACTTCACTTATATGGCAGCGTTGCCAGGTGGAGTGCGGAAGAAAACCGACCTACCATATTTCATTCAAAGTCAATCAAATCGTATTAATCTATTTTGCACAAGTTTTAGCAAACTTGTTAACAACTCTCGATCAACAAACCATACCTATAAAGGCACACTTGCCTGTCGAGTCCAAACCACAGACAAAAACACATGAATGAGGGTAATCCAACACTTAAGTTAACCGACACTGATCGGTGTTGTTGTTGTAATCGAACTTCGATACATCGTTTGTTTTTCACCCTCATTTATACATTCTAAACCTAAATAGACATGCTTTATGTGCATGAAATGTGTTTAATTTTAGTGGTTTTAGTTGTGGTAAGCTCGAGCAAATTGGCTTTCTTAACAAATATCAAACAGGCTACGGCGGTAAGTGGGGCTTTAAACATTTTTTTCATGTCGAGTCCTAGTAAACTGTTGTTTCTTTAAGATTATGACAGCTGTCTCTATTTGGTCACCCGAAATGCGAGCCTTCTGTTTAGCGTAGACGTGAAATGGACATTGTCAACTGGAGTCACTCCGGATTTTTCCTCCATTTACTTTAAAGGGGCATGAGCTGCCAAAATGTTGATATTTTGACGTTGATACAGAATGTTTAAATTATCGGCTATTTTTCCTAAGACGTATAATTCAAAGACTTTTTAGTGCGCCTAGTCTCGGGAATGTACGTTAAAGTATTGTTTTGAGCTAACTTTTCCTGAGAATGAATGAATGGTCGTCCCGGTTATTTAAATTTTGTTCACTTTCGAACACGTTTTCGGTTCGTACAGGCCACATACTGTATGGATTTTCCTCATTCCAACGCCAATCATTGAGTTTTTCGATGGCCTGTAAAGTCTCTTACTGTCGGGACGATCAAAAATTATGAAAAAAGTGTGAATTTCGGCAGCTCATGCCACTTTAAATGTCGCAAATATCGTTCGAAACCAGCTCGTTTCCATTACTTACATATGTAAAAGAAGGGACCGAGTTATGTTATGGAGTTATGCCGGTCACTACATCTTCTCGCCCAACCGTCGATTTGTGATAATGCTCGAGCAGAGTGACTTATTTAAGCGCTTTATTCAGCGTACTTGGATTATTATTCAGCACTTCATAAGCATATCTCGGTCTTTTATAACCACGAAGAAATGCTTCCGCGGAGAGCTGATCCTTCATATCAAGACCAACACCAGGATAAGCTCTCGCCATGAGTCGGCCAATTTCCTCTACGAATTCTTCGTTGCATTCTGTTTTCTGGGTATATTCTGTCAACTTGCATCTGACAGTGGATGGGGGTTCTTTTCTCCCAAAGCGGTTGACGAGGCTCTCTCTTAGGGTTTCATAGTTTTGACAAATTTCGCGAGGTAGAGAACAAACGAAGCTCACGACCTTACCTGTCAAACATTGGTACAACCGATCAATAATTTCCGATTCGCTCCAATCAAAACATCTAGCTAGTCGTTCGAACGGTGTCAAAAAATACATCTATCTCCTCTGATCCATCATAGGTTGGTGGTTTTGGATGAGGGGCGCCATTACCCGAATTGAACGCCCTGGAACCCATGGTTCTTTCAAACTAAGGGTTCCTGTGGGTCCTTTGTTCATGGCGGTCAATTACATTCAGTTCGTGGGCAAACTGTCTCCTAGGAAAATTATAATCAGTTAGCGGACTGTTTATTGGCTGGGATGGCTGTCATCTGATAATGAGCGACCTTGCCTTTGGCTAGCCACGTTGTATTACGGAAATGAAGCTTGGTAAGCTTGGTTCGTTTGGCCAATGTTTGAAAGGATAGGGGGACTGCCTCTTTGACCCGGACTTCCAATTTGTACCGGGGCCTTTGTGGCTCAGTAGGTAGAGCGTTGGACGCTCAATCCGAACAGCCTTCCACCAATGGGTCGCGGGTTCGATTCCCACTCAGTCCAAAAAAATGGAAAATTTTCTGACTGGGTTTTTACTCGAACGACCTATGTGGGATGGTTGCCAGTTACCAACGGAAGGTCGTGGGTTTCCTCCGGGCATAGAGCCCGGTTTCCTCCCACAATAAAACTGGCAACGCCGCCATATAAGTGAAATAATCTTGAGCGTGGCGTAAAACACCAAACAATCAAACAATCAATCAACCAATTTGTACCTGACTGGGTTGTTCGTTTCCAATACCTGCATTTAGTCCGGGTTTCGGACTCCAAAATTACTATTTTTTATACTGACGGCCCTATTTTAGAGTCAGGGTTCATTGCAATCAAAAAGCCGGAGTTGGCTGCCCGCTCAGAAGCGGGCAGTATGTGATCCGATTTAGACAATGAAATAACAATATAACCTACTCAAATCGTGTCTAAAAGGTCATAATCACGTTCATGGATAATTTCGCTACCTACCAGTGTCTGATATGGACTAGCAGGATCGGTCAGTAAACATTGTTCTTCCCCTGAATTCCCTTTTGCCTTCTCCAGTCTCAATCTCTCAGCCATTGATGACGTAACCCTTTTTAGCGGGTTTTCAGTGTTTAAACGTTAAACTCACTTTACAAAAAGCTAAATTATTCATGAATGTGGTAATGACACTATTTGATTTAGTTATATTGTTATTTACTGTCTAAATCTGACCGCAAACTGCTCAATCAGAAGTGTGCAGTCTACTCCGACTTTTTGATTGCAATGAGCCCTGACTCTAAAATATGACCGTCAATATAAATAAATAGTCATTTTGGAGTCAGAAACCCGGACTAACCTGCATTGGGCTGCATTAAACGATCTTTGAGTTTTTTAAGTAAGCCTAATATATCTGATACTCCCTCAGCTAGAATAGGTTGTCCACTGTTAGAAGTACCAGATTCTGAAATTGACTCTGTTTGTACATTGTCAATGGGAATGTTCCCATTTTCGACGCTCATCTTCAAATTTAGTGTATTCTTGAGGATTTATTGAAATACAGTCTTGCACACTGTAACAGTAGTTAACGATATCTAACAATATCTTACGCAACCATTTACGAGCAATCAATTCACTTGGGTGCAAACCATCCGATAATAAGTTGAAGTTTAGTACGTTTTTACGTTTACGACTTTTTAGTAGCTGGTCACCTGATTGTTTAAGTATTCAATAATTTGGTTAATGTGAGATATTTGACGTTCTACTTCCAAATCGGAGGCACGGGAGAATGACAGTTCGGGAAACCCTTGTTTTTATTGTATATGCTTACTGAGAAAGCAGGCAAACCAATAAATTTGACCCGACTGCCTTGCTTTAAGACAAAATCACGCGCTCTGCGAAATTGTTTGCAGACCGAAGAAAAAGTTTTTTCTCCCCAATGCCTAATTTCGATATGCCCTTTATTGGCCCTCCATGTGACGTCACAAGTACCAGTCCAAATATACACTAGTGCCGGTTTATTATGTTTTAGTATAATTTCGGGAAGTTTCCTCTCAAGAAGATCTACGCAATCTTTCGTTTTTCCTCCACAAACACAGAGGAATTCTATACAAATATTTGTTTCTTCAAAAACAGACTGAAGCCTTTAGCCTTTACTGTCAGATAACGACACAGGCACAAAGTTACTATTTCTTTGATCAACTTTCAGAGGATGTCTCGAAATGAATTTAGTGAGGTCACTTTCTGACATTTGCTTTGTTAGTGTAATTAATAATGCTAATTATGTCTACAAATAATTATTCGCAGTGAACAAGAATTTGTATCAACATGGCACATGTATTTATTAGGCTTCCAGCAGAAAGCTGGAAGCCTATTATTATTGTATTGATTGTTATTATTATTATTATTATTATTATTATTATTATTATTTTTCTTTTCCGCCAAATTTGTGTAACGCATAACTCTAAAACCGTAACAGCCAGCATCGTGAAACTTGAACTACTGATGGTCATCGCCCTTCTTCATCTGATGTGAAAAATGTGGGTGCGACCTTGACCTACTTTTCTCGTAACCTTGAAATAACCCGAAAATCAATTTAAATTTGAAAAAGTTTCTTCTCCTAAACCGCTCAACCGATGCAGCTTATTTTTCATATACAGTTAGTGGATGTCACTGCCAATAAAAGTTATAACTTTCGTTAATATCCGGGATCTTTCTGCTAGATTTTCATTGGTCGAAAAATGTGATGTCATCAATTGTTATTTTATCTCGGAAAGTATCGATCCGATAAAAACCAAAATCGGCATAAACCAGCTCAGAGAAGGTTTATACCACAAAATGATGTCATAACGAGCGAATTATAAGTCATGTGACCGTGACGCCATTTTGAATGTTAAAAATTTATAGACTTCTATCTTAACTATAATGGGAGATAGGACAACGGGCATTCCACCATTGACTTAACAGAGAGACTGCGCATGTTCAATACATTTACAAGTTTTTGATTGGACCAACACTTTGGCCGCCATTTTGAATTGTTACGGAAATCTATAAAACCCAATAACTTTCAAACAATGTAACCAATGAACTTGAAACTTTGCAAGTATAAAGTCTATAGACAGTCCTTGACACTGTACAAATTTCATTAATTTATATTGAGAATTTTTTTTTATTTTGATTGGTTAAAAATATCGTTTAATTAGAGTTGATATAAAATGTTAATAGCTGAAAATATATTTATTGCAAACTAATGAAATTTTGGAAAATTATAGTTGTACTGTAGCTAAACCTTGATGTAAATTTTCAATTATCTACTGCAACTGGATTTTGAATAAAGCTAGATTGATTTTTTCTTACTTTCGATTTCATAATAATAAGCTTAAAATTGTAAAATCGGTTCTACTTGTCCGATTGTAATCAAACAAGGATTTTTTCAAACTGCAATAATGTCTCTAGATTGATTAAAACTACCTTTGAATCAATAAAAACCGTTTTAATCAAAGTAAAAACAGATATAAAGATTTTAAGTTTAATCTACAAACAAAGAGATAAGGCTCTTAAGTAGCTGGGCCTGTTCTATTTGCCATGTGTACATACATCAGGTCTTATCAGCAGTGCCAGCTGCTTTGATGTGAGCTAAGCATCTACCATCAAGACCATATACAAATAGGCATCTTCCCTCTGTTATCCAGACCGTTTACAAGTAGTGGTTATTTTATATATAGAGCAGCAAGCGAGAATTGATTTATGAAATTCATACACACGTTCAGATATATTGTTTTTATAATAATAAAACAACAGCTTTCATCAAAAGTATTTAGCATTTAGCATTGTATTTAATTTTTTTCAGTTGATTAAAAATTGTTGTTGTAAACCAACTCAATCGCATTATTCAATTAACTCCAGTGGAATTACTGGAAGCCGCAGACCTGTACCGTGTACAGTTCTAGTTATTATTTGTTTTACTGTTTTGCACACTTTTTTCTCTTAATCATGATTTGGGAAAAAAAATTTGATTTCCCCGATTTGTAACTTAATTAAATTAGTTTAATTGAATTGAGGGTTAATGATCGTCCAACTATTTAAAATAATTTTAATTTTAACACAAGGTGAAACAAAAGGGTAGATCTCACACAAAGGTGGTGATTTGTGCACTGACATGTTTCAATTTTATTAAAATCAAATCGATAATTATTAATATCGGATAATGATTATATCAGGAGACAATTGTTAACTTGGGTGTGTATCCCCAAAAATAACAATTACGAGTTTATTACACAAAAATCAATACTAAAATTAATTTCCAAGCGCAGTGTGCACAGCGATTAGCATCTGGTTCGCTCAGCTATCACCGCTTTGTTTACACTGTTGCTAGGGCAACGACCTTGGCGCTGTCTAAGTTCTATCCAGGCGGCTTGTGAGAAGAAAATCACAAACAGGTTCAAAACTTCGATTGAAATTTGTTCAATGCAAAATTAGAACAGATCCTTACTGTGATAGCTGTTTAACTATTATTGACTCTCCCATACATGCATTGTACGAATGCCCAATAGTTAACGCATTTTGGAAAACATTATTAAATAAGTTGCCACCCTCCTTCCGCTTCCAAAAATCACTAAAAGAAGACCTATTGTTGGGAAACCATAAACAAGACACCAAAAAACTAACAAATCAAGTAAACTTTTTGTTTGCTCATGCACAATATCTTATTTACTCTTCCCGTTATACCAATTGTCCTGTTCACTATGAGACCTTTCAATCCTACATCCGGCTCAAGACGGAAATTCTTGCTAAGGGTTGTCACAAGCTTTCTGGGGAGATAATGCCATTGATTAATGATCTGTAATAATCCTGTATTAAGATTATTTTATTGTCTCTTTTGTGAAAGACCTGTACAGAACACCACTGCTCCAAATTATTATATGTTTTATGCTTAAGGGTTTAATACCGCTGAACGTTGGTTCGTACCGAGTCAAACCACGAGAATGCGCAGCATTCGAGGGGTTTGACGAGGTGCGAACCAACGTTCAGCGGTATCGGGTTATGCAATAAACACCAAGACGAAGGTATTAAAGTCGAGGAATGAGGAAAAAGTGACCTGTTGTTGATTGCCGTTCCTTTTCCCTCCCTCGGGACAGACTGGGAACTTTTAACCAATCAACGATAAGCTTTGGTCACGTGCAACGGTTGACCCAGATATTTTGAAGCAGAATGACATAATGTCACTATGGCTACCGCTTTGACAGGCTGGGTTGCTGACGACGCTATCGGGGGAAATGTGGTGAAATCAACCCTTTGATGACTATATACGTTCATGACAGCCCAGTTTTCAATAGAAAAGGACAGAATATAACCACACTCACAACATTATCAGGTTAAATCCTTCATTTTGTATGATAACAAGCAAAATATCACTTCTGCCGGGGGAGGTAAACCTACCAGCCGGCAGCCGATGATGCACTACAGACTCGATGTCGTTTGAAAAGTCATCTCTACTTAACATGTATATTTGCACACGGCACGCACATGCAGGAGGGGTAGAATTACATTTAAATTACAATTTTGTTATTGTTTGTTTGTTAACTTTTGTCAACAGTAAAAGCCTATGTACAGTAATATTACCTGTGTTAGGCTATGTGAATCTCAATAATAATGTGTAATACTGACCCTGTCTGTGTCATGTTTTGTGAATATGTGTAAAATGTGTAATATTATCTCTGTCATATTTGGTAAATGTGTGTAATCTTTAATACTGTCTCCGCCATGGTTTGTAAATGTGTGTATAATAATGTATAATACTGTCGCGTTTTCTCTTTTGTTGTGGACCTATACCATTGCATATACATACATTATTTATGTTAGCAGAGGGATAAATAACCTAACCTGTTTCTCTTTATCTTATTATATATTTCTTTGTCTCTCTGTTTCATTGTAAGTGAATGTTGCAATTATAATGTATTTTCTATCATTACATGTCAATGTTTGTCTTTATGTTACTACTGTCTTTGTCGCCCGTATCCCTTGATCACGTGGGTCTGTAGGGCGTTTGTAAAATTGTGATCTATGTGCCAAAATAAATGTTTCAAAAAAAAAAAAAAAAAAAAATTATCCTATTTCTGACGCCAATTGTTATGTGTTACTACCGTAACGTAAAACTACGATATCTTATACAATAAATAAGACAAGAATTGTCAGGATTCTCAGTTGCAACTC
Source organism: Lepidochitona cinerea (assembly GCA_963971465.1). Lineage (NCBI taxonomy): Eukaryota > Metazoa > Mollusca > Polyplacophora > Chitonida > Tonicellidae > Lepidochitona > Lepidochitona cinerea. The sequence goes on along the minus strand of OZ020561.1, from coordinate 12,980,141 downwards.
GGTTTATTTCGCGAAAACGTACAACACTTACGTGAGCACATCTGCTCGATACCAAGTCCAAAATCCGAGAGGAAGAAAGCCCGGATGTGCTCACAGAAACAAACAACATTTAACTGGAAAGGAACGGACTAGCTTAGTCAACAATTAAAAATTAAACGAAAGGTAATTTGCTTCACGTAACACTATTAAAGAACTCAACCAGGACAAATCCAGTGGGATTGCACCAGCAGATAAAGGCAAAGCAACAGCTATTCTAGACACAACCCATTTCGACAAAACCACATACAAAACACTTGTGAGAGACCCAACCAACAGATATGACAAACAACATAGAGCTATCCTTAATGAACTGAAAACCAATTGAGGAATCAACCAAGACAAATACAAATAACTTATCATCCAACACCCAAGACCCCCATACGCTAGAGCTACAATCAAATTGCATAAGTACCCTGTCAAAGCTAGGATACTAGTATGTTCACAAGGCACAGTATTTTACAACACCTCCAAACTTTTAGCTAAAATCCTATCAGCCAAATCATACATCACTCACTCCAGACACTTGTGTGATAGACTAGCAGATTATAACGAACCTTGCCATTATGTCAGTTATGACAACGTAGATTAATTCACAGATGTACCAACACCTGAAGCCATGCAAGTAATCATCTCCACACATCTCCGACCTAACAACTGCTAACATACTTCAGCTTTTACATGTCGGCATCTCCTCTACATACTTCACATGGCAAAACTACCCATCAACTCTTTCATCTATAATTTCTGAAATTTACACCACAGAACTTGAGATCTCAGCATTGGCATCCTCTCCCATTCCGTTGGATCAGGAAAGTCGATGACACATGTGTCGCTCTCAAAGACACATACTTTGCTAAAACACTTTTAGACCACACCGGAGGATAAAATTTACCACTTGATTACAAATCTGCCAGTTCTGAACGCATAATTTCCAGCCCTACTCACCACATCAAATGGGAAACCACTACAACACTATCTGTGAACCAGCACCAATGGAAGAAGAGAAAACTACAGGAAAGCCCAGCATTATTAGAGACCAAGGATTATATATCCCCAACTACTATGACCTTCTATAAAGTTTACTGGGAGAGGAAAATGCTTGGGTCGATCGGGTGAAAAAGTCACTAATATTGTTTTTCCATTTTATTGGACTGGAACCGGTGGCAATCTAACTAAAGTCGAACTTCGCGGCCGCCATTACCAATGACAACCATACTGGCGAGCGACACAAACTGTACGAGTTGTCTTTTCCTGCCCTATGGTTTAACCGGTAATGGCGGCCGCGAAGTTCGAAGTGGAGTGTGAATCGATCCCAAATTGATCCAGACAGACCTTAGACTTGGTCAAGCGGAAAAATGAATACCCCGTACGCGAAGAAGAATAAATTCTGAACGGATTGATGTCCGGTAAGACCCATAAACTGACATATTTATATAGTACGGGTGTCACGAAGGGTTGTACCCACGTTTTTTAATGGGATCTATCATTGACCATAAAACGAGAGCTATTGAGTATGGTCAAAGTTCTGGCTAAGGTGAGCCCTGCAGCTTGGCGGCGTCTCACCGAGGGTAAGGAATTCATGACAATGACTCTGATGCGAGTTATTAAGTGTTTTATTATACCGATTTCTTTATATTGGAAGTATTTTCGGTGTGTTGTTATTTCGAAGTATCTGGATCCGATAGTTCGGCGAAGTGAATAACTTTGCGCCATGTTTGGACAATGAAACAGACGACATATATCACGTGATCAGGTGTATCCATTCAAGGCATTTAATGACGTCATATAAAATATCTGTTTCGGACTCCTCTCCTGGGTCGAGTTCGATTATGCATTCGGCGTACGCGGAAGACGGGAAACTGTAAATCGAACGACTTTCTTCGGCGGAGAATTTGTGCATCACGTGACCGATTTATCCGCGCCACGTAATCCCCAAGTAGCCAGGGTGCACTCGGATTTCAAGATGGCGCCCATGTTATTCATATGCAGATAAACAAGTGGTCATCTCAACCATGACTTTTCTTACTTCCTTTAGTGTCTGCACGTTCGATTTTAACACTGAAGACCAAACTGATTTTGCTTACGTCAGATATTACCCTCGGCGTACGCCGAACACATAATCGAACTGGACCCAAGTCATACATAAAGAAAATCGACCTGTCACGTGATACGTATTGGCCAATAGGATGAGAGTATAGCCTAATGTATATAAATGAGGTATAATAAATATTGTTTTACACCCCTTGGTGAAATTTTCTAAGATACAGAAATTGTGTACCCTCGTTAAAGTCTTTCGTCTGAGGCCAGGTTAAGACATGTGCACAGTATTTTATAAACTTTATTTCACTTCACTGAGGGGTGAAAAAATCGTATAAATAGATATTCGGTACCGTTAAAAAAATAACGGCAAATAAACTCAACTTGAATTCGTTTGTTTACTTCTCCTTTAACTAGGCCCTCGGGCTGCAGCATTGTGACTCTGCTTTAGCCATGTATGCTGACCCAGCAAGGAGAAACAAGTATGCCACATACATTAACCCTCCTGACATTCCATGGCCTGTGGAACCTAATGTCAAAATTTAGATCTGGGTGACTGAGTGAGAGGGTGGGTGCGTGCGTGTGTGTGCGTGGGTGTGTGTGTGTGGGGGGAGGGGGGGGGGGGGGGTCTTTTGTTCGTTTGGTACTTTTGTCACCATATAACCTTAGCTGTTGAGTGCGATGTTAAGCCCCAATCAATCAATCAATCAATCAATCAATCTTTAAGCTAGGTATTAATACATAACTGCTCATAAATTGTTTAAGTGTCACGTAAGACATCAAACAGACAGAAAGATTTTATCAAATCACCAAGGGGATTTAATCAGTTGAAATAATTAAATAAATTGTTGTGATTTTATTATTAACGTTAAACCTATATTGCGAACAAAAACTGTTGTGTTATACCTTTTTCGCATAGATGCGTCACAGGGGCGGATACAGGATTTTGTGAAAGGCGGGGCGCAAGTCCTATGTGCAGTAGGTAGCGTGGGGCAACTATCACAGCACCATAAGGCGTGGGTCCAGGGGCCACCTAGGCCCCGGAAGCTCTGGGATCCTAGATCGCCGGAGAGGCGTTCTAAGCCATTTCGGCGCGTAAAAATAGACATTATTTTTCAGAGTACATCTTCATAAATATAGCCGGTGAAAAAATTTCTAAGGGTGATGGCGGAAAAATATGTCTACCAGAAAAATGTTTAGCTTAGAGCCACGTCTGAATAAACGAGAAGGTCCAATGGGCCTACATCATAAGCGTGATACCTCCATTCCCTCTCGAGTATCACTTATTTTAATCAAGTATTTTAAATTCAACCTAAATAAAACGTTGCAAAATTGTTTTTGTTCAAGTCCCTGATAATGAATTATCGGTTGCTAACTTTATTTGCGGAAAAAAATAATCAAAATGGAACTGTGTATGTTTTGCCTGTTTACGTAATACTCTCAGTAACAATTTCAAAACAATGTCAAGATTAGGGCCTAATGGCAGTGCTGTATAGCTTTAAAACGACAGCTTGCGATTTTTGCGCGAAAATTCATCCATAATTCTGGAATAATTCAGCGGCAAATCTTTATTTACATGTACATACAGATGAGCAAGTCCATTCATTCTCTCCTCTCCCATGGTCCACAGTTTTCAAATGTTATTTTATGCTATCTACAAGTTAATGATCCCATCTTATTTTTAAGTGATGACGCATTGATAATTATGATAATATTAAGCGAACAGTGGAAGTGCATGTGCTTTCAATCGGGTGCAACAGTCCTATACGAGTGCATGCACGAAACCAAACATTTCAGTTAAATCCTCATCACGCATTTTTTGGTGTGTGGCCGATTATCCTTGGGCCCAATGTCCCCGTCATTTGCAACGCTTACCCCAGTTACAATAGACTTTTATAAGAGTACATAGTTACGATTTGCGACGAAGCGGCGAAAATTTAGCGATTTCTCTCTTGATGAAACCCCAGAAATTATATTTTTTAGCCTATCTGGTCTAATTGTGAGTAAAAATGCTACCAGTCCACATCGCTTAGCTTCGTGTGGCTTTGCGCCCCCCCCCCCCCCCCCCCCCTCCAACCACTCTCCTTACCACTTCTCCAAAAGCCTGGTGTTTTAAATATTCAACACACATAGGCACGGCCCGTACCAATGGGGCAATTATACGAAAAATTTAAATGTGATCGTAGCTCCATATAAAGCTTCTTTCTTCATAGCATTGTAATGTAAGATGTTTTCGTTTTCCTACTCTCTTTTCCTTCTCTCTTTTTCTCTTTTCCTTCTTTTTTTTTTTTGGTCGGCTGATAGGGGGGGCGCGCGCCTTCTGCGCCCCCCCCCCCCCTAAATCCGCCACTGCGTCACGCACATAATTAAAGTGATCTAACTTTTCGACCCTTTCATGCATTCCGTGATAAACGAGTGCCTCAAAACAAATAACAAATCTGCATGTACATACATGTACAAAAAACAGTCTCAAAGGGAAAACGACCCTACCATACATACAGTTTTCTACATTTGAATCTGTAAAAAAATCCCTGGCGCACACATGCACGTTTCTACACTGTAACCTGTACGTAGTGTAATTAAGCAAACTGCGCATGCAACAATAATTCCTAACAAATCTAACTATAGGTAAAAAGAAACGAGCACTGCTAAATCGTTATACTTATATATATACTATATAAAGATTCAAGGAATGCATCCAAAAAAAAAAGGCCACGAAATTTGCTTGCATTCCTGTGAGGAATGTGGAAAACAGAAATATGATATATAACAATATGAAAACATTGGCCATTTTCGACTTTAATGCATTAACTATCAATGGCTAGGTTAACCAAAACGTTTCTGCTTTTCCGCGTTTTAAAAGGAGACAACGCTTAAGTTTGTTGTAGTTCTCCGTTGACCTTCAGATTAATAGAAAAATACAAAGTGATCCATCTCGGATAAAAAGGCTGCAAGTTGACTTTCCGCCAAAAATGTACATTAAACGAGTTATTTAGGGAATCACGTGCTGCTATTATTTTCTGTCTGACAGTCAGTAAACAAACAGCCAAATGTAAGCCCCACGCGCAGCCACAAAGGGCTCTACTGCGCACTTGATTTTTGTTACCACAACAAATGAGACATTGGAAGCCTCAAATAAAACTCCCTATCCAGTGGTCCGTTGGAGCTGGGAAAGTTACCAATGGTGATCTGGAAACCTCATCTTTATATAAACAACGGTAAAATAATAACAACGACATTCGTTTCGGCACGTCCCTTTAAAGGTCGCGACACCCAAAGGCAGTTTGATAACTTCGGGGATTTTCGTAGTCGAACAGTCGAAGTTTGTTCCGTCTGCCCCAAATTGCGCAGTTCCAGTTGTCCGGCATTGCTGTAAAAGCTACATAAAAGTCCAACGTGTGAAAAAGACGCTAACAGCTATGGAGGGGGATACCCGCCAAAAGTCTATGTGGGTAACTGTGTCAGTTTCAATGTGCGCAGTGCTTACTTTTACTGTGTCGCTTGCGATACTTTTGCTTGAATGCGTGAAACTTTGTCCAATGCAGCGCGTACATTCCTTCCTTTGACTATGTGGCTACCGCCAGTCTGGCAAGTGGCCAGTGTACAGCGAGCAGGGTTTGTACTCCGGCTATGTCAAGAACTGCGCACGAGAGCTGCAGCATTCCAGACAGCGAAGCTAGACGAATGGGAGCTCATACAGCCTTACCCACATATGTGGCTAAGTCCCATTATGACGACAGGGGGAGCTGCTGACAAATGTTTCGGAAATTATAGTCGAGCTCGGAACTTGGTTATTGTTGAATTTAACTTATTTTATTGAAATTATATTCAATGACATTAGGCACAAGTTCTTGAAACTTACGAGTCCCTCTCCCTACATATGTGCAAAATGATTAAAGTGGCATGAGCTGCCAGAATGTTGATATTTTTACGTTGAAACAGAATGTTGAAATTATTCGCTATTTTTCTCAAGAAGTATAATTTAGAAGCTTTTTAGTGCTTCTAGCTTCGAAAATGTACGATCAAGTATTGTTTTGAACTAACTTGGGCTTAGAATGAATGAATGGTCGTCCCGGTTATTTAAATTTTGTTTACATTTCGAACCCGTTTTCGATTCGTGCAGGCCACATACAGTATGGATTTTCCTCATTCCAACGCCAATCATTTAGTTTTTCGATGGCCTCCAAAGCCTCTTACTGTTGTGACGATCAGAAATTATGAAAAAAAGTGTGAATTTTGGCAGCTTCTGCCACTTTAAGTAAAAATGCAAGATAGAAAAATGACATTTATTGTATAATTGAACTGATATATTTAACATTTTACGTCATCAGGGCCATATAGGAACATACAGTGAAGCAGTAAAAAATTATAACAGTTTCTGTTTAAACACAATTTTTCATCTGATATTAACTATAATAATGACGATACTGAGAAAAGTCAGCAAAAAAAAAAAAAAAGAAAAGAAAGAAGTATTTTCGTTCTGTATACATATATGTATAAACATTTATGTACACATTTTAGACAAGAAAATTTTCCCTGTACCCGTGTGTTTTAGTGATCATAAATATATACATACATCAAATTGGAAAATCATAAATTGTTGTTGTTGCACAAGTATGTATATGCCCAGATAACGAGCTAAGTTATTGTGTATTCACACTACCAATATAGGCTATAATGATTAGGCCAGGCCGAATTATTTTAAATGTTAAAGTGGCATGAGCTGCCAAAATTCACACTTTTTTCATGAGTTTTGATTGTCACAACAGTAAGAGGCTTTGAAAAACTAATAGATTGGCTTTGGAATGAGGAAAATCCATACAGTATGTGGCCTGTACGAACCGAAAACGTGTTCAAAAAGTAAACAAAATTTAAATAACCGGGACGACCATTCTTTCATTCTCAGCCAAAGTTAGTTCAAAACAATACTTTATCGTACATTTTCGAGACTAAAAGCACTAAAAAGCTTCTGAATTATATGTCTCTTGAGAAAAATAGCCAATAATTTCAACATTCTGTTTTAACGTCAAAATATCAAAATTTTGGCAGCTCATGCCACTTTAATTATTATTATCTTCAAATCAAGGCCTTGGCCTATTTCAACTTAACTTAGGTAGGCCTATTATTAAATAGTATTATTTTATTAATATTATTCGTAGCCCCCCCCCCCCCCCCCCCTATTCACGCTGGAAATACTGCCATAGACGTAAAGGGGTCGTCTATAATTTCCAATATTTTGTTTAAAAGCGCGCGCTGTCGTCATAATGGTACTTAGCCACATATGTGGGTAAGCCTGCACGCGGTTGTATTTGTCTAACTTCGCGGAGCCAGATCTCCAAAGAAAAGTGCCAAACACCTGCGCAGCTATCAGACACGACCGAACTACAAGCCGTACTCGACCCTCGGTGGTCGCATAGCAGAGTCAGTAGTGACATAGCCAGGCGCACAGTAAAAGCAAGCATTGCGCACGTTGAAACTGACACAGTTACACTCATACAGTCCTGCTCACTAGCCACATAGCAGAGTCTCGGTGGTCACATTACAAAAGAAGCAGAGTGAACAAACATTGAAACCGACACAGCTACACACAAAGACTTTTGGCGGATATCCCCCTCTATAAACAGCCACACTAGTTGGTTTCTTGTGTCTTAAAGGCCCACTTGCCGCCGTAGCCTGTTTAAATTTGCTAAGAAAACAAATTTACATGAGCTTACTACGACTAATACCACTAAACTTAAACATAGGACACATAAAACATGTCTAGTTAGCTTGACAATGTAGAAATGGGGTGAAAAACAAACGAAGAATCGAAGTCAACGATCAGTGTCGGTCAACTTTCGTGTTGGATTACCCTCATTTCAGGCCTTTTTATCTGTGGTTTACACTCAAACAATTATCAGCAGGCTTTTCTAGTCGCTGTTAACCGATCGTCAGTCTGTATTTCTCAGATAAATAGGCCTACGTAACATTACACTGTGCCGTTAGTTCACTCACTCGACTAAAACATAAAATCGCCCCAGCGAGCAGTTTGGTTTGTTTACGTTGCGGGCACCTAACAATTCAAATTTTCAAATATTCCTGATTTTCGCGCCAAGTGTGCCTTTAACTGAAATTCAACGAAAAATAAATACTATCTAAGTCTATTCAGTCAATATTATCCTTTATAACCAGTGTATGGAAGCTAATAAAGGACATCTTAGGAAACGTGATCTCACTCTTTGTAACTAATCCAGGGACCCCTTAAGTGAAATCCCGACACCATAAAACCGGAGGTCAAGAGACCAGAACGCAAATAGTGAGTGGAGATCCCAAGATCCCTTTTGGAACCCCCGAAGGCTGCGAGTTTAATCCCGCATATAGATCTGATACTTTCTCTTTGCCGTCTCGCGGCCTCTCGACATCTATTTAGAAAACTGCACCTTTCTCAACGGCGATTCTAATATTAAAATAGTAAAGGAAATTCATGCTGTATCTGTTTTGTTGCTATGTCGTTTAGTATCATAATCGATTATTGCTCCATTTCCTTTATCTTACTCTGATGCATGGTATTATTAATGAGTGAAACAAAACTCATGTCAATTTTTACTACAGCATCGATCAGAAAAAAGTTACAACATTATCGGTTGGAAGAGTTTTAACATTATCCGGCGATTTTGCAACTTTATCGGTTGTTGTAACGTTATCGGGCAAGTGTTGATACATTATCGGTTAGTGGATACATTATTCGAAACTACTACACTATCGGTCGCTACACAGCTGCTTTCTGTCCATAAAGTTTTTCTTTTCGATTCAAGATATATGCAGATTTCGTCATTGTTTGGGTCTGTAAACATAGTGTTATCCATCTGTGAAATCAATTGTAGAAGTGCGGCTTCTTTTATATGTGATTCTTTTATCATCGATTTAGACGTTTCTATACTAGCTGTCATTACTTTGTATGTAAACCAGTCCCAGGTATAGTACACGACTACAAGGGTCCCAATTTTTACATTCCTTCTGAATAGAAACGTATAGCTTGTTTAATCATTTCTATAAATTGTTTATTGTTTAGTAATGAGCTATTGGTTTTCCAAAAAGTTGTTTTTTAGTTGGCCTTTTCTACGGTTATTATTTTGAGGGCGGACTTTGTGCAGTGTACAACTTTTCAGCAAATCATGCAATTCGCTCATAGATTGAGTGCGATCACTCGATAGCGACTTTCTATCTAGGATAGGGTTAAGCGTCGTATTGAAGCCTCCTCCGATGACAACATTCTGGCAATCGTACTGGAAAAGCTGAATTTAGAGCTGCGCAAAACGTTCTTTTTTCTCGTCGACATAAATGTTGCTAAATGTAAATTGCTTTCGATAAGCTTCGACTTCTTGTATAGTTAGTCACACTGGCAGTATCCTGTTCTTCGCTGAACCCAACTTAATTTCTTCCTCTTTTGTTGTCCAAAGTGAAATCATTAGATTTCTTTCCACTGATTTTGGGTTTGTTGTGTTTTGTCATTGCACCTCCGTTAGGTTAACTTAAAGTGGTTTCCAAAATGTTGATATTTTGACGTTAAAACAGAATGTTGAAATTGTTGGCTATTTTTCTCAAGACGTATAATTCAGAAGCTTTTTAGTGTTTCTAGTCTCCAGAATGAACGATAAACTATTGTTTTGAACTAACTTTGGCTTAGAATGGGTTATTTAAATTTTGTTTACTTTTCGAACACTATTTCGGTTCATATAAATTTTCCTCATTCAATCGCCAATCATTTAGTTTTTCGATGGCCTTCAAAGCCTCTTACTGTTGTGCCGATCAGAAATTGTGAGAAAAGTGTGAAGTTTGGCAGCTTATGTCACTTTAAATTTTATGCCATACGTAAAGGAGGTACAGATCAACCAACACTACTCATCACCCAGGGTGTGCACCTTTTGACAGGTAGACTACTCTTACAAGCACGTTTGCATGGGTTACCTCCCATGTATAAGAAACGATTGGGCTATCAATAGTTATTTCCATGTTAAGATGCGACATTAAACTATTTCATTATGCACGTTTACCACAGAAACAATTTTTATGAAAGCTATTGTAGATTTCCGATTTCCCATGCGTGGTTAAAATTCCCTATCAAGTATTATCTTCAACAGAAGTAAACAGCAGGGGGCGGGGGGATTGTGGTACACCTCCGCACGTTCAAATCGGAATGCTTCCTACAGAAGAAAGATTGCAATAGTACATGTAACCATCAATTTCAGACTACAATGGATGCTTGAAATGAGCAGTTTAACCGTTTTATTGATGAAGTTTATATTTATAAAATATAAAACGACGGCTCATTATAGATAGAGCAAAGCTATTTTTTTTATTTAATTTATTTTTGTTGAATTAGGGTTCAAATGAGGGGAAATGAAACAAAATGTGGAAAAGCATGTATAGGAGCTGACCATGAAACAAATTAAATATTATAAGGTTTTATTGTTTATACATAAGTGAAAACTAGGGATTTCCTTCACTCAGAAATGTAATAATTCACTGCAGTGCAATAAAAAAATTTGTTATTTAATGCACGCGTCGAAGCCGATGACGTCGTCGGACCTACTTCTTTCTTGTGTACTGACGTCTGCTGTACAACAACAACAGTACATATGATTTGGATAGGCTAAATGAAGCCTTTTCAGTCAATTTAGCATTAAGATAAATAATTTACAACTGAAAACACTAAATTGATTCAATAGAGGATTGGCTTACCACTTTAAATCAAAGCCATAAAACAAAACTTCATTACGGATCGTCAGTTGGCAGCGTTGTGTGGCCTGCATCATCATGGCTTCGGAGAATCGTAACGAGAAACTGTAATTGCCGTTCAATGACGCGGTAAAACGATGTTAAGTAGTTTCATAGATCATTTTTTATCCTTGTGACTGGTGCGCTGCATAGTTAAAATCCATGTTGATCGATTTAATTTCTTTTTACACGAAATATCGCGAAAAACTTCAGGGAGAAAATGGCAATTCAAATGACCACAAATCTGACAGTTGACAGTCACGTGAGAAGAACAGACATGCTGTTGTTTCATTGGTCAGCGATATATATTCCTACGTTTGCTAAAAACCTAATCCGTCATAAGTTTGTTGATATTTTCTGTTTTATAATTGATAAATTTATACTTAATAAACAATCCCCAGAATAAAACATGATAGTATAAATAATAAACAGAATATTGAACAGCTGTGTTTCAAAAGCATTTATATTTCTTCTCTTGAAAGGCGGAGGCATAACCCACTGGACGCTTCGCGTCTCGTGAGTTATTCTCCGACTTTCATTCGAAAAAATATAAGTGCTATTCAAACTCAGCTGTTCAATATCCTCTATTTATTATGGCTCGTTTGGAGCTACATAGCTTAGAAGACTAGGATTTAAGCCCGCCGCAGACGAGAGCTATCGCCTCCGCCAAATTTCATTCGTGTCACTTGGTTTAAGCAGATAGCTCCCGTCTGCGGACAATTTTGCAAGAGTTTTTTGTCATTCCTGACTGAGCGCCGAATATCTATCGTGTTTGATAATTTTGGCCACGCGTGGACGTTTCCTCCTCGTCTGCGGTGAAGAAAGCAACTAGCTTTCAGTTTCCTTCAAGTGCGCAAGCGTGCAGATGATCACATGCATGTCAGTAAAAATGGCGACAACCACCAATCTGGTAGCAAACGCTATTTTAGAAGATAAACTTGTTGATCTGTGGGTTGACTACCCCTGCCTGTATGATGAGCGGTCAGCTGAATTTAAAGACCGCAATAAACGCGTATCGACTTTCTGTCAAGACGATGGAACTGTTCAGGATCTTCTGTACTTATTTCCTGCATTAAATTTAAATAAGTGCCTTGGCCAATTCTTCTAGATATCCACGTTTTTTTCCACATTCTTCGAATCATTCTTTTAGTACGTCGCCGATTTCGCCGTCGTTTTAACATCAACAACAAAAGAATTAACTCCTCGTCTAACTCCATGGTAAAGTTTTCGCATCGAACGGCCTTTTTGACTGTAGGCTACGTCATGTTTTGACTGCTCATCTGCACGCTTGCGCACTCGAAGGAAAGTGAAAGCTAATTGCTTTCTTCACCGCAGACGAGGAGGAAACGTCTACGCGTGGACAAAATTATCAAACACGATAGATATTCGGCTCTCAGCCACGAATGACCAAAATCTCTTGCAAAATTGTCCGCAGACGGGAGCTATCTACTTACGCCAAGTGGCACGAATGAAATTTGGCGAAGGCGATAGCTCTCGTCTGCGGCGGGCTTAATGGAGGTAATAAGTAACCCTCATTTCAGATATTTAGACGTAATAGTTTTCTCATCATTTCATACTTTGTAAGAAACAAAGTTTGACCTGCCGTTTGGTTAAAGTTTATATTTCGTATTCGAAACATGAATATTAAACTTGACGAACGTTAATTACGTTTTCATATTAACTGTGAAATGTTATTAAGGTAGGTCTACATTGCTTAGTGATTTTTAGTTAGGGGTGTTTTTTTTTTTTTATTTATTTATTTTTTTTATATTGTTTATTCACATACATTACAATCATTACAATCATTCCAACATAAAAATTATACAATTGAAATATTCGGATCCATCTATATTCATTGATTTTGAGTTTTCATTTTCACTGTACCTTGGAGAGGACTCTTACATTAATCAAGGAGTTGGCGTATCCTACACTCTCTTTCAAACAATATGAGTAAATTTTGGGGTTTTCCATATTTGAACTTACTAATACACATTTTAGCCACAAGAATAATATGGTTGATTTCTAGCTTCTTAATATTAGATAAATTTAAGTTACAGTTCATATATCCAAACAATAATTCTGTAGCAGAAAATGTTATATTTTGGCCAATCTTTGTGTATATTAGTCCTTTAACCATGGTCCATAGAGGCTGCACAAGCGCGCAGTCACAAAAGAAATGCTCTATATAATCAATATTTTTACAATATTCGCAAAGATTAGAATTAGCAATGCCCATTTTCTGGAGATTTATCCGTGTTGGGTAAATATTATGTAAAATTTTCCATTGGAGGACCTGTAATCGGACCTCTTTGGTACATTCAAAGGCCAATTTCCAATAGCTACCAACAATACAAACATCAAATTTGCGTCTCCAAAAGAGAACTGACCATAATGGACACTCAATATCATTCAGCATTACCCTATATTGCTTACTACTTAGGCTCCTTATATTATTTCCACGAAAAAACAAAATTCTTTCCCGGTTATCGGGATGAACACTGCCCGTAATTTGTTTTGGAATTGCTTTAAATACACTGACATATTCTAAAACCCTCTGAGGGGCTTTGCCCACTTTTTCAACAATTTCTTGAAAAGATAAAAAAATGTCATTTTTAAGCATATCCCTTACTCGGACTATGCCTTTTTCTATCCATTCTTTTACAAATAATGTTTCACCTTGACATGTAATACATATATTATTCCAAATAATATCATCATAATCGACTTCTGTGGAATCATCAGAAATATTATTATCCAGCCAAGCTGTCAGAACACATTGCCAAAAGTGGGATTTAATGAGAGACATGCCTTTAAATTGCTTTGAAGTTACAGAGCTTTCAAAAACACTTCTTTCCGGTGCGAAGATAGAAAAATATAAATTTGGAATTATGCACCAACTGTGTGCGTTTCCATGAGATAACTGCAATTTAGTCACCCATGATAAAAGAAAAGATGTTTTGAGTTCTCGCATGTCAATCATTTTTAAACCACCTTCAGTATAACCTTTACACATAACCTTTCTTTTTACTTTTTCACAGGTGTTTTGTTGTCCACTATGTTTTTTCCAAAGAAAATGAAAAAATAATTTATTCAATTCATTTACAATCTCATCCGGCACAACCAGTGCCTGTAAAAGGTGCATAATTGTCGAAATAAGAAAAGTCTTAATAATTAGAATTTTCCCCATAATTGATAGGTTTCTTTTATTCCATTGAACAATCAAGCGTTTTATTTGTTCAATTTTACTCGACCAGTTTTCTGTTATGTCGGATGCTCTGAATTTGTTGCTAAAAAATATACCTAAGATTTTGATCCTACATGGATCAATTGCCCATCTAATTTTTGATAAATTGTCCTTACGGTGTTTCATACTACCAAGCCACATTGCTTCTGTTTTGGACATATTTAGTTTTAAGTTTGAAAAAGCAGAAAACTGTTTGATAATACTTAACGAGTTATGGAGATCACCTTCGTCTCTTAAGAAGAGTGTAGTATCATCTGCATATTGGCAGATACAAAGTTTCTTAGTGAACTCGTTTGTTACTATATCTATTCCTTTAATGCTTTTGGATTGTCTGATTTTTGAAGCCAAAACTTCAACTGATAATATGAAGGCCAAAGGTGAAAATGGACAGCCCTGACGGATTCCAGACTCAACATTAAACCATTTGGTTAACCAACCAGCATTCGACACACAACTACTTGTATTTTTGTTTATCACTTCAACCCATGTTATGAATTTTTCCCCGAAACCGAACGACCTAAAACATTCTATCATGTACTCCTTTGATATAGAGTCGAATGCTTTCCTATAATCCAGAGCCAATAATATCCCAGGCTGGTTGTTTATATCTAAGTATTCACAAACATCATCAATTTCCCTAATAACAGTAGCAATATTTCGCCCCTTTATATACCTTACTTGATCTTCATTAATTAGAGTTGGGATTACTAACTGTAACCGTCTTGCCAATGTTTTTGCTAATAATTTGTAATCTGTGTTTGTTAAAGTAATTGGTCGCCAATTATTCAACTGTTCTCTGTCTAGGCCTTTGCCCTTATGTAACAGAGTTATCACCCCTTTCTTTTGCAACACAGACAGTTCACCCTTCTCATATGAATAATTAAAAGAGTTTATAACCAAATTTTGTATTTTGTCCCAAAAGAATTTATAAAACTCCGTAGTGAGTCCATCTATACCTGGAGATGACCCGTTATTCATATAATTAAGAGTTGATGTGACCTCATTTATTGTGATGTCTTCATCACAACTTAATCTCTGAGACTCCTCTAATTAAGGGAGTGTTCAATCAGATACAAAACTTTTAAATGTTTCCTTAGTTTCTTCAAAGTCGGTCACTTTTTTGTAAATATTTTCAAAATAGTTACATTGTTCTTTAAGAACCTCACATCTTTTGGTGATAAGTTCACCATTACTTCTTTTAGGGGTGGTTACACAGGGCTCACTATGATTTATTTTTGCATTGAATAAATATGTTTCACGTATCACACCCAAACGCACATGGGGATATCAAACTGCTGTGTATACCTTGCCCTCTTACTGTTAAAATACATAAACGCAAGGTAATGTGAATATGCCATGACTACTTTGAAAGGGAAATTCCATAAGCTAAGAATAAACATATCTTTAAAGTGGCATGAGCTGCCAAAATGTTGATATTTTACGATAAACCAGAATGTTGAAATCATTTTCTATTTTTCTCAAGACGTATAATTCAGGAGCTTTTAGTGCTTCTATGGTCTCGAAAATGTACGATAAAGTATTGTTTTGAACTAACTATGGCTTAGAATGAATGAATGGTCGTCCCGGTTATTTAAATTTTGTTTACTTTTCGAACACTATTTCGGTTCGTATAGGCCACATGCTGTATGGATTTTCCTCATTCCAACGCCAATCATTTAGTTTTTCGATGGTCTCCAAAGCCTCTTACTGTCGTGACGATCAGAAATTATGAAAAAAGTGTGAATTTTGGCAGCTCATGCCACTTTAAAAAGTTTAGTTGAAGTTCTTCAAACTCTGTTGCCAAAATATAATTGATGATGGGAAGCAAACAGAGTTGAAGGACCGGCCATATTGGAAAACATGTAACTCCATTGTTCGCGGATTTTCTCCTAATTTAAAGGGGCATGAGCTGTCAAAATGTTGATATTTTGACGTTAAAACAGAATGTTGAAATTATTGACTATTTGTAACCGGGTGGTTAGTAGAAACAACTCAAACTAGGATTTGAAGGCTTAGGTTTTATTGTTCCCTCGGTTCGTATATATTTGACAGGGTAGTTCGTGACTGCAACAAGGAAAACAAAGATGGAAGTTAAAGTCAGGCAATCACTGCATTTGACAAACAGCGAAATCACGGTCAGCTTTCTGCTAGGACCCGCGCCATGCCTGAACGACAGACCAAGTTGCGCATGACAGTCTTGAAGTTAAAAGAAATAAATGTTTAAAATAATATTACTCACTAGTATCCAAGTTACGTCTAACCATACATCATCAGTATGGTATTTAATAAAGTGCAGTCACAGCGCAGTTTGTTATTTAACCTACATAACCTGACAGAGTTCATTTGACAGCATATTGCAACTATGTTGCAATTAAAGTAAACAACGGTGCCTGTGCACTCAGTCCAGAGTTCCCGCGAACTCGACTGCAGTGAAAATCAACGATCATTAATCATTAATCAACAGCAAACATTAGACATGTCAGAGTAAAACTATTACAGGTAAAGATATGTATATGCTTATAGGTACTGACCTGCAACAAGGAAAACAAAGATGGAAGTTAAAGTCAGGCAATCACTGCATTTGACAAACAGCGAAATCACGGTCAGCTTTCTGCTAGGACCCGCGCCATGCCTGAACGACAGACCAAGTTGCGCATGACAGTCACCATGGCAAACATACTCTCTACGCACATACACTTTAGATGGCATTTACAAAGCCAAAGTTAAACAACAAATATGAAAAATGAAAACAGTTATATAAAAAGACTAGATTCAAAGTGTGGGTGATTGCTGGCTCGCTCACCAGACTACAAGGATGGCATAGGCAGGTAGAACTGCCACATATTTTTCTCAAGACGTATAATTCAGAAGCTTTTCAATGCTTCTAGTCTCGAAAATGTACGATAAAGTTTTGTTTTGAACTAACTTTGGCTTAGAATGAATGAATGGTCGTCCCGGTTATTTAAATTTTGTTTACTTATCGAACGCGTTTTGATTCGTACAGGCCACATACTGTAAGGATTTTCCTCATCCCAATGCCAATCATTTAGTTTTTCCATGGCCTTCAAAACCTCTTACTTTTGTGACGATCAGAAATTATGAAAAAAGTGTGAATTTTGGGAGCTCATGCCACTTTAAGCAACCCAACCGGCCCCAACTTTACACACATTCAGTTCGACCCTTTAGTTTGCCGTTCCACCAAAAAAGCGTTCAAACTCTCACATTTGTGTTGCGTACATTTCCAAAGTTCATCTTGACGGAAACGAGGATGCCAGCGGCAGATTCGGGTTATCTTTCGAAAAACGACGAGGATGCAACACAGATGTGAGTGTTTGAACGTTTTTTTTTTTTGAGGACCGGCGAACTAAAAGATCGAACTGAATGTGTATAAAGTTTGGGCCGGTTGTGTTGCTTCAATTAGGAGAAAATCTGAGCACAAAGTGTTGATTCTCAGTTTTATATGTTTTCCAATATGGCCGGTCCTTCAACTCTGTTTGCCACCCATCATCAACGTAGTAGGCCTATATGTGATAGTAAATACATTATAACGTTTGACTTAAATGTTTCTTCGTTTCATGGAGTTTCTCTTTGCAAACTTTCCATCAACCGTTTCGCGGATATATTTAGTTTTCACATGGGCCAGTTTGCTCATAACTCGATGAACCGAAGAAACATTGAAGTCAATCCTTATTTAATCCCTACAAAACAAAGGACACTTCCTTTTTTCTTGCAGTTTTCATAGCGAATACGCAGAGAATCATCCATTATTTCCCAATTTCAAACGGGGATAACATTTTTAGACAACCATGATCTTTGATAACAACGTAAAAACTACTTCTGACGTTTATTGACGTAAAAACTACATCGAAAAGTCGTGATCTAATAAACCAAGAAGTTGTTATCCAAAAGTAATTCTTTCAACTTCTGAATGCCATTGACAGATTCGAGTCTTACTTAAAGGGGCATGAGCTGCCAAAATGTTGATATTTTGACGTAAACACAGAATGTTGGAATTATCGGCTATTTTTCTCAAAACGTATAATTCAGAAGCTTTTAAGTGCTTCTAGTCTCGAAAATGTACGATAAAGTATTGTTTTAAACTAACTTTGGCTTAGAATGAATGAATGGTCGTCCCGGTTATTTAAATTTTGCTACTTTTCGAACACGTTTTCGGTTCGTACAGGGCACCTACAGTATGGATTTTCCTCATTCCAACGCCAATCATTTAGTTTTTCGATGGCCTTCAGAGCCTCTTACTGTCGTGACGATCAGAAAGTATGAAAAAAGTGGGAATTTCGGCAGCTCATGCCCCTTTAAAGGGAAAGAAAATCTAAGCTTTAGACTAGTTTAGATGGAAAGAGTAGAGTTCATTTAGTCCAAAACAACTGTCCAATGTATGTTTTATCCCCTCGTATGTGAATAATTGAAATTTGAAGATGGCGTTACAATAGAGAATAAGCTCCACAGGCCATTCACAAGGCCGCCACCATTTTTTCATTAGTTTTATCCAATTATTGTTGAATAAAAATTTAAGTGCGTTATAGAGTAGTCATGTGATGCAATTTAGCCAATGGCTTGGGGCCGCTTGGCTAAGAAATGGTGTGCGGTTGCATACTGACATATATATTCGGAGACAATCTTCGCACTTCAAGTTTGTCGCCATGTTTTTTGGACCTAAATCTTTTTTTTTTCTTCTTCAGTTTAAGCCTATAAAAATGTATTTAGGCGTTTATTGAAGATAGTTACGAATTTACAGAATACCGCAAATGTACTCCCCACGTGACCAGGTTGCACTATACGGCTTGTACTAATGTTTACGCTAGGACTGATACATATACAAATACAATGTACATTGAAATATAAAAAAGGCTACACAAACATTGTTACAATAAAACATTTTGTTCATCTTCCCCTTTATGTTACATTTTGCTGTTTAAATTGTCGATGAGAAACATTTGTCAACATTGTAAGTTATTCATTGATACAATAAAGTGACACTTTTAGCTTGCATGAAAAAAATGAGTTCACAGAAAGTATATTTAAAACGAATAAAATAAAAATGACCGAGATGAAACTAATTTGATGAACAAACATGGACATAAACAAAATACATTTATGTATGAATAAATGAAATCACTTTAACAAATTACAATAATTGATGGAGGTATGGGGGAGTTAAGTCGAAGAGATTTTGATCTAACTAAGATAATATTTTGTAGGAATTATCTAAAATTTATGAAGTGACAAGAAGAGCCAGCAGCATGACAGCTATATAGAAACTTACACCCCCCACGTGACCAGGGATTATAAAAAGAACAAGAGTTTGAAAGACATACTGGTCAGGGCTAAACTCCCCTGTCTGCCTTCTACCTAGGTTTTTCTGGGTAAGGGGTGGGGGTGGGTGGGGGGGGGGGGGGGCAAATTTTCACTGTCTTTTCCCATGACCCTATAATATATAGTCTGACGATATTCTTACCATAGCTTAAGATACGTAAGCATTGTCATAGAAAGTGTTCCAGAAAATTCTACTGACTAAGACCAAGCTCCTGTCAGTCGTCAACCTAATGAAATATCATAGGTTTACTTTATTACAACAATTTATGATGGGGTATAAAGGTCTAAATGATATACCTCTTTTTAACACAATTAGAAACTTGTCTCCATGGTTATTTTAGACAAGAAGATTTTCCCTGTGCCCGTGTGTTTTAGTGTCCATAAATATATATATTTGCCTGTGCCAGGGGCTCAAAATAACCATTGTTTTAAAACAAAAAACTATCCACACATTTGTACACGGTTGGAAGCAGTCTGCAGCATTGTTGAACTTTCTTGATATATATTTTACTTTTATCATCTAATATTACCTTTCATCTTTAACACTTCATTAGTTTTCATCCTAAAATTAATTTTATCGTTTGAATTCTGTCTTTTAACGTTTAAATATTTTATTGCATGCAATATACAATAGGCTAGGTGTTTCCCACCCTAGATTTCTTCTCCCAGCTTATATTGTTACTCTTCAGTTACTGTAATATCCTTTTGATTTAATCTCCTTTATTCCAAAACCACAGGATATTTATACCCCAGCTCTCTCTAACCATATGACCTTTTATGTCTAGACTTAGCCATACCTCCAATGGTTATGAGTATAAACTAACTTCATCAAGCTTCCATGCTTTAGTTAAATGTTTTGATAACTTAATCTTCCCTTGTTTACAAAAATACTCCTTAATTACCCAAGCCCTTTTTATTTCCTGTCATTTTCCCATATAAACACAAGAAATTCAACATAACTTTAGACTTGTTTCTGAAGCCATTGAAAAAGAACAACCTATTCGAAAAGCTTCTGGCGACCGTGTGCGAACCCGTTTACTGCTAAGTATTCTTTGCTTACTGTAAAACGTTGTATATATTACTTTCTTTTATAACTTTTTTTATCTCTTTACATATTTTTATTGTTTTAGGCTTACTATTGTTATGTCATCTTATTTATGATTTAACCTCATTTTCCATTTACTGCTCCTGTATATTTTTCTTCCAAATTTTATTTCTAGGACTTCATTATTATTTCCTTTTCTAATTGTACATTAATTTTAACCTTAGTGTCTTATGTGGTTTTTTCCTTCCTGCTCTATTTAATCTTCCTTTGCTTATATATCTGACAATTTGTGACTTAGATTTATTACCCTTTTTACTTTAGTCATTCTGTCTCCAGACGCATTTTATTCTTTATCTCTGCCTCTTTAAAACACTTATTTTCCAAACTCCATCTTTTTGTTCTATAAGTCAGCCAGATCAATTAGGTTCTTTTATCTCTAGTTTGAATCAATTCTTTTTGTTTCCAGACATATTTTTCCTTTTTATCTCTGTCTCACTTTCCCAACTCTATTTTCCCTTCTCACCCAGTTTGACTAATTAAGTATATTGACATTTAGGCAGAATGGCAAAACAAGGGCGTGGTAACAGAAGCAGGCAATTTTCAGTTAGCAATAGGCATGGAAATTCAAAATCTAAAAGTCCCCAATATTCAGAATTCTCGGCTCTGGTGAAAGCCCTTTTCAAAATTTTACAATGTCTTCACCACATTGGCATCCTTGAGGGACATTTACGTGACCAAACCCTCCCAAATTCCTTAAATAATAAAATTAAAGACCTAAATTCTTTTCTTAAACCGGCTCAACGCAATCGGGAAGTTGATATTGCGTTTGACCATGTACACAAAAATTGGGCCCATAAGATCATACAAGAGATGATTTCTCATTATGCGGCATGTTTAAATAGATTAAAAGCACAGGTGACTTCTGCCAGGTCATCCAATGGTCTAAATTAAATTACAACTTTCGACCATTCAAAATTTTTATTCTCTTCTTTCCATCACTAAATCTGTCACTTCTGCTGCTACTACTCAGTTTAGTCCACCATCGTCTCCCCAACCCCATCCGTCTGTCAGTCCGTCGACATCTGTTATCTCACCTCCAACTCTGCAGTCACAGATTCCTAGGTCTGTAACTTTACCTTCTGTTTCCCCATCGCCTTTCCCTACTGGTACTCCCTCCCTTAGACCTAGTACCTCTGCCCCTTCTTATTCATCCCCTCAGCCCCCCTCCCCTAGACCTAGTAGTACCTCTGTCCCCTTTCGTCCCCCGTCTTCCCCAGTTTCTACTAGGATCACTTCTGCTAGACCTAGTACATCTAGTCCCTCTCCTCCTCCCCCATCCCCAGTTTTGTCAGCCCATTCACCTATGAGATATTCAGATGCAGTGAGATCCCCTCCGAGGGGTCAGCGCAACCCTCGGAATAAATTAGCTAATTCTAAATTTTGGAAATTTCGGCACACCTCCTCTAATTGGCACCTTCCTAATGTAACTAAGAAAGTTCTTTTACTTGGGGATTCTAATCTATCTAGAATTAACCTTGACCCCCACCCTGATATGCAGGTAGAATGTTTTCCTGGTGCCAATTTCAATTCATTTCGGACGCTAATTCAAAAGTATCAAGGTCCCCAACCTGAGAAAGTTATCTTGAATATTGGTATCAATAACAAGACAACTACTGAGCCAAACACTTCCTTAACTCAGATGCGCAACATGATGACAGCGGTTAGGAAGACTTTTTCCAACTCGCTCATCTACTTTGTAGAGATCCAGTCATCCACTAAATTACCGGCCAGTGAAGTTTCGAACCTGAACCTATATAACTCTTCTGCTTCCAAGATGAAGAGAGTTATCGTCATACCAAAAATCCCTAATTCAAAATTTCGAGTATCCACGGACAAAATTCACTGGACCGAAGATACAGCAAATTGCTTGTATACCCACTGGCTTCAGACAGTAGATTTAAACTAAATTTGGGACAGGGCATGTGCCACCCTACTTTTGGCTTAGGAAGTAATATTGTTAATCTTAGTAACGAGGAACTCACTGCTGATGATATATCTCTACTCAGTAGAGGACTTTCATTTGTGCCTTGCCCAAAATCATTATCTGATAGGGACTTTTCTATTAGTAAATTAGTGCATGTTATGGAGTACTCCAGAATTGTAAGTCTTGCTGATATCTACAGAGATTCTAGTGGGGTACGCAAGCCGTTTACATCTAAAAGCGGTTATACGCCCCCTTCTTACATGTATGACCCAGAAATAAGCATAAGTCGTGACTCTGTATCAAGGAAGTTTGATGTTTTAACTAATCCTAGAAACCAACATAACCTCACTCATTCAGAATGTCTTGCCTTAAGTAAGCTAAGGAGAAATCCAAACATAGTTATTAAACCTGCTGATAAAGGTTCGGCAACAGTTATTATGTCTAAACAGGATTATATTGAAGAGATAGAACGGCAGCTAAGCAACCCTCACCATTACAAAAAACTTGATAAGGAAATTTGGCCTGAAAATGTTAGGAAGTTTAATAAAATTCTTGTTTCTCTTCAAGATAAAGGCTTACTTAATGAAAAACAGTATCGCTATTTGGAATCTGATCATAACTCTAGAAACAGGGTCTTCTATATTCTTCCGAAAATTCACAAACCCATTGAAAAATGGCCCAAGCCTACAATGCCCCCTGGGCGTCCTATTATCTCAGATTGTGGCAGTGAAAGTTATAGAATATCAGAGCTAATTGATTACTATCTAAAACCTATAGCGAATCGGCATCCTAACTTTATCAAAAACACGGATGATTTATTGGCCAAATTGTCTGAGAAATCCATCCCACAAGATGTGATTTTGGTCACTCTGGATGTGGAGTCTATGTATACAAACATTGACATAGATTTGGGGCTTAAATCCATAAAATCAGCATTCCAAAGATATCCTGACCACCGTCGTCCGGATAAAGACATTTTAGAATTGCTGGAACTTAGCTTAAAAGGTAACGATTTTGAATTCAATGGGGAGATCTTTCAGCAAATTAAAGGGTGTGCTATGGGGAAACGTTTTAGTCCTAACTTTGCCTCTATTTTTATGGCTGAGTGGGAGAGTGATATTCTTCACAAATGTCACAAACAACCTTTTATTTACCTTCGGTATCTGGATGACATTTTTATCATTTGGCAGCATACGTTGGAAGACCTTCATATTTTCATTGATACTCTTAATTCTCACGACTCAAGCATTAAGTTACAGCCTACTATTGATCAAAATTCTGTGGATTTTTTGGATGTAACTATTTACAAGGGTCATACATATCATACTACTGGGCATCTAGATTACAAAGTATTCTTCAAACCTACTGACACTCATCAGCTGCTACATGCTGGGTCATACCATCCTCCTCACACTTTCAAGGGAGTCATTAAGTCTCAAATTTTTAGATTCAATAGAAACTGTAGTTCTTCAGATTTCTTTAACCAGGCTTGTTCTGTTCTTTTTAAAGCTCTCCTCCCTAGGAGGTATTCTTTTAGATTACTCCGAAGGATCAAATCTAACACAGTAAGACAAATCAGGTTTCCCCCTTCAGCCCCCGAAACGCTTACCTCCCCTTCACGGGTGTACCATTACCGTCCAACATTTCTCTCAGGTACATCAATGAAATGCCTTAAGACGCGATGCAAACTCGATATATACGTACCCGATCGCGGAACCTTTTTCGGAGAACAATCTCGCGACAAATATCAAATGGCAGAGAATCTTAATTGCGACTCCTCTAATATCGTGTATGTTATCACATGTAAAAAATGTCGCAAACAGTATGTTGGAGAAACTCAGAATTCTCTACGACAAAGAGCAGCCAACCATTTATCTAGTATTAGACTTAAACATGATGTACCTGTGGCACAACATTTCAATACTCTAGGTCATTCGGTCAAGGACCATTTTGAAATCATGCCTATTGAGAAAATCCCTTTTCTCACTTCCGCTGCAGATACCAAGCACAAACGTTTGGAAAGGGAAAGTTTTTGGATTCAAACATTACAAACTATTTATCCTTTGGGTTTGAACTTGGACCCAGGAAGATGTCGTGAAAAAACTATAATACAATTTGTCTTTCAGTATAACAAAGCTAGCATCGCTATGGCCAAGATTATAGTAGAAGAATACAAACTACTTCAAAGTAAACTTGCTCGCCCTCTGACCCAAAGGCCAGTCATTGTTTATAAAAAGAACAAGAGTTTGAAAGACATACTGGTCAGGGCTAAACTCCCCTGTCTGCCTTCTACCTAGGTTTTTCTGGGTAAGGGGTGGGGGTGGGTGGGGGGGGGGGGGGAATTTTCACTGTCTTTTCCCATGACCCTATAATATTTAGTCTGACGATATTCTTACCATAGCTTAAGATACGTAAGCATTGTCAATGTAATACAAAGTGTTCCAGAAAATTCTACTGACTAAGACCAAGCTCCTGTCAGTCGTCAACCTAATGAAATATCATAGGTTTACTTTATTACAACAATTTATGATGGGGTATAAAGGTCTAAATGATATACCTCTTTTTAACACAATTAGAAACTTGTCTCCATGGTTATTTTAGACAAGAAGATTTTCCCTGTGCCCGTGTGTTTTAGTGTCCATAAATATATATTATAATTTAATCATTGTTTTTTTTTACGCTTTGAAGGACATATATCAAATAAAACGCGAATTACATGGTAACATTACAACATTTTAACTGTAACATATTATAGAAAATACATTAAGTTAGAGGTAAAAACTAAGGGCTACATTTCAAGTATACTAGATTGAATTGTATAAGGGTAAATCATAATTGTGAAATGCTTAGGGGTGGGGTTTGGCTCTTAAACCGAAACATTTAATCAAAGCTTAACAGCCGATGGAATCCTGTGTTAATTTTGAGCTCAATTTGTTAAATCGTCAATCGAGTTTTGTCAGAAAGGAGTCATCGAATTTCTTTCAAGAACATTTCCTCACTATCCTTTGTTTTCACTGACGTTACATTACTTGTGTGCCTTACCCACAATCCTTCGCGCGCCGCCATTTTGCTTCCCTAGCGACGTAGAAAGATTGCCGGCTTTAGATTCATCACCGCCAATTACCCTAGTTATCTCTACTCGTCCATCTCCAGGAAAGCTTAAATTGAAAGACACAACAAACATGCAGCCAGACTCTGTGCCCAGCGGAGGTACCAGTATCATTGAATATTATGACTCGCTGCCACTAAATACCCGTAAAAGATATGACGAGAAGATAACCATTATTAGGAGGGACCCGTACAAGATTCCTGCTAAGGAATTCGGGAAAGATATCAATAACTGGCCGGAGGTGACTTATTATGATATCATCAACTATTTAATGTTTAATATCTCTGCCTATACGAAAGAGCAGTTTAGACGGTTGAAGTCCATGGAGGCCTTCAGGCTATCCCAGGATGGATGGGTTAAAGATATCCTGCACCTAAAACTTGAAGGTTATTTATCATCTCTTACGTAGCAAGGTAAATAATTAAACAGCTCCTGACCTCATAGCCATGTACTCCCATTCACCAGCTGTTTTAGGAACAGTCCTGATTGAACAAATTCTTGTCTAAATAGGCCAAAATTTCATCAAGTTTATATTATTATGATTATGCATAGGCACGCAGACAGAAGAACAGATTTATGGGTAATTTGATATTTTATAGACATGACATGGAAATTATTATGTGTGCCTGTTACGTACAGCTGAACTGTTAACATGTGTATCTATTTCGATTGTCTTAGAATTTTCTCGATTGTGACGTAATGTCTGTTTGTTTACGACATGTTTCAATTTTGACCTATATTCCCAACTGTTACTATGACGACTCCTTGGAAAGTTCTAGTCTCTATAATTTTAGTTCATAACCTGTTGTAATGCGTAGATCCAAGAAGATTCTCGAAATACTCTATTTGTATGCAAATGCTTAGATCTTTCTGGAAGTACTCAGAGTGTATATAAGACGTTGATTTATCGTTATTAGTCAGTCAGTTTTCCAGCTGGTCTCGAGTCTATACAAGTTATATTTGGTTATAGTTCAGATTTATATCTGGACTCTGTATGATACAGCTAGTAAGCTGCTATCTTGAATACGTTATTCGTCTTATGACATAGAGTCAATTTTGAACTGGTCTCGATATACTTTGGATGCTACGGTCTGATATGAGTCAGATTTCTATCTGAACTCAGTTTACTATCTTTGAATAAGATATTTACCTGCTTTGTCAGTGATACCTGACTTGTGAATTCTGTCAAGAATTTATTCTGTGGATATACCACCAGTGTGCTAAACCAGTGTGTTTTCAATATTCTATCCTGCGGATTTACCATTGTGTCTTCAAGTTCAAGATTCATTCTGGGAATCTATATTTCGTCGATTTGTGGTCATCGGATTTAAACCAGTGAACTTTGTGAAGGATACAGATTTCTAGGAACTGTAATTACTTAACTTGTATAAGTAAGTCATTTTGATATATGTTTTCTTTCCAACGTTTATGTAATATTTGCCTGTAAATAAGTTAGTCCGTTTGCTTTTTAATATAAATCAAAATTTGTACATAAAATCTGCTGGTTTGTTGTTACTTCCTTTTATTATCATTCGGTATCGTAACAGTGCCCATTATCATAACAATATAAACTTGATGAACACTTGTTTTGGAGAACTTTTTTTGTTGGATAATTTGCCAAAACACAGCCAGTAAGGCGCAGATACTAGTTTATTTCCTACCGAAGCGATAATTCAAGACAACATTTCCTCTTTTTCATCCACGTTTCCAGCCCCTTAGTTACACCCCGTCAAATGATTACTCATATGCCTTATTTGTTTATTTCAGGTTTACCACTCCATGAAAATTCGCGAAAAACCTGTAGAGCCATGGGTCATTGCGAATGATGATGGCACAATTCTTTCCGCACATTGTACATGTATGGCAGGCCTGGGTGAAGGGTGCAGTCACATTGGGGCTGTGCTGTTTTCACTACACACAGGAATCAAAATTCGCAATGAAGCGTCCGTTACAGATGTACCTGCCTACTGGCTGATGCCATCAACAGCCAGTTTTGAAACACCATACAAGCAGGTGAAGGACATTGAATTCTGTTCCGCTACTAAGAAGAGAAAGAAGCTGAATGACGATATTGCTGGTTTAGATGACAGTAGTCATTCTGATAACACTGCTGCAATGTGTGAAATATCTTCTCCTACAAAGTCAGAGATAGACAATTTCTTCGTCGAGCTGCGGCGTGCAGTCCCTCGTGCAGCTGTGCTGAGTTTGACCGACAAATTTAGCAAGGACTTTGAGCCCAAAACGCTTTCCATTCCTCAACCTCTTTGTTTGGTAGACTTATATATGGCTAAACTGGAAAATTCATCATATGAGGACCTGATAAAACATTGTGATCAAATTTGCCTAACACTGACCCCAGAGCAAGTGAAAATTGTTGAGAAAGCTACGCGAAAACGGTCAAACAGCAAATTATGGTACCAGATGAGAGCTTGAAGGATAACTGCGTCTATCCTTTATGATGTATGTCACACTAGCATTGAAAAACCTTCCATGACAGTGCTGAAAAAAATCTGTACACAAGCACCATTTAATTTCTTCTCTAAGGCTACAGATTATGGGGGAAAAAAAGAACGGAAAGCCAAGCAGGACTATGTGGAGTTCGCGTGTAAAATACACACTAACTTTGAGTGCACCGAATCTGGCTTGATTTTAAGTAGTGAAATCCCTTTTCTTGGTGCAAGTTCAGACGCATTTGTTCATTGTGATTGTTGTGGCAAAGGGTGTGTCGAAATTAAATGCCCATACACACTGCGAGATAGCACCAGTCCTCTGATAGACTGGATGGTGAAAAAGGATGACAATAGTTTTGCTTTCTCAGAAACATCAAAGCACTATTGTCACTGATCGGCAATATTGCAATTTTATTGTTTGGTCCCCTAATTTTCTCCACGTTGAGAAAATTGATAAAAATCAAAATTTATGGTTAGCCAAACTAGAAAAGGCCAAAATGTTTCATGCCAAATGTATAATGCCTGAATTGTGTCCGAAGTTCTTCTCCAAGAAAACATTCAACCCCGAAAACATGTATTGCATATGTCAGGGGACAGATGATGGTTCAAAAATGATCATGTGTGAGGAGGAAAACTGCCCTAGGGTTTGGCATCATTTCAGGTGCCTAAAGATTAGTAGAACACCAAAAGGGAAATGGATCTGTCCAAACCGTAGAAAAGAAAATTGATTTGTTTTGCATAGCTTCTGGTTATATATTGCATGTTCCCTATTTGCAAAGCTCTGTCAAAATTAAACAATACGAAGCCACGCATCGGAGTTCAAAACCTCTCGGCTCTCCAGCAACTCTCACTCATTTATGTTTGGATCGATGAAAATACTTGATGATGACGACAATATTGTAGCGAAAATAGGTTTTCTACACGTCTATCCTGTATGTCATTTGGGGTCAAATATGTTATGTTCCTCTACTTATTTATAAGAGAGCGTGTGCTTTGAAATGTACACATGTTCAAAATAACATGTTGTTGTTGTTGTTGAAGAGATCGTTTTTGGTGCACAATATGACTTGAAATACACAGTAATTGTTAGGTTAAAATGCTTATGCACGATATGTTTCAAGAGACCATAAACTTAACTTTCGAGAATTCATGTCTTACCAGGAGATGGTGGTTTAATGCACTTGAAATACGATAGTTTGTTTCCTAACAGATCGGTCACAAATCACGATACTCGCCATGTTCGGCGCACAGTGATTTTTCACAGACTTCGCAGTGAGTTCGCGGCGATTACGGACATATTTCAAGTACTATGAATACTATTTCGATCGGTTTGTGTTATCCGATTCTTCCTTTGGAAAGAATATCGTTATTTGGGAGTATAAATGGACAAATGTCAGTTGTTGAATTATTTTAAATGTCAAAACTTTCGGTGGATCGATGTTGACAAACTGTCAGACAGCGGAGCGTCAGCCAATCAGCGAGTCGGATTTCGACACGTGACCCAGCGTTCTATGCTGGACGCCTATAAAGGCCCGAATTTCTTCGTGAAAGGTTAGATGACCTCGGCACGTTGAAGCGAACACTTCGTCAAAACTTGTACATATATGATTTAATAATGAAACGAACTGATTAACTTTTGTAGAAGGAAACATAACTAAACAAAGAAGCACCAAAATACAGCATGCAAATGAATAATTCCCAAGTTTACCAGTGGGAATGATCGGTACTAAGTTCACAAGTGGGAATGATCGGTACCTAATTCACCAGTGGGACTGATCGGTACTAAGTTCACATGTACAAGTGGGAATGATCGGTGCCTAATCCACAAGTGGGACTGACTCGTACTAAGTTCACAAGTGGGAATGATCGGTACCTAATTCACAAGCGGGACTGACTGGTACTAAGTTCACAAGTGGGAATGATCGGTACCTAATTCACAAGCGGGAATGATCGGTACTAAGTTTACATGTACAAGTGGGAATGATCGGTACCTAATTCACCAGTGGGACTGATCGGTACTAAGTTCACATGTACAAGTGGGAATGATCGGTACCTAATCCACAAGTGGGACTGACTGGTACTAAGTTCACAAGTGGGAATGATCGGTACCTATTTCACAAGTGGGACTGATCGGTACTAAGTTTACAAGTGGGAATAATCGGTACCTTATTCACCAGTGGGACTGATCGGTACTAAGTTCACATGTACAAATGGGAATGATCGGTACCTAATCCACAAGTGGGAATGATCGGTACTTATTTCACAAGTGGGACTGACTGGTACTAAAAATAAGACTAAAAGTAATTTGAATCCACAATCACAGATTTTTATTTAATGAACTGTGGGAATATGTGACTCTAGTATAAAGACAATAATAGTAAAATTTGATCTCCATTTCATTGTTTTAATTGGTGTTAAATAAATATTTAATGTTATTATTTCAAGTTGAAATATTCGATTGGACATTTTGATTTATATTGGATAGATAAAATATCAGTCTTAGCACTACGAATCCCAAATAGTAGCGGTGTCTCCGGAACATTCATCATCTTGAAATACAAGATGTACTCTTAAATAGGCTTCGCTCGGCCCATTATTTTTAAGATTAAGACATCGAAGTTGTTGGTCAAAGTATAACATCATCTCGCATTGACCAATTAAATTAGGAAAAGTAAATTCCGCTACAACTGGTGGCAGCGGTGGGATTAACTGTGCTAACAAACTGTGAACTGTAAGACTTGAACAATTTTAACCATACCCATAAAATTGGCATAATTATGTCCCTTGATCAGCAACAAGAATTCAAAGAAAATTCAGACAGTGAACATGAAGTTTCATTTCGCCATAACACTGGAGATATGGTTGACAATACAATACAGGAGCCGAGGTCATCTCCACGTGGGGGTGGGCATGGCGACGCCCCTCACGTGCATCAGCCAAGTCGTCGCCACACTATTAAACCAGAGGGGTTTAATGGAGAATCGTCATGGGAGGAATATATACAAGTTTTTAAAACCATTTCAAGGCTCAATAAATGGACAGATGAGGAAAAGGCAGATTATTTATTTACTCGTCTTACTGGTGCTGCTCGACAGCTGGCTTGCACTCTTTCTGAGCGAGAACAACAGGATTTTGACAGCTTGGTTGAAATTTTGGAAAACCGATTTGGTCCAAGAGGTCAGACTGAGCTATTCCTGGCAGAATTAAGAGTGAGGAAACGGGTTGAGAAAGAAGGTCTTCAAGAGCTTGGTCAGGCTATCCACAAGTTGTCCACAATGGCATACCCAGGCATGTCCACTCATCACCTGGAACGACTGGCAAAAATTCACTTCATTGATGCCTTAGATGATTATAACATGAGGATGTTCATCCAACAAGGAAAACCGGTTAATCTTCAACAAGCTTTGACGCTTGCTCTTGAAATTGAGGGATTATGGAAAATTGAAGATCAACGTGAGGGAAGTGTATATAGAGATCGAAATGTGATTGAAATCTCCTCGTTCCCCAGTAATGAAGATCTACAAAAGAGAGTACAACAGTTGGAAAAGCAGCTGAAAGATATGGTTAATAGTATTGCCAAAAATGAAAGAAAATAATTTTAAGAAATCTTAAACTCATTACAGGGTGTATTTTATTTTGACAGTAAACTTTGTGATAATGAACTTATTTGATTCATAAATTTGGAGAAAACATTTCAGTTTGAACTTTGTAAAATGTTGACTAACCAAGTCTCAGTGAGTAGATTGGTTGTAAAAGTTTTGCAGTCCCAAACATTAGACATTAAACCACAAGACATTGCTTATTTGAATTTTGAGCGTGAGGGGAAGTATATCATATAGGGGAATGAATTGACCGGATAAATCAATTCCTACAAACTGAAGGTTTGTTACTGAAATTGGTACTAGTGACAGTGGGATCCACATAAGAAAGTGAATATTCCAACTTACCTTTCAAGCCATAATGTGGGCCCACTAATCTGAAATTATTTGGTGTTGAGAATTCACCTCCTTGGGTCTTTGACACTTGTCAAGTTGACCTGAAAGTTTGTCCAAACATGTTTTATATATGTTATTGTGGCAATACTAAAATGTGATAAAATTCGTGGAATTAACTTCTTGACTCAATTCAATTGCGTAACTCATTCTCTCCATGGATGTGTTATTTGTGAAGGGCAACAATTATCTGCGAGAGACTGTCAGATGTTGAGAATTGGTGTCGTCAGATGTACAATCAAGTGGTAACTGCATGTAGTTCACTTGATTTAGCTAACATATATTCCTGTTGGGCTTTGAACTAACTGAATAATTGGAAAATGGGACTTATGCAAACTTTCATGTAAACATTTTGGAAAAACAGACTGTTTGTTCATAGTGAATTATTTGGTGTTATATCAAGTGTGGTGTAAATTGATAAATCTGAAGAAATCTAAAGAGGTAACACTTAAGCAACGTTGAGTCTGGTACTGGAAACAGCAAAAATGTATTTCCCAAAGACAGGAGAGTCTTTGGGGGTGCTAGTGGTCAAGACGGGATAGTCTTGCAGGATACTAGGGATCAAGGCAGGGATCGAAGCCTTGGGGCATGTGTTGGGATTTGACACATGGAACACAGTTTATTGTGTTGTTTTCTGTTTAAAACAGAATTTATAGTGACACTTGGTGTTTTCGTCTGGAAGTGCCAAGGGAACAGACTCGGGAAAACAAAGCTAAGTGTGACTGTCTTAGCAGTTAGATTTTATTGCAGATAGGTTTGTCAAGCCAGTTATTGATTTCAGTTGGTGAAACTGAGTGGAGTATATAGCACAGCCAATAATGGTGTTATGTGAGGATTCACAAATGGTGAAATTTCAAAACGGATATACATCAAGAATAAGCTTACATGTCGAATGTTCTTTGAGTCCTTTACATGACTGACAATCAAAATAAGAATCAATTTTCGTGACAAAATGCAACACAGACTGTGTCACAGTAATTTGTAATTTTAACATTTGTTCGAGGACGAACAAAACTAAGGAGGGGGTAGTGTAGCGAAAATAGGTTTTCTACACGTCTATCCTGTATGTCATTTGCGGTCAAATATGTTATGTTCCGCTACTTATTTATAAGAGAGCGTGTGCTTTGAAATGTACACATGTTCAAAATAACATGTTGTTGTTGTTGTTGAAGAGATCGTTTTTGGTGCACAATATGACTTGAAATACACAGTAATTGTTAGGTTAAAATGCTTATGCACGATATGTTTCAAGAGACCATAAACTTAACTTTCGAGAATTCATGTCTTACCAGGAGATGGTGGTTTAATGCACTTGAAATACGATAGTTTGTTTCCTAACAGATCGGTCACAAATCACGATACTCGCCATGTTCGGCGCACAGTGATTTTTCACAGACTTCGCAGTGAGTTCGCGGCGATTACGGACATATTTCAAGTACTATGAATACTATTTCGATCGGTTTGTGTTATCCGATTCTTCCTTTGGAAAGAATATCGTTATTTGGGAGTATAAATGGACAAATGTCAGTTGTTGAATTATTTTAAATGTCAAAACTTTCGGTGGATCGATGTTGACAAACTGTCAGACAGCGGAGCGTCAGCCAATCAGCGAGTCGGATTTCGACACGTGACCCAGCGTTCTATGCTGGACGCCTATAAAGGCCCGAATTTCTTCGTGAAAGGTTAGATTGTAAGGGTCACATTGTAACCCTGGAGACTGATATTCGTCGATCTTTGTCTGATAAATCATATTTATTAGCTGTCTTCCTAGATATAGAAAAAGCGTATGACATGCTATGGCGAGGGGGGTTATTAGTCAAATTAAAAGAGATTGGCATAGATGGTCGGATGTTTGCATGGATCAGAGGGTTCTTAAAAAATCGCTCTTTTAAAGTACGCATTGGCACTAATTTATCTCCAAATAAACATTTGTACAATGGAGTCCCTCAAGGAAGCGTGATTTCACCTACGCTCTTTAACATCATGATTAATGACCTGCCTTTGTCCCTAAGTAATAAAGTCAACTGTTCTCTCTTTGCTGATGACAAAGTTATCTGGTTCTCTGGACGAAATTTTAAATGTGTTGTAAAACACATTCAAAATGGGTTGAATGATGTTGCACGCTGGGCGCAAAAATGGGGTTTTCGGTTTTCTTCTATTAAATCAGAGGCTGTTTTATTTTCTAATAAACATATACCATCTCCACTAGTGTTAACTTTGAAAGAACAGCGTGTAAAATGTTCCAATGATTTTAAATATTTGGGTATTATTTTTGACCACCGTCTGACATGGAAACCACATTTAACTTATTTAACTGAAAAGTGTCAAACTGGTCTTAACCTTCTTCGTTGTCTTTCAAGTACATCATGGGGATCTGACAAGTTTTGTTTGTTGTTGTTGTATAAGTCTTTGATTAGATCTCGTTTAGACTATGGGAGTGAAGCTTTTAATTCAGCATCAATCACTTTATTATCAACTCTAGACTCAATCCAATACAAGGCATTGCGTTTGTGTACTGGGGCAATGAAATCAACCCCACTTGTAACCTTACAGGTAATATGTGGGGAATTTCCCCTTGATATTAGACGGATGATGAGAACCCTGAAATTCGGCCTGAAATTAAAGTCATCACGTCATAACTCTGCCTCTATGATATTAAACCCTTCATTCTTTGATTACCGTTTTAAACAGGACAATACTCACAGAACACCTTTTAGTGTTCGTTTTAAATATCTATTTACATCTGTAGGTTTAGAAATCTGCAATATTCAACCAAATATTATCTCTCCTTTTCCACCATGGAATATTATATTTCCCTTCATATCAACCCAGTTAGAACACATGCTAAAGAAATCTGACCATGTAAACCTTCTTTACTCGCTTTCAAATGACCATATTGTCTCTAATTGGTCTAATTATTTAAAGATTTATACAGACGCTTCCTTTTCTCCTGATAGTAATCGTTCAGGAATAGGTTTCTGCATCCCAGAGTTCCACCTCTCTGTATCAAAAAGGCTCTCAGATTGTGTTTCTGTTTTCCGTGGAGAGTTGATGGCAATTTATTTGGCCTTGGATTGGATTCATGATGTCAAACCACATAAAACTGTAATCTTCTCTGATTCACTTAGCTCTCTTAAAGCTATTAAAAACTATTCATTTGCTAAATCGTCTCCATTATTGATAGAGATACTGCTATGTGTAACCAAGCTATCTTACCTTGGACTAGAGGTATGTTTTGATTGGATCCCGGGCCATAGTAATATACAGGGGAATGAAACCGCAGACAAACTGGCTAAAAGTGCCACTTGTTTGGATAATGTGTCTTGTCCTATTGGCCTTACAGTAGAGGAAATAATAACAAGTTGCAGAAAACATTTCTCGAATATTTGGCAACACAAGTGGGACTCATCAAACAAAGGTCGTTTCTTTTATCAGTTCCAGCAAAGTATACAATTTAATGAGGTCCCTTTTACCTCTCGAAAGGATGAAGTTTACTTCCATTGGTTATTATCAGGTCATATTCCTCTTAATTCTGTCACTCATAAATATTTTAATAAATCCGACGGACTTTGTGACAACTGTTTGGTTATGGAGACCCTTGAACATTTTATTCTTACTTGTTCAAAATACAGACGACAGCGTGCTCTTTTATTTTGTAAACTAACTGCCCTTGGAATACAAGTTCTAGACTTGCAAAATATCATGAACCCTCCAGTACAAATAAGACCTAAAGTTTTCATGGCTCTTGTAACATTTATTGGGAGAACACATCGTTTTCATTAAATTATGTGTATATATGGGTGTATAAATATTTTTGCTTGCCCAGGCAAATGTATGGGTGTATATATGTATATATATTTCTTTCACCATTCTTTAACTCAAGTCAATTTGCCTGATTAATCCTTCAATTAAACACTAACTGTACATTGTAAGGTATAACAAGACAGCTCAATGATAAGCTCTGGTGTGATTAGTTCCTTTGGAACTGTATACACCATTAAAACTAAACAACCATGAAAGGTTAGATGACCTCGGCACGTTGAAGCGAACACTTCGTCAATACTTGTACATATATGATTTAATAATGAAACGAACTGATTAACTTTTGTAGAAGGAAACATAACTAAACAAAGAAGCACCAAAATACAGCATGCAAATGAATAATTCCCAAGTTTACCAGTGGGAATGATCGGTACTAAGTTCACAAGTGGGAATGATCGGTACCTAATTCACCAGTGGGACTGATCGGTACTAAGTTCACATGTACAAGTGGGAATGATCGGTGCCTAATCCACAAGTGGGACTGACTCGTACTAAGTTCACAAGTGGGAATGATCGGTACCTAATTCACAAGCGGGACTGACTGGTACTAAGTTCACAAGTGGGAATGATCGGTACCTAATTCACAAGCGGGAATGATCGGTACTAAGTTTACATGTACAAGTGGGAATGATCGGTACCTAATTCACCAGTGGGACTGATCGGTACTAAGTTCACATGTACAAGTGGGAATGATCGGTACCTAATCCACAAGTGGGACTGACTGGTACTAAGTTCACAAGTGGGAATGATCGGTACCTATTTCACAAGTGGGACTGATCGGTACTAAGTTTACAAGTGGGAATAATCGGTACCTTATTCACCAGTGGGACTGATCGGTACTAAGTTCACATGTACAAATGGGAATGATCGGTACCTAATCCACAAGTGGGAATGATCGGTACTTATTTCACAAGTGGGACTGACTGGTACTAAAAATAAGACTAAAAGTAATTTGAATCCACAATCACAGATTTTTATTTAATGAACTGTGGGAATATGTGACTCTAGTATAAAGACAATAATAGTAAAATTTGATCTCCATTTCATTGTTTTAATTGGTGTTAAATAAATATTTAATGTTATTATTTCAAGTTGAAATATTCGATTGGACATTTTGATTTATATTGGATAGATAAAATATCAGTCTTAGCACTACGAATCCCAAATAGTAGCGGTGTCTCCGGAACATTCATCATCTTGAAATACAAGATGTACTCTTAAATAGGCTTCGCTCGGCCCATTATTTTTAAGATTAAGACATCGAAGTTGTTGGTCAAAGTATAACATCATCTCGCATTGACCAATTAAATTAGGAAAAGTAAATTCCGCTACAATATTCTATTCTATATAAGCTTTTGGTCGTAACCAGAAGTTGTTAGCCATTATGTTATGGAATAAATGGATGAAACAAGTTATTTTTAGTTGTGATGTTCCGTTATTGTTATATGCCAGTCTTTAGACCGGACGTATGTTATATTTATACATAAAAGTATATATATACAATGCAAAATATATACAAGTGGACTTTCATTCAAGGGGGGGGGGGGCTCCGTGGCTCAGTAGGTAGAGCGTTGGACGCTCAATCCGAACAGCCTTCCATCAATGGGTCGCGGGTTCGAATCCCACTCAGTCCAAAAATTGGAAAATTTTCTGACTAGGTTTTCACTCGAACAACCTATGTGGGATGGTTGCCAGTTACAAGCGGAAGGTCGTGGGTTTCCTCCGGGCACAGAGCCCGGTTTCCTCCCACAATAAAACTGGCAACGCCGCCATATAAGTGAAATAATCTTGAGCGTGGCGTAAAACACCAATCAATCAATCATTCAAGGGGGACAATTGATGTACACAGATTTGATAGACAACAGGCTACCTTCACAATTTTGTCAACAGTTGGTACTCTGTCACCCTTTCTTAACTTTATATATTCTATTGGAATATTTCTGTCGAGTATTCTAAATGTCCTAACCACTAACCCAATAACTCTTTCCCCATGGTTTCTGACAGAGGCAATTTTCCTGGTGTTTTCCACTTCTAACGGATTCAGTTGCTTTTTGCGATTGGTGAATTCGGGTATAACTAACTCTGCTTGGAAAAAGAAAACATCATCTTTAATTGTGAAGCCTCTATCAGCCATGACAATATCACCTGGTAGAAGATTATCCAAAAACCCAGACTTTTCCACAATATGTTTATCAGAGGTTCTGCCTCCCGACCCCGGAGTTATAAATGTTACCACACCCTGGGGTGCAATACCAATTAAATATTTAACGGTCTGATGTCGTTAATAATTGGAGTAGGTATATACTTTGTTCATAGCACCACTTGGGGTTTCACAGTACAGCTCAAAACAATCAGTTATGACAGCAACATTTTTGCCAAATGATTCTCTGAAACACATGGGCATGGACACCTGTAGGTTTTCTCGTTCTGGCTAGAAAATAAGAAAATTTAGTCTTGCATACAAGACATCCAGGGTGTTGTGAAAACTGCGCTGCACAGTTGATAATGAGACATTCAATTGAAATGCCATATCATGTAGTAAATACTTTTGACGAAGCTTAACAAGGCATAACAAAAATTGCTGCTCTTTTGTAAGAGACTTTGAATTTTTTAGGTGTCCCTCCAGGATATTGTACACCGACCTGAGGGCATGAACATTAGGTAGGCCTGTATACAGTGGTACTTTATCCGGGAAATTGTCATATGTTTTCATCAAATAAATGTCACGAACCGTCACTCGTGTTTTAGCCTCTATTGGTCTGGTTCTATTGCTATACTCAATCTGATTAATGTCTTTTGCGGTTATGTCAGTCTGCATCTCGACATCATGTGTATTTTTAGTTGAGATTTCTGAGGGTCCATTTGTTTCAGAGTCTGCCTCTGCACTGAAATTATTGACTGAGTCTGTACCGAATGGCTCGTCATCAAGCTCCAAATCCTCAATCGGTTTAACACTATCCAAACGAGGCTTCCTAGGTTTCTTCAACCCCAAGAGACATTCAACAGCAACTGCTTCTTTTCGCTTCCTTTCAATATTTCTCGCTCTCTCACTTCTGTTTATACATGAACTTGTCGTTGATTTTGAAGCATCGGTGTAACCCAAATCCAAGGTTGGTAACCACGAGGCGCTAACCTTCAGGTGTAGATAGGCCTTTTCACCTTAAAAACAGAGGGAAAACGCACAATTTTTATTGTATCAAAAGTAACTGCTCTTGTTCTTTCTGAAGGATTAGGGCTGGGCCAAAAGCTAACTCTAAAATTTAACCACGCAGTATGTAACAAGCCATGTTAGAAAATCTAGTAAACTCAGTTAGGCTGAATAAACTGATAATTTGATGCTAGTAACTAATAACCGTGGCAACTGGCTTCTCAAATTAGAAATTTCAGTTACAGAAAAAACAAACGCAAGCACTTAATTTATGAATGGTCCAGATTTCGACACTTGAGTTACAAGAACTCAAGGTGTATTTTACAGATCATTGGCTACAGATTTATTACTTTTAGGCACACACATGGATAATTATCCTTCAGCCCGGAAATTTAAAAGCAAACTAACCGTTTACAAAATGGTTGGAGCATACAAGCGTACGGTCCCATTGTTCCTCGCTGGTCAGGTCTTTCCGATTGACTGCACGTTTCCACAGTCTTCGTCTCTCCTCGCTCAATTTGTAAGTTTCTGTTCCTTGGTTGGATATAATTTTCGGAGTTTTGAAAAATCTAACATTCTCAGTTACACCAGGACGACTGGAACAACCAATAACACCACATATAGGCATATTTTCCGCTGATAATCACGGACCGCAGAATATCGTACGAAGG
Organism: Lepidochitona cinerea; assembly: GCA_963971465.1. Taxonomy (NCBI): domain Eukaryota; kingdom Metazoa; phylum Mollusca; class Polyplacophora; order Chitonida; family Tonicellidae; genus Lepidochitona; species Lepidochitona cinerea. The sequence goes on along the minus strand of OZ020561.1, from coordinate 12,940,509 downwards.
GAAACAAAATGGCCGCCGATTGTAGTTTTGCCTCGTGCACGGAAGTGATGACGTCACAAGAAAACAAATGATAGTTGCCTTGTTTTGAAGAAATGATCTATAGTTAAAGGCACACTTGCCGCGAAAATCAGGAATATTGTTTACATTAAAAAAGAAAGACCGTTTTCTGTATTTTTCACAGATAATATAAGTTAGGAACTTTCTATTTTTACCAAAATTTAAAAGTTTGGACGTCACTTTGTATTTTTAATTTGATTTTGAAAATTTGAATTGTTAGGTACCCGGAACATAAACAAACCAAACTGCTCGCTGGGGCGCATTCATGTTTCAGTCAAGTGAGTGAACTAACGGCACAGTGTAATTTTACGTAGGCCTATTTATCTGAGAAATACAGACTGACGATCGGTTAACAGCGACTGGAAAAGCCTGCTGATAATTGTTTGAGTGTAAACCACAGATAAAACGGTCTGAAATGAGGGTAATCCAACACGAAAGTTGACCGACACAGATCGTTGTTGTTGTAATCAGGTTTCGATTCTTCGTTTGTTTTTCACCCCATTTCTACATTCTAAAGCTAGCTAGACATGTTTTATGTGTCCTATGTTTAAGTTTAGTGGTATTACTCGTACTAAGCTCATGTAAATTGATTTTCTTAGCAAATTTAAACAGGCTACGGCAGCAAGTGGGCCTTTAATACAAAATAATGGCGTCTTGCTCATATGGCAGCTGTGAATGAAATATTTAGCATAAAGCAAACAGAAGTTAACCAGTTTAACATCCACTTTAGGCAGGCAAGGGTCATTTTTAAAATATCCAAAAACTATATCATCAGTAGAAAATGTGATCCTCATACCAAGAAGACCGGAGAGCCTATCGGAAAAAAGACACCAAAATTTTCTTTTTTTCCAGCATGTTATCAAATTGTGTGTCAAGGTGACCAAACGATGGGGATTTGAAGTTTATGTAGATAAGAGTTTGATGTGTAAATGCCATGTAGGATCTTAAATTGAAGAATCTTACTCCTGTTATCAACACAAATTTCAAGAGACAATCTCCATATCTTGGAAGCGTGCGGTAGAGGTAGGTTGATGGGTTTAGTAGTTGCAATATTGGCAATAAAGGCCTGATAGAAGAACTTGCAACAGATTTTCGGGTGCGTTATATAGGCAGATTGTCAGTATAAGGAATGTCCCCAAAATGTCTTGGTTAAGGCCCGGTCACACAGCCCTCCGCGAGTTGATCGCGACTGAATCGCGGGGAAAAAATGGCAAACGCCAAGTTAACGCTGTAAAACGCTACTAGCAAGTGAATAAAACGCGTAGCAGTCGCGAATTACGAGTGCGCACACGCGGGGACAATTTTGCACGCGATGGGGTCGCGGAAAAAGTTTTGAACTGTTCAAAAATTTGGTGCACGGGTCACCGCGATTGGTACAAGTTGTACAGACGCGGTTCAGACGCGGAGCAAACGCGATCACAAGTGCTACGGTAGTGGATAACAAGTGGTCAATCGCGTTAACACGCGAAAGATTTGCGTGCAATCGCGTGTAATCGCGACCGGAGCACGTTCCAAGCACGTGTGTTTAGCTTTTGTACCCCGTCCCCAGCACTTGTAATAGCGTGTGGGCAGCGTCTAACATATTTCTCCGCTATTACAGCACTACTGAATCGCGTCTGAATCGCGTTCAATCGCGACTGAAGCACGACCCAAGAGAGTTTAGTCCACTACCCAATCACTATTGTATCACTTGTGATTTCGGCTATATAAACGCCGCGTTTTGCCGAGAATTCATCAGTTGTGATCCAGACGTCGGCTTTTATACACGCGGATGACTAGTGAAGGTCACGTGATTCACACGCGCTTGGCACGCGGATCAGTAGTGCTACAAACGCGGAGCACACGCATCACACGCGGATCAGTAGTGATCGACACGAGGTCACACGCGGACGATTGACCCCATTTTCCGATCAATCGCGCTCACAAGTGCTGGACAAGTGCTACACAAGTGATTGGAACGCGGACCAAACGCGCGCGTTTGATCCGAGTTCCAATCACTTGTGTAGCGCTGGTAACCCAATTGTGCACATTTTCGACCACTAGCCACCGCGTGTAGCAAAAAATGGCAAAATATGGTCAAATTTTACACGCGATCAGGACGCGGAGGGCTGTGTGACCGGGCCTTAAGTTATTATTTAAACATACGGGTTGAGAGTTTATGGCTATGTTACATGATTTGGTGAGCTTAATCCACATCTTGTAACTATCGTAGTTTAATGGGAGATTATACATGGAGCAGCGAGATCTCAAATCATAAAGCTTACCATTTGAATCAACAACATCCTGTACATATAAAACTCCCTTTTCATGCCATTCTCTAAAATACAAAGATTTTCCGTTTGTCAATATGTTACAATTATTCCAAATGATCTGCTGGAAAATGCTCTCCTCGTTAATACCATAAAGTTCTTTCCAGAATTCTAGCATCTGTTTATAAACCAATGGGATTTTTTGCGATAATTTTATACTGGTGCGATAGTTACAACGAAGCAAGAAATCAAGACCGCCAAATTGGTTGAAAATGTTTTTGGGAATTTTTTTCCAAAAACTGTAGCTTGGGTCAAAATAACGTTTAATCGAAACAAGTTTTAAAGCTTTATTAAGTATGTTAAAATCTGGTGCATCTAGACTCCAAAATCTTTGGAATTAATCATAGTCGTTCTCTTGACTTTTTCTCTACCATGGCCCCAGATAAAACTAAAAATTTCCTTATTTACGGACTCAATGGCTTGGTTGGAGATTGGAATCATACTTGCTTGATAAACGAGCCTGGATAAACCTTCTGACTTTGCCAGTAATACTTTTTCTATCATTTTAACCCCTCTATATACCCAGCCATATGTTAAAACGGCTCTGCAGTTTTTTATGTTTGGTTCAAGGTTTTCTTTCTGTAGTTTATTATAATTCCTACTAAAAACGATCCCAGGATTTTTAATCTCTTCTACTACGTTAACAGCATTTTGGGTGCTTGAGAATCGAGAATTTCTTTTTTAAATTAAACAAAAAGGATTTGCTTATATTAATTTTAAGCCCGGTAAAATCTTGGAGATCTGAGAAAAGAGAAATGCTTGCATCCACCGAGGATCTATTGGCTAGAGTAAGAGTGCTGTCATCCGCAAAATATATTCCTTTTATTTCATTATCATCAATTTGAATGCCCTTTATTTCTTCAGACTGTCTTATTTTGTGATTAATAATCTCTGAACAGATAATGAATATGTAGGGCGATAAAGGACACCCCTGGCGAACTCCTCTCTGGTTTGTGAACCAATTTGTAGAGACTCCTTTATTTATGACGCAGCTACTGGTATTTGCATATAATAATTTAATCATGTTTTGTCACCAAAATTAAAGGATTTTAGAGCTCTAAACATAAAGGAGTACTCAACTGAATCAAACGCTTTCTCGAAGTCGAGGAAAAGAAGAAACCTTCATCTTCGTAGGTGTCTAATAAATCAAAAAGGAAGCGGACATTTTCTCCAATATACCTTCCAGGTACAAAGCCTGTTTGTGAATTATCTATTAAATCTTTCAATGGGATTTAAAGTTGAAAGGTTAACAATAAGGTGAAGAATTACTTATGGATAACAACTTCTTGGTTTATTGGGTGACGACGTTTCGATGTAGTTCTTACATCGTTCTCAAAGTCAAACGATGTAAGAACTACATCGAAACGTCGTCACCCAATAAACCAAGAAGTTGTTATCCATAAGTAATTCTTCACCTTATAATTATCTATTATTTGTCCTATTACTCGTTTAATTCTTTCTGATAATGTTTTAGCTAAAATTTTATAATCAGTGTTTAAAAGTGTTATCGGTCTCCAAGTTGATATATTACAATGATTAAGGCCGGGCGTGTCAATAGACCCTTTCGGCTTAAGGGAGACAAAAAACGCGAGATTTGGGGATGCGCAAGCGCATTGAGGACTGTGTATGGTAACGGCAAAATGGCTGATGTAAACAAACCAGCTGTCAGCGAGAGGAAAGCGTTGTCAAGATTGCAAGTAGCCGAATTGAGACAAATATGCAGAGATATGAATATAGTTCACAAAAGATTAAGGAAGGACAATTTAATTGAAGCTGTTTTAGCGAAAAGGTCTTCAGACGAGAAGAAACTTCCAGTTTTATCAGATGGTCAGACGCCGGAATTTGACACTATGGTCTACATACGCGACCCAGACATCAGTAAGATTCCACCGGTGAAAATGACTGATGTCTACACTCACATAGTGGAGGAAAGTGGGCGTAACAATATATGTTTGGATAGAGGGATTAAACATTTTCAAGATGGGGACATTCAGAATTTATTTCATAAAGAGGTAAGTCAATCAAGTTAATGAATCGTGCTCGTATGTGTATATACTGACTACTGTCTGTGTTGACCACACAAAGTAAGCCATAACTGTGTAAGGTTGTTATCGAGTTTGAAACGCGAATTTAAAATCTAGGTAAGTCGATCGAGCGGGGACCATTTATTGATTTGGATATCTAAACTTACTTCATAGTATGGGTTAACATAGGCGAAAACATAAATGACCGCTCCCTAAAAGTGTTCGTTCTGTTCATGGTTTTCGTTTACCGGTGCAAGGTTTTGGCATTTTCCCTTCCGATAACCCAGCGATGCTAAATTATTTTTAATAAATAACAAACAGGTACATATTGCCACTCCCCCCAAAGTTAGATTACTGTCCCCAGAACCATTTTATTAGACGATCGATGAATGTCACATTTACCCTCGATGACTGGTTCTCTCAGCCTAGGAATATGGGATAGAGTACATGTAGGTAAAGGGTTGTTAGTGTTACTGCAGAGTCAAAGCATACATTTGAGTTTTTTTGTGTACTACAGTATTTGCATTTTACTGGAGGGCCGTTGAATAAATAAAGTAGCATGAGCTGCCAAAATGTTAATTTTAAGTAAATTTCTTTTGTCAAAGGTATCCGACATTTCCATTTGCTTTCGATGTCAATGTCTTGCAAGTCAGAAGCAAATAAAATATACAGCATATTCTGCCATAAACCGTGTTACTGGGGGTTGCATAGGTGCAAAATGTTGATGTCGACAAGGGTTTGTAGACTCATTATTTAGCTGTTTGTTTTTGGACTGACAATCTCATTGTAATTGTTTAATAACCAGCAGCCTGCTTGGCAAAGAACACTGCATGGTGTTAAGTATTTGATTTACTGTCACAACCTGTCTCTACTGTACTGGTTGCTAGGACAGTTATGTAAAAACTTATATGCTGTACATCACTTTGTGATGAAGCCTGATCACTTAGTTCAATGGATTTTTTTGTCAATTACATGAGAGGGGAATAGCCAAGTATTATTTTAAAGGAAACAAGTGTATAATCTAGATGTATGTGTTACAATCATTTAATTCTTTTGGAACATTCAATTATTTCTTCTTTGTTTTCATTTTTTTTCAGACTCTCTGGAAATTGCAGTCACATATGTGCCCTTTTGTTTGCATCAGAATTTATTAATCGTACTAAAAACCAGGTAACGTTTAATTTTTATATTACACGAATTCTAGCTTGTTCTATTGCCTTTCCGGTGTAAAAGACACAAGTCATATACCTTTTTTTTCTTTCTTAACACTTCTTAAAACATACAATCTAGATATTAGTAGCTCTAAAAAGCTAACAATTTTTTTGGTTCTTGTATGGCTAATTTGTAGTTGATACTTTCAATATTCATTTTTGACTGAAAATTATCAACATTTTGGCAGCTCTTATTATTTCTTTAAAGACTTTATGTGGATATGTTAAATGCAAAGTTTTGTTCATTTTTAGAATCCAGGAGTTCAATGGATTTGTTTGTCAATTACATGAGAGGGGAATAGCCAAGTATTATTTCAAGTTCTCTTGACAATCTCCCTGTCCGACACTCTCCCACCCCATCCTTTAGAAATAAATGTAAACACTCCACCAGGGGAAATACCAACTAAAAATTTAACAGTATTGTGACTGCACCGTTGTCAAAGCGTAAGAACTTTCTGTTTCTGCGGTACAATTTCCCTTCCTCGGATCTTACTAAGTAGGAACGATCTGCGACTTTATCAACACACATTCCTTTCCTCCAGGGACCTTTTGTATCGAAAGGTTGAAGTCTAACTGGATCTCCAATGTGAAGATCTGGTAATGGCTTAGCATGTTTGTCAGAACTGAATTTAGCTTTTTGACGTTTAACGTGAATGTCATCTAACACACCAATAACTAAACGAGGAACCAACAGTCCTTGAGCGGTAGGAATTGTTGTTCTTGTTCGACGTGACATCAGTTTTTGAACTGGACTTGTTCCATTAATATCAGGGTTGTTTCTCCATTCCAAAAGTGATAACTGAATGTCCTTGTTGTCCCGTTTTGCTTTCTTGACCAGTTTCTTGGCAATTTTGACAACTGATTCTGTCTTGCCATTGCTCTGACTGTGATATGGTGAACTGGTACTGTGGATAAATTCCCAATCACGCACAAATACTGCAAACTCGGCACTAGTGTATTGTGGACCATTATCTGTAACCATATCAGCAATGCCGTGCCTAGCAAAATGTGCTTTAGTGGCAGAGATAACTGCTGATGCTGTTGTATCGTCAAGTTGATCTAACTCAAAATAATCACTGTAGTAGTCAACCGTAACCAAGCAATTTTCACCTTTCAAAGAAAACAAGTCTTGTCCGACTTTTGGCCAAGGTAAAGGGGGAACATTGTGAGTCATGAGTGGTTCATTTGATTGTTTGTTCAAGTATTCACACCGCACAAGATTTCACTTTGTCTCTGATTTCTCCTGCCATTCCTGGCCAATACAGAACATCTCGCGCCCTGCATATACTGGCGTCTGGACCTAGGTGACTTGAATGAGCCCTGATGATCATCTGTTGGCGCATAGCAAGAGGTATTATAACTTTCATACCTTTGTAGAGAACTCCATCCTGTGCTGTTAATTCGTCTCGGAAGTTCCAGTAGTCTCGTATAGAGACTGGCACTTTATCTCGTGCGTCCGGCCATCCTGTCATTACAGTGGTCATTAACGTTTGGAGCGTAACGTCAGTCAGCGTACTGGACTTAATTTGATGGTGAGTATCCTCTGATAGCCGCATGTGATCCCGTTGACAGACGTTCGAGATATCGTCAAATAATTTCTCCTCTTCAGCAAGTTGGAATATTTCAAACTGTGGCATGTCTTTCCCATTTGAATACTGACAAGGTAAGTATGCTCTGCTCAGCATGTCAGCAACATACATTTTGGATCCAGGTAAGTAGTTTACTTGTAGGTTATATTTTTGCAAACGCAGTAGCATGCGCTGCAATCTCTTTGGAGCTGAGTGAATTGGCTTCTGAAAAATAGGAACCAATGGTTTGTGATCAGTGTCTACAAAAATCGTTTCTCGACCGTGCAGGTACTGGTTGAATCTTACACACGCGAACAAAATGGCCAAGCATTCCTTCTCGATCTGTGCATATCTGCATTCAGCTGGAGTGATCGAGAGGCGAAAGCTACAGGTTGCCCATTTTGCAATAATGTTGCTCCTAGCCCCTTCTCTGATGAATCACACTGGAGCGTTGCCTCACATGTTGTGTCGTAATATTTCAACAGAGGAGCTGAAGATATCAACTGCTTGATTTGTTCAAAGGCTTTTGCTTGTTGTGACTGCCATGAGAAAATAGCCTTGTTGGGTCAGGTTTAAGGCCATTGTTTGTAAGTACTTGACCCATATACGGAAGTTCAGTTTCTCTTAACCGAAATTTGTGTTTGTTGAAGTTCACTTCACGTGCTCTATCTAACAGTTTCTTCAGTTTGATATCGTGATTCTATTCTATTTTGCTATAGAATTTAGGTGGAGTTTGTGAATGTTTATCTGTATTGTTGTCTTTGTTTTCATATTTTCTTTGTGGCATTCGTTGCTTTTGTCGAAGCGTCTGTTTTCGTCTAGTAGCGTGCACAACATTAATTTCAGCTGATGTGTGTGATGTAGCACCTCTCAATTCTAGTTTGTGTGCTTTGGTTAATTCTAGTGCACGTAATGCTTCAATGCATCTACATGTATTTAAGTTTGGTACAGGCCTTTCTCGAAGTAACCTACCCCTAGTACTTTTGTCATGTGTGCCAATCACTAATCTATCTCTTATCAGACTTTCTTTGAGATTTTCAAACTCACACGTTTCTGCCAATTGCCCCAGCCTTACTACAAATTGATCAACAGTTTTATGTTCAGTTTGCTCTGCCAACCCAAACTTCACTCTTTCAAACAATAAATGCTTTTGAGGCATAAAAAAGTTAGAAAGTTCAGCCAGAATCCTTTCTGGTTTCAGTCTGTCTGTCTCCGTGAGTGTTGTTAGACTTTTCATAACTTTTACACAGTCAAGGCCCTTAACACTGCATAATGTAGCGGCTTGAACTGGCTCAGGTTTGTTTTTTAATTCAGTGGCAACAGAATAAAATTCCCATGATGATTCAAAGTCTTTCCAATTCGTAGAGACATCTCCTTTAACCACCATCGGCTGTGGAGCAACAACAACACACTATAAAACTATCTGGTGAATCTCTCGCGCTTATTAGACAGTATGCCTAGTGTCAAAAAGTCAGTTGATTTGAACTCCACTCATCTCAGAACTTAACGTTTACTTCTGACACCATGTTATTCGTTCTAAATTGGTTCGTAATTATGAATGAATCACAGGACGCATGATTTGAGAGACTGTTCAGTCGTGGGCTTTTATCGACTTCCAAACAGAAGAGTTACAAATCTTAATATAGTCATCTACTATAACAATGGCTTATCTAAAAATATTTCTGTACAATCAATAATTATGCGGGTTTTAGGACATTTACTAAAACATGGAGGTAAAAATCTTTGAACCATCTTCTTTGATGGGAATGGGTTGAGCACTGTAAGTTCTTTGTTTAAAAAGACAATCCACGTGTGGAAAATTTTTGAGAAGGTTCCCACAGAAATTTCGAATCTGTCTGCAATATCCTTCACAAACAGGCCAACCTGAAAAAAAAAATTAAATGAAATTGAAGATGTTGTAGTGTAAAAATGGAGAAATCATATGTCTTCAAAAATATCACGTTGAAAGGCGACGTCTCTGTAGTTTGAATTGGTTCTCCAGTTGACCTTCAGATTATTAGAAAATCAAAAATAGAGAGTGATCAACCTCGGAGAAAAGGCTACAACTATCCACCAAAAATGTACATTTAACCAGTTATTTAAGTTTACCAAACGCGCAGCCAGAAAGGGCTCTACTGCACACTCATTTTTTTTACCACAACATAGGAGACAGTAGAATCCTCATATAAAACTCCCTATCATGTGGTCTGTGGGAGCTGGGAAGGTTACCAATGGCCATCTGATAATCTCATCTTTATATAAACAATGGTAGAATAGCATAGATTTTGACAATATTTGTTACGGGAAAATCTCTTTAAAGTCATTGGAGACATTATGCATATATTCTTTATAAAATTCATTTCTGGTTTGGGCTTAAAGACTATGTTACGTATTCAGTGCAAAGTAAGCAATACCTTGAGACGCGTGAGAACTGACAGTAGCTGGTCAAGAAGGAATAATTTTCCTCCTCGGCTTGTTTCACGGTTTGTGGTTTTCTTCTCCCCATTCCAAAAAGCCATTCTGCAAGCCTTTGGTTCCAGATATCTTTGAGAAAAATTGTACATATTCTCAATGCTTAAGATATTCAGCTGTATATAATAGTTGTGGTTTTGATTTGAGAAAGTGGTGACTTTTGAGACAAGCATGAATAATGAAGAATAATAACGCGTTCCACCCTAAATAATATGATAGTTAGGAATACAAACTTTATATTTCACCACTGAATATTTTTTTAAAAATCATGAAAGGGACACCAGCATTTAAACAGAAGTTGAAATGCTCGTCTACTGTTCTCAAGACCTGCAACTCAGAAGCTTTTCAGTGCTACTAGCCTCGAGAATGTGTACACATCTAAGTAGTGTTTGGAACTAATAATTTAGTTTCCCGATGACTTTCAAAGTCTCTTCTGTCATGGCCAACAGAATCTATGACAAAATTTAAATTTTGTCAAACCATTCATTGTTTTGTAACTAATAGCGATGTGCATATTTCTCAAAGGGATAAGACAATTTGACAGTTTTTGATCTGGTTTATACATTGATTGTATATCTGTACTCACCGGTAAAGCCACACCAGCACAGCAAAAGTGGGGAATCCTGTATAAAATTGAGTTGCTCTATCATCATTTTTGATTTTATTAATGGACCATCGACTGATGTTAATTTCTTGCTTGGGTTGTTTTACTTGTTCCTTTAAACTTGAATTTTCATTTCTTAAACTGTTAATTTCTTGAATCAAATCATCTTCAGTTGATACACCTGCGAAAGAAAAGAAAAGGTACAATGTAGTTTATAATTATTCCATGTCTACCTATGATCAATCTTACCGTCCTGTAGTATTAAGTACCCAGTGGAAATATCCTAGACTGCATTTGAACCCACATTGCTGGATGTGTTGTGGGCAAAATAGGCTTTTCTTGTCAAGGTCACTTTCAAAGATCAAATTAGTTAAGCATGTGACGAATGAGATTATTATCTATAAATGATTGACATTTGACATTAATATTAACTTTTCTCAGAAATACATGTAGTTTCCCAATTTACTTTTTGTAAAATATTTCTTCACATCTGTGCCTTAGAACAGTAAACCATTGGCTGTTAAGTAAAAGACTTGTGTCAACAATTTAACATAATGATATACATATACTAGATATAGCATCATGCAGAAGTTACCTATGCTCCTTGTTGAGTATACCCTGTCTTCACTGGTTTTCTGTTCATTCATATCAATCATTTCAACAGTTTCAGTACTGCTGTCAGCATTGGGTTCACAAGCAGGTATTCTTAAGTTACACAAGTTAAAACAGAAAAAAACTATGTAAGTTTTAATTTCAAATCAAAAACTTTAAGGGTTTGGCCAATTGAATATGTTTTTTTTATTTTATTAATTATGATTGAAAAACATATCAGTAGGAATAACAACTATAAACTACATGAATAATTTTCCCATAAAACAAAATAAGATAAATTAATGAGTTTTTTTACAAAAAAATGTGAAAATCGCAAGCCTTTAAATCATACCAGTCTTGACAAAATACATTAGTGTTTAGAAATAATATTCACATTTGCTTCAAACAATTACAGGACAGTCACAAGAAAAAAACCTTATTGGAACACTTACTCTGGTTGACTATATTGATGAAAACAGGAAAACTCAAAGAAGCTTTCATATTGTTTTCTAAAAAAAAAGTTTGTCTTTCATCTGCATCTTCAAAAATCTGAAATTCATAATTTACCATAAATACACGTCTTTAAATAAATGGCCTAGTCCAAACTCAGCGAGAACAAGAACATTGTCAATGTCAACGACACTTTAGACTAGTGTAGCTCAGAAAACTTTAGCTTTGGTCCAACATTTGTGGAGATACCGGGTATATAGGCCTAATATAAATTATAATATCCTAGTCGGAAGACATCTTCCTTGGCCTATAATTGTTTTGTAATATTCCACAGCGACAAGCGTTTTAGGACCAACTCCAGTATATGTATGACTCGACAAAAATAAACAGGTCTTTAAAAGTCCAAACATAAAGTCCGTAAATTAAGAAGCCAAACTCAAAGCTAATGGCAATGCTATGCTTACCTTCACAACCTCCCGTCGACATGTCTCCTCTATAAAGTCTAAGCTTTTTTGCACTGTGTCTGACTCCGACGTTGTCGAAATTGTTCAAGTTCAAGTTCATTTATTTCGCTCAAACCACGCCAGGTGGTAACAGAGGTACATTAAATAGTATGTATAATAACAGGTCAACATGGCGGTTGTCAGACATACGTCATACAATTATTTGGTACATAAAATATATTGTGATAGTCCTTGCTTTATAAACTTGACAAATTTACACAGAGTTGATTTACTTCCATTTAACAACAGTGTTAGATATATTCACTGCATTTCTGCGCGCGGCGACGCGCGCGAGGACACTCCAACGTTAGGGCTGCGTTCCGTGTTGCACCATTTATATCTCGTCAGCAATAACATCTGCTAAAGCCATAGAGATCGATCCACTCTTCAGGTAGTAAAATCAAGGGTTTCCTTGTAATTTCTTTCGTTTGTTTGATATAGCTATAGTTTAATATGAAGATATTTATGTTGATTTGGTGGAATAATTAAATCGCGTGTTGAGGTATTGTCTATTGCTAACATCATCCAAAGCTCAACTTTCGTAACGAAGTTGAAATGGTATAAATTAGATTAGATAGCAATTCTTATTTTGATACGACATGCCCAACGTAAAGTTGGAATAAGTATACAATTTTATGAAGGCTTTAAATGTTACCGCAAAGCGAACTTAACTAGGCCAGTTACTCATGCGCTACGTATAGCTAAGCATGTGTATTTGTGAGAGTTACCTCCCTTGAAGTATGTATTTTGTTTTGCTAGACAGAATTGTCTCCCCTTTCACCATAATTATTTTCTTTGTAATTTAGTCAGAGATTTCATGTTTTTAACATGTGGACTTGAAACATTGACACTTGTTAAGCATATTGTAATTATCTTTTTCTGTTTATTACAGAACCTACTTTTACACAATAAAGGTGTATTCAGTCTGTTACTGAAAAATCAATACTGGCTTATCTGGATTGCCTGTCTCTGCCAAAATTTCTGAAGACTTCTGAAGAATTCCAGTTTTCTTATTGGGAGAAAACTGACGGTGACCTCAGCGTGTCGACTGATAGACACTTTATGGGGGTTCTTTGGTGAGATAAGGTTTTCCTAATATGAGCAACACAAAACAACGCAGCGATATGGAGTCATTAGAGAGAGGCAGCCATCAGTTAAGTATCTCTAATGATATTCAAAGTGAGAGCGATGGCCAGGCCACTGATGCTATTGGACAGAATTTGTCTGTCCCAAATGAAGGCGACTCATCAAATATTCAGAGTCCAGAGGAAATTCACCTGAGAAATAGAAGAAAGCAGTTAAGGGCGAAAATAACCAGGTCTATAAATAGATTACGATTGTCCATTGCCGGAGAAGACAAAAATAAAAGGCATATGGCGAAATTCATGGAAGAATTAAAGTTAGACTATAAGGCAGCGTTGGAAATCCATGGACAGTTATATGACTTTGTTGATCCATCTCAAATACCACGTCTTGACCAATGGGAAACTGACTTGTGTAATGACGTTTATGCTGTAGAGGAGAGTGTCGAAGATTATTTGGTTTCTTTCACTGATGATGTCAATTTGAATAATAACACTAACACTACCACACAAGTTAACACACGATTAGCTTCCAAAACAACAGGTTATAATTTACAATTCCAAACTGACAATCCAACACCAACTACCGTACGTCAAGACATCCAAAGTGTGTTATCTGATTCGGGTATAACGCCACAAGGCGCGTCACATTCAATGACGCCACAACCTATGCCAATGCCAGACGAACATTAGACAGTAAGGTAGTTCCATCTTTGGGAAATAATTCCATTCATTCAACAATACAGGGTACTTAGTTTGATTCTTGGATAGATGCTCTTGTTGAATTTCAAGAGACTATATTGCCCAAATCGATCGATTTAACCATAACTGAGGCATTATTTAGGCTTGAAGCGAGTAGAGATATTCCTACAATTAAGTTAGATAAATTTGATGGGAACCCCTTGAACTACGTCGATTTCATAGAGAGGTATAAATTGCATATTCACATTTGTCGGACGACATGCGAATGGTGCAACTGAGAATGCATCTCACGGGAGACACAGAGCGCGCAATTTCGGGATTAGGTGCGAACGGCGTTATGTATCCTACCGCAATGAAAACTTTAAAATATCAGTTCGGCCAAAAAAAGCGCGATTGAACGAGCGTGTTTAAGAAAATTAACCGACGGGCGCAAATTGAATGATCGGGATAAACAAGGCTTACGCGATTTTTCGTTAGACGTCATTAATTGTATTTCCGTCCTTCAGAGAATTTCGTATCAGAGCGACATAAATTCTAGCGATAGTTTACGCCTGATCGTGAGAGGACTTCCAGATTTCCTCATAGGTAAGTGGAAAAACATAGCCGCGGACACACGTGAGAAGGGCGAGATTCCCACAATATACCAGGTAAGTAATCTAATTAGGAAGCAGGTAAGTGCTGATTTCGATCCCGATTTTGGAGATATTCCTACAGGCTATAAAGTTGATTTGAGTCCGGGTAAAGAACGTCGTAAGGGTTTGCATTCCAACCAGTTAAGAAGCAGGGAAACTCAGTGTCATTTTTGTGAGAAAGGTCACGTGATTTCAGAATGTGCCGAGTTTAAGAAATTAAAGCAGGTTGAGAGATATGATTTTGTTAAAAAACACAGAATTTGCTTTTCGTGTTTGGGAAGAGGCCATACAATTCAAGAATGTCGCTCTAGGAGGCAGTGTTCAATGGAAGGTTGTTCGAAATCCCACCATAGTTTATTACATCTTGATTCGGTTTCAGCAAACAGAGTAGCATCAGTCCTCGATAGAGATGGCATTTTGCCAGTTGTGAGAGTACGATTTCATGCACCTAATGGTAAGGTTCGTCAGGGGAACGTGCTAATTGATAGTGGTGCGGGAACTACCGTTATAAGACGGGATTTTGCGAGAACTTTGGGTCTTCAAGGTAACAGAGAACCATTAGATATATCTGGGATGAATATGAAAGGGATATGAAACGCCTTTGTTTTGCAGTCAGTCGACTGGCAGTTGTTTAGCTCGCTATTGTTCTTCTCAGACTCCCCGTGACGGCATTCTGATCCGCTTAGAGAATAGCCGAAAGCCGTGTTGTGTATTCCGATTCATTCCGAACCATACCGGTGTCGTTGATATATGGGCTGCGCATGCCTATTTATAAGCTAGCAACACTGTCAGAATATTCAAAATGGCGATTATTTTCTGTTGCTAGCTTACAAACGGGCATGCGCAGCCCATTTATCAACGACAACAACACATGGCGGGAAATAGACGAGCGCACATGGCGAGCAACAAAGGAGCAGAAGGCGAGGTAGGAATGGACATTGAACAAATGGGAGGCAAACTTGACGCAAATGCAATGAAAAAACTGCTGTTAGAATTAGAACATAGATTAATGAAAAACATGGAACATATAATGAAAGATACTGTTAAAAATCTGGAAATGTCTATTGTAAAAGTGACAGACTCAGTTGGTGAACATAGTAAAGCTATATAATTTCAAGCAAAAGAGATTAAGGAGATTAAAACAATAACCCTCCCAGAAACTCAAAAAGCCCTAGAAGCTAAAATAAATCAACTAGAACACGATTTGCTTGCCCTTGAGACTCATAGCCGGAAAAGAAATTTGCTGTTGGGTGGCATAGAGTTAAAGAGCGATTCTATTTTTAATGAAAACACATGTGAAGTAGCAAAAGAGTTCTTTAAAAAGGATTTAATGATTGAAAAATCCTTGGTCGATGGCATGAACCTAGTGACGGCCCATAGAATCCCGAGACGTGCTCCACCAGACCACACCATCAATAGGAAAGCTGCCCCTCCAGTGATAATCGTTGTGTTTGTTAAGTATGCAGATAAAGATCTCGTGCTAAAATCGGCACCAAAGCTAAAAGGCACATCATTTAGTGTGAGAACCGACCTACCGAGGAAACTAAGCATCCAGAGAGCTGAGATGGCACGACGTGCTTTCCAAATAAGACAGGATTGTGGAAAAAAATGCGAATTCGACAAGTAGGCATTGATATCTTTGTAGAAATACTGCAAGACGGAAGATGGATTAGAGACAAAAACTGAAGGACACTGGTAATTTAAAGAAGAAAAAAAAAACAAGTAACTCGAAACATTTCTTATAAACTTAGTCTGAAATTGAACCGACTATAATATGGAAGTAAATACAGAACAGTTTAAATATCCTTTTCTTTCAAGTTTAGTATCCCACATGTTTGGACTGAATTTATCATTAATTAATGAATGCTTTTATATTGATGCGCGCTGGCCGATTCAAACATGTTAATCTTTTTATTTTTCTAACTATTGTTTTTATTTGAGACAAGTCTCTACTGACTCATTTCATATCTAATTTAATTTATGTTAATATTTAATTTATGATAATATTAATATTATGAAATTGTGTTTGAAAAATTTCATGTTACATTAATCAAATTTTCTTCTTTGCAGCTATAGGAACTGGCTCTTTACGATTATATATATATATATATTTATTTATTTAATTTTTTTTTTGGTAATGATCAGTAAGATGATATGTTTCTCTCAGCCGCAGAAAACACAAGTTGAAAACGGTTGAGCAATATATGTACATGTACACATACAGATTTTGTGGAATGACAGGAAGTCAAAAGGCAAAACAATCCCTGGTTATAATTCTGTTTTCTACAATTACTTTTTTTAGATTATTACTTTTTCATTTAAATGTATATTTTATTTTAAAATATCACAAAAGGAACTGTATTTTTAAATCTAGATGGAAGGAAGGTTGAACATATCCTCATTTAATTGCAGAGGTCTAGCGAATGATAAAAAGCGAAGGGATGTGTTTCAACACTTAAGGGAGAAAAAGTTTAATATAATATGCTTACAAGATGTACATTTTAACAGACAATTGATCAGTCAAGTTAAGACAGAATGGGGTCTTAAGTGTTTTATTAGTCCATTTGCTAGTAACTCCAGAGGGGTAGCAATACTGTTAAATAACAATTTTGAATATACAACTACAAAACACTTACAAGATGCAAACAATGGAAATCATTTGGCAATAGAGATAAAAGTGAACAATAGAAATATAAGCCTCATATCTATATATGCTCCAAATAATGATAGTCCGGAGTTCTTTGAGCATATTCAATCTATAGTTGAAAACTGGGGCAATGAGAGCAATATAATATGTGGCGATTGGAACTTGGTACAAAATCCAAAACTTGATACTTTCAATTATTGTAATGTTAATAATCCCAATGCTAGAAAGCAAGTTATTTCTATGATAGATTCATTGGATCTTATTGATCCATGGAGAAATCTGTACCCGGAGGCAACGCGATACACTTGGCAGCAGCCAACTCCTATTAAACAAGCTAGGTTAGATTTCTTTTTGGTTACACACAACTTGTCCCCATTTGTTGTAAACGCCGAGATCAACCCCAGTTACCGCTCTGATCATTCAATTATAAGTATAGACATACGTTTAACAGATATAAAAAGGGAACAGGGATTCTGGAAGTTTAACAACTCTTTATTGAAGGACCAGGTATATACAAAAAGGGTAATAGATATAATTAAAGAAACAAAAGAGGAATATAAACAAAGTGATCTACACAACACCGTAAATGATCAGCTGTTCTTTGACACACTTCTATTAAACATTAGAGGTTATACAATATCATACGCAACGTACAAAAACACACACACAACAGCAAGACACACACAACTAAAGGGAAAAAAATCGGAACTAAGCATGGCAGTAGATACAGCCACTCAAATGGATGAAAAAATCAAACTTCTAGAAGAGTTAAAATTAGAAAATGATAAACTGGAAAAAATCAACCAATTGAAAATTGAAGGTATAATTATGAGATCAAAGGCTCGCTGGCATGAGTGTGGGGAGAAGCCTTCAAAATATTTTCTGAATCTAGAGAAAAGAAATTATAAAGAAATCTAGAATATCATTGAAAAACCAGATGGAGAGACATTTAAATGTCAGGAGAAAATTCTTAAAGAAATAAAAACATTTTATCAAAAATTATACAGATCAAAGAGTCCTGGAAGTATAGAACTAGACCAAATATTAAAAGATGCATTTATCCCTAAATTACCTGATCAACAAAAAGAAACAATGGAGGGAATTCTGACAAAAAATGAAATTTCGGTTGCAATAAAACATTTGAAAAATGGAAAAAGCCCTGGGCCTGATGGGTATACAACAGAGTTTTATAAATTTTTCTGGAATAATATTGGTGACCATTTGTTGAACTCAATAAATTATGCATATAATGCAGGATTACTAGCAGTCACCCAACGCCAAGGCGCAATAACCTGTCTCCCTAAGGAGGGAAAACAAAAGCAATTTATAAAAAATTGGCGACCAATATCATTGCTCAACGTTTCTTACAAAATAGCCTCCACAGCAATTGCCTTAAGACTGAAACAAAACTACCATTAATAATAAACGAAGACCAAAAAGGATTTATGCAGGGTAGATTTATGGGTGAAAATACACGTCTGGTTTATGATATCATGCATTACACTGAAGATAAGAATATACCTGGTATGTTACTGTTGATAGATTTTGAAAAAGCCTTTGATTCAGTTGAATGGGATTTTTTACAGAAAGCTCTGAAGTATTTTAACTTTGGACCATCATTAAGAAAATGGGTAGATATTTTTTATAATCGATCAGAGTCATGTGTATTGGTAAATGGGTTTGCATCTTCTTTCTTTGATCTCACGAGGGGCTGCCGTCAGGGGGATCCTTTGTCTCCGTATATCTTTTTGATATGCGCCGAAATTTTATCGGGGATGATTCGTCATAATGACCAAATAAATGGTATAACAATTAAAGGTATTCATCATAAACTAACGCAGTATACTGATGATACTACCATTATACTTAATGGCACAGAAAAAAGTCTCTATAAATGTCTCGATATCCTAGAACATTATGGAAGTTTTTCCGGACTAAAAATGAACGCAGAAAAAACTAGAGTTATTTGGATTGGCAGCAATAAGGGTTCAACAAGATCATACAAAACTAAATCAACATTGAATTGGTCACAAGGCCCTTTTAAACTTTTAGGCCTGGTGTTTTCTATAAATCTAGCCGAAATGGTAGAGAAAAACTATAAAGACAAGTTAAAGCAAATAGACAGTCTTATGAGCACATGTAGGAAACGTAAACTAACCACACTAGGAAGATTTGTCCCTTCTGGTCAAAATCCAGCCGACGATTTGAGTAGAGGTTTGAGTGTCGAGGGTTTGAATGGAAGGTGGAAAACTGGTCCGGATTTTCTTCGTAAACCGGAAGAGGCTTGGCCACAAACAGAAATGTTCACTCTACAGGATGACATAGAAAGAAAGAAGTCAAAGGTTGTGAGTGCAATTTCAGTTTGCAGTCCCATTATCAACGCTAGTGATTATTCGAATTGGCAGCGTTTGGTCAGAGTTATGGCCTACGTAAACAGATTTTGTCACAATGTCATGAAAACTAAGCAAGAAGATAGATACTCAGGGGCATTATCCCGGGAAGAAATAGAACATTCTGAACGTTTCTGGATTTTACAAACTCAAACAGAGTTGTTAGATAGTCAGGCTAAATATCGAGATTTAGCACCATTTGTAGAGGACGGAGTAATCAGAGTGGGAGGAAGGTTGGGAAGAACAAGTCTTTCCTACGATCAAGTTCACCCCATACTCTTGCCGTCATGTTATATATCAAAATTAATAATGAGGGAGGTACATTTCAAAATGGGACATGTGGGTCCAGAGCGGGTGTTAAGTGAAACACGCCGCAAATTTTGGGTCATGAGAGGACGTAATTTGGCGAAGTCGATAGTCAGAGAATGTGTCGTATGTCGTAAGCTTCGACAACCTCCACATCTAACGCTTATGGCGGATCTTCCTCCAGAAAGGATGACACCGTTTTCTCCGCCATTTTCGGTGACTGGAGTTGATCTGTTTGGCCCTTTTAATTTAAGATACGGTCGGAACAAGTCACAAAAAGCATGGGGAGCAATTTTTACCTGTGCTACGGTAAGAGCAATACATTTGGAGATTGTTGACAAATTATCAACACAGGCATTTATGCAAGCGTTAAGAAGGTTTGTGGCACATCATGGATGGCCGAGCACTATTATTTCCGATAACGGAACGTCTTTCGTTGCGACTCAGAAGGAGTTGGCTAAGTTAGTTAAGGAAGGACGACGACAGATTGAAGACTTTGCTTCGCTCCATAAAGTCAATTGGAGATTCATTACGCCCTTAAGTCCTCATCAGGGAGGACTATATGAAAGTCTGATCAAGCAAGTGAAACAAGCTATTAACATCCAACATCTCCACCAATTCGCTGATTACAGGCCTTATTCACTTTCAAGAACTGACAGACAAGGGGGTGGTGTAGTCCTTTTTGTCCGTAATACCGTCCAGTCCTGTAAAGTTATTGACCGCGTTTCAACAAATCAGACTGAAAAAGAATACGAAGCATTATTTGTTGAAATTGTACATTCTCAGACTACCTATATTGTTGGCATCTTCTATAGACCACCAGGAAAAAACATTCAAAACTTTAATGACCACTTATTCAACACGCTTCAAAGTATTCCACCATCAAGTAAATGTTTAATACTAGGGGACTTTAATATTGATCTTTTCAAAACTGATAATCATATACCGTCTCAACAATTCTTAAATCACTTCAAATGCCATTACTTCTTCCCTTATATTACCAAACCAACACGTGTAACTTCCAGCTCAGCCACTTTAATCGACAATGTATTTAGCAATTTCCATGAAGATCATATCCTTACAGGTATATTACTCACTGATATTACTGACCATTTCCCTATAATCCATATCCATAAATCTACACCAGTCTCAAAACCTTCCCGTAAAATTAAAGAGCTTATTACCTTTCGGAAAATGACAAGCGAACAAAAAAATGATTTTAAAGGAGCTATTGAGAATTGCAACTGGGATGATGTGTCAAATTTTCAGGATGTGGATGAAGCTTTCACTTGTTTTAATGACAAAATCTGTGCTTTGTATGACAAATATTTTCCCATTACTACTTTAACTCCTCCAAAATGCCCTATTATAAAACCGTGGATTACACCAGCCTTATTGAAATCTGTGCACTACAAAAATAAGCTGTATCGGGATCAACTTAAATACAACCATCCAGCAGTAAAACAAAAATACCGTGCATATCGTAATAAACTCAATAAATTAATATCAAGCTCATGCAAATCATATTTCGAAAAACAATTTAACAAATTTAATAATGAGATCAAAGGAACTTGGAAAATACTAATTCTACAACGTGGACAAAAATCTACCCTTCCAAACTCTTTCCTAATTAATGGCAACCAAATAACTGACAAAAACCAAATAGCAAATAATTTCAACTCCTACTTTACAACAGTCGCTGAAAACTTACAAAAAAATATACCAAATTCTCCCATAGCAGCTACTGATTACTTACCTGATATAACCAATTCTGATTTTCACTTTTCAACTGTAACATCCTCTGACGTAAAATCAACTATAAGTGATCTAAAATCCACTGCTGCAGGACTGGACGGTATCACTATATCTTCATTAAAACTTGTTTCACACCTCGTATCAAAACCACTTACCCATATTATTAATCTCTCTCTCACATCCGGCAGGTTCCCAAATTCTCTAAAAATTGCTAAAGTCACGCCTGTTTATAAAGCAGGTGAAGTTCAAGTCATGAATAACTATCGCCCAATATCTGTTCTCTCTTCATTCAGTAAAATCATCGAACGTCTCGTATGCAATATGATGTTAGGGCATCTCGAAACCTATGACCTAATTTCAACCCATCAATACGGCTTTAGGGCAAATCACTCTACACAATCAGCAGCATCTTCCTTATTCCATAAACTAATCACAGCTAAAGAAAATAATTTTTATAATATAATAACATTCCTAGATCTTTCAAAAGCCTTTGATACAGTTAACCATGACATTTTATCTCTAAAATTACAACACTATGGCTTTCTCTCTCCTTGGTTTCGTGACTATCTCTCCAACAGAAAACAAAAAGTAAATTATAAAGGCACACTTTCCTCCTTCTCCTCTGTTTCAACTGGTGTCCCCCAAGGCTCTATTCTCTGTCAAATTTTATTTTTAATATATATCAATGACATAACTACCTGCTCTTCACTTCTAAATTTTACTTTGTTTGCCGATGACACCAGCGTTTCCTATTCATCAAATTGTATATATGACACTGTTAATATAATGAACCAAGAACTTAAAAATATTCAACTTTGGCTACAAACTAACCGACTTTCTTTAAATATTGCCAAATGTAAATACATGATTATCAGCCCGAATAAACAACCATCACCTGCCCACACTGACCTACTCATAAATAACACTGTTATCGAAAAAGTCAAAGAATTTAAATTTCTAGGTATAATTTTTAATGACAAACTGACATGGATATCTCATATAAACTATATTTCTAAAAAAATCTCACGTAATATCGGAATAATCAGGCACATTAGAAACAGTCTTAATAAACATACACTTATCATCCTTTATCATGCTTTAATATACCCTTATCTGACATATGCCAATTCTCTATGGGGAAACACACTTGAATTCTTTATATCTCTTACAAAAAAAAAAGCTGTTCGCATCACAACTTACTCAAAAAAAATTGCTTCTACTGCCCCAATTTTCCAACTATTAAAAATTTTAGATGTTTATAAACTAAATGTTTATACCACCATACTTATCGCCCAAACATTTATTCACCACCAGTTCCGTCTACCTTATTCCCAGCGAATGCTTTTCTCTAGACAATCAGATATCCATCAGTATGCTACAAGATCTAGCAACTACAATTTATACAGGCCATTCTACAAAACAAATTTATCCCTTCATACACTAACAGTTAAATGCCCTCGAGTGTGGAACAACCTCCCAATAAAACTGAAAACATTAATCTCAACTTCACTCTTCAAATCTTCTCTTAAACAGTATCTACTGGCATCAATTTAAAAAGAAACGAATAAGAATAAGTGAATTATGTTTGTAAGGAAACTATATATTAGTATATTTTTTAACCTTTCGCCATCTTACTTTTGAATGTTAAATTTTCCCTTTATTAAATCTATGGGATATAACAAGTTCTTCAGGAGCTTTATTCCCGCCTTTTATGTTCAATATTATATTGTATTTGCACTTCTTAACTATGGTGAATAAAAATGAAATGAAATGAAAGTATCAATTGGACAGCAACTTCTGTCATGGGGAGAAATGACAACAGTGTTTTCAGAAGTGGAATGTCTGATAAATTCACGACCTTTGGGGTATTCGGCGGATAATCCCAACGACCCACAACCTTTAACCCCGAATAACTTTCTGATCGGGCGGTCAGGAATAGAGATTCCTCACGGTCCATTCCAAGAGACAAAGAATTTACAAAAGCGTTTTGAGTACGTTCAAGCATTGGTTCGCCGGGTATGGGATAGGTTTATTCGAGAGTACGTTCCAACCCTCATAAGGCGCACGAAATGGCTGAGTAAAGGTAAGCAGTTAGAAAAAGGAGATATTGTTCTTCTTGTAGATTTTAATCTTCCCAGAGGTAAGTGGGAGCTTGCTATAAAGGTAACAGATGTATATCCGGGTCATGATGGAGTGGTTCGTAACGTTAAGGTGAGAACTAAATCAGGCGAATATAAGCGATCCATTCAAAAATGTTGCCTTATTCTTAATAACTGAGCAGTAGCCAATCACTTTGTGACCCCCCGGAGGGTTTGTTAGATATATTCACTGCATTTCTGCGCGTCGCCGCGCGCGAGGACACTCCAACGTTAGGGCTGCGTTCCGTGTTGCACCATTTATATCTCGTCAGCAATAACATCTGCTAAAGCCATAGAGATCGATCCACTCTTCAGGTAGTATAATCAAGGGTTTCCTTGTAATTTCTTTCGTTTGTTTGATATAGCTATAATTTAATATGAAGATGTTTATGTTGATTTGGTGGAATAAAAAAATCGCGTGTTGAGGTATTGTCTATTGATAACATCATCCAAAGCTCAACTTTCGTAACGAAGTTTGAAATGGTATAAATTAGATTAGATAGCAATTCTTATTTTGATACGACATGCCCAACGTAAAGTTGGAATAAGTATACAATTTTATGAAGGCTTTAAATGTTACCGCAAAGCGAACTTAACTAGGCCAGTTACTCATGCGCTACGTATAGCTAAGCATGTGTATTTGTGAGAGTTACCTCCCTTGAAGTATGTATTTTGTTTTGCTAGACAGAATTGTCTCCCCTTTCACCATAATTATTTTCTTTGTAATTTAGTCAGAGATTTCATGTTTTTAACATGTGGACTTGAAACATTAACACTTGTTAAGCATATTGTAATTATCTTTTTCTGTTTATTACAGAACCTACTTTTACACAATAAAGGTGTATTCAGTCTGTTACTGAAAAATCAATACTGGCTTATCTGGATTGCCTGTCTCTGCCAAACAGTTTAAAATGATTTAGATCTTTAAATCTTACATAATAAGGTGGAATGTACATTTCTCTTAAATCACGCAAAAGATTACATTCTACAACAAAATGAAACTCGTCACATACTTTTCTTTCGTTACAGAGTTTACAAATTCGTCCTTCGCGAGGAGTATTTGTATATCGACCAGTTTCAATTGGAAGGCAATGATTGGATAATCTAAATCTGGCTAAGACAAGACTCTGTTTGTATTGAAGATTTTCAATGTACTGTTCCATCTCGAAATCTTGTTTAAAAAGCTTATAGAGATAGCATTTTGGGCTTTCGTTAATTCCACTCTTCGTTTATCCACTCTTGAATATATTGATCACGGAGTCTTGTCTTTACTGATTTAGTGATCCAAGTGGGGTTCTTGGTTTTCACATCGTACCATAGATGTCCCATGCCACAATTGTTTAAAATATCTTGAACATACAAAAGCCATGGTGAAGAATAAATCCCCTTTTCGCAGAGAGTACATAAATATTTAAACATTAAATGACTGAGTTTAGTTTCACTGTCATTTGCTAATTTACACCAAAACTGAACCATTCTAGTTTTTATTGTTAAAGATAGTGGGTATCGACCCAATTCACCAAGAACCATTGCATTCATTGTAGATGTTTTTACACCAAGCATATGTTTACAAAATGTTAGCTGGACCTTATCTATTACATCTGTGTTAGTATGGCCCCACACTTCACACTTGTATGTAAGGATTGGTAGAACTAAAATGTCAAAAAGATACAACTTGAGCTCAATAGATAGAAGATGTTCTCTGCTCTTTCCAATTAAAGCATACATAGCTTTTTTACCTTGTTCAGAAAGCCTATTTACACAATTTTTAAAGTTTCCATTATATATGAAATCAATGCCTAGGTATTTAAATGTGTCAACAATTTCTAATTCTTCCCCTTGGTAATAGAACAGTTTGTTTGTTACTTTTCTTTTGCTTACAATTATAACCTTTGTCTTTGGAACGTTTACTAAAAGCTTCCACTTATTACAGTATCCGGATAAACCATTTAACGATCTTTGTAGACCTTCAACTGTCTCAGAGAAAATTACCATATCATCAGCATACAATAAAAGTTTTAGCATGACATACATATCATCCTGTCTTAACAGTAATCCTTCATTATCGAAATCGATTAAAAAAGTCTAGAGATCATTCACAAACAACGAAAACATAAGAGGTGACAAATTTTCACCTTGCCTTAAACCTTGAAGGCTGGCAAAATATTCAGAAAAGTTTCCGTTTACACGGACACATGACTTAATATCTGTATACGTATTCTGAACAACATTCAGTAATTTGCCATGGATCCCGGCAGTTATTAGCTTTCTCCACAGTCCAATTCTCCAAATTGTGTCAAATGCTTTTTCATAGTCAACAAAAGCACAATATATTTTAGATTTTTTGAAAAGAAAAATATCGATTAAACATTTTAAAACAAAAACATGATCAGTTGTACTATATCCCTTTCTGAAACCCGCTTGGTTTTCAGACAACAATTTATTGGATTCCACAAATTCGGAGAATCGGGTATTGAGTACAGCTGTAAAAACTTTGCCCAAACAGCTTAGCAATGTTACACCTCTATAATTGCCTGGGTCATAGACATTACCTTTGTTCTTAAAAATTGGTACTATGATGCCTGTTGTCCAGCAATTTGGGATATTAGCAGTATCTATGATTTTATTAAAAAGTTCTGCATATAAATATAACATTTTTTCCAAAGTAAGCTTAATGTATTCATTTAAAATTCCGTCCATACCGGCTGATTTCCCATTTTTTAAACCATTCACTGCTGCTCTTATTTCCACTTGTGTGATTGGTTTATTTAGATATTCATTTTCTGCATCTGTATAATCCTTATATTGTGGTACTGTATTGTCATCCTCGGCCTCTTCAGCCATATTCATTTTTTTAAAATGTTCCAAAAGGGCTTCCATACTAGCTTTACAATCATTCTTTCCTTTGTTATTTAAGACTTTCCATAGATATTTGTGGTTATTGGTCTTATCTCTTAAAGGCACACTTGCCGTGAAAATCAGGAATATTGTTTACATTAAAAAAGAAAGACCGTTTTCTGTATTTTTCCCAGACAATATAAGTTAGGAACTTTCTATTATTTCTCGTAAACATCACTTACGAGATCACGTGAATAGAACTGCGCAAGCGCCGCATGGGCATTGATCTGCTAGCCGCTTGAGTGGAAAGGACGCTGTCCCTTCTGCTCTTATCTAAGTTCATTTCGAGTGCAGGTTTGACCATCGATTCTTGTTTTTTATTGTAACGGAGTTACATTTTCAATCAGAATTACTGCTTAAAATTTCGGTGGATAATTTCCAGCTGATATCAGACTACGTTCGGGGCAGTTGTAGCACGTGGGACCTTTGTCTCTTTTTAACATGTCAATGTCAGAGACTGAGAGTCTCGAACTCTCGAAAATTAATGTGCGAACGTCCCCGACTGTGAGTTCTAAAAAGCCAGGTAAACGGAAAGCTTCCTCGGCTAAAGTCTCTGTGGTTACGACTCCTTCGACCAGTGGAGCTGTTACTGTCCCTTTGTTTAACAGTCAAAATGCAGGTAGTTCTCTTATTAAGTCCCCGTGCCTGGGAGGCGCACCTGGGACTCCTCACTCTGCCGGCATCGCAGATGTCCTGGCCATGTTGAATGTAATTCAGCAAAATCAAAATAATCAAAATGATAAAATTGAGCAGCTCAACACACGAGTAGACGAGGTCTACAATTATGGGTATGACGATACGTATGAAGGTGAAGGTGAATATGAGTTTGACGAGACAGCTAATCCATCTAATACAATAGACATCTCACCAAAGCGGATTTGTATTGATGAGAATGTGCAATCCGACAATAAATTTTTAGTAGCTGGCAAAAACCTTCAAACTAAAGAATCTGTAGATTCTGAGGTTGACGGCCAACTTGCGAAGCTGGTGAACGATTGGTTCCGAGAGGGTATAGAAGAGGAAGGTTATCTTGGTTTGGTAAAAAAATTGAATAGGCCAGACAACGCTACATCTTTAGTAGTTGTGAAAACCAATCAGATGGTGTGGGATTTTTTAAGTCCCGTCTCACGCACAAATGATAAAAAATTACAAAATGTGCAATCCTCGTTTATCAAAGGAGCTATAGGCCTGACAAAAATCGCTGATTTAATGGCCAAGATAGACAATGCTGAGACATCTAGTCTTCTGCCCAGTGTATTGGAATCTTTGGCTTTATTTGGGCATGCGAATAGACAATTGTGCATGTTGCGCAGAGAGTTGATGAAACCAGACATGAAAGGGGAGTACACTCATTTATGTAGCCATAACCTGAAGTTTACTGACCACCTCTTTGGGGACGATGTTCCAAAAACTGTCAAAGAT
Source organism: Lepidochitona cinerea (assembly GCA_963971465.1). Lineage (NCBI taxonomy): Eukaryota > Metazoa > Mollusca > Polyplacophora > Chitonida > Tonicellidae > Lepidochitona > Lepidochitona cinerea. Next base: position 12,912,748 of record OZ020561.1, on the reverse strand, counting down.
ATCTCAGATTGCTCTAGAATAAGCAACAGAGTTGGTTTCAGGGGATCCTATAGAGGTCGTCCGGGTTTTAGAGCCAGAGGACGAGGTCGAGGTCGTGGTAGAGGCAGACCACAGTCATTTGAGGCAAAAAACTTCCAGCGCCGGGGCGCGGGCCAATTCAAGACAAACAAGTAGACCTTCATTTATCTCAGGCAGGTAAAGAATTTTGTCAAAAGCTAGTCCCATTTGAAGCGGGTACTCTGAAACACTTTATCTCACAGTGGGAATGTCTCACGTCCGATCCTAATATCCTTCAAATTGTTCAAGGATACAATTTAGAATTTATTCACGACGAAGAACCCGAACAGGTTCAAAAGCCTAATCAGCCTACATTTAGTCTAAAGGAAACTGAGATCATCCGAGATGAAATTAAATCTCTTTTAACGCTGAAAGTTATTCAAGAGGTACCACCCAGTGACATTTGTTTTGTTTCACCTATTTTTACCCGGCCTAAGAAATCAGGAGGATACAGGGTTATAATAAATTTGAAACAACTGAATCAGTTTATAACATACCATCATTTTAAAATGGATTCTCTGGAATCCGCATTAAACTGTGTGAAACAAGGGTGCTATTTTGCTAGCGTTGATTTTAGCAACGCATACTACTCTGTACCTCTAGCAGAACATCATAGAAAATTTGTTCAATTTATCTGGTGTGATAAAGTGTATCAGTATAACGCCCTTCCAATGGGTTTGGCAAGTGCACCCCGCATTTTCACAAAGCTATTGAAACCTGTTTTTTCTGTCTTGCGTCGCCTCGGACATGTCATAGTTGGCTATATCGACGATTCTCTCATAATTGGTGATTCGTCCATTAGTTGTCAAATATCTGTAAATGACACTGTAAAACTTGTAAAATCTCTTGGCTTTCATGTTAATAATTCAAAGTCGAGTCTTGTACCGACTCAACATATAACGTTTCTTGGTAATGAAATAAATTCGCTCAATATGACAGTTCGTCTAACTGCGAGGAGAAAGCAGGCTATTATTTATGCTTGTTCTGACCTCATAAAGCAGAAGCAGGTCAAGATTCGCAGAGTGGCCCAGGTTATAGGTTACCTTGTGACGGCTTTCACCGCAGTACCGCTAGGTAGACTGCATTATCGGTGTTTAGAGCAAGCAAAAATAATATCTGTAAAATCATCTGCAGGAAATTATGATTGCCTGATGTGTGTAACATCCGATATGAAGGTTGAGTTACAATGGTGGATAGACAATGTTTCACAGTCGTTCAGAGACATTTCACATAAACCTTTTGCAGTCACAATTGCATCAGATGCATCTCTTGAAGGTTGGGGCGCCTCAATGGAGGCTACAAAAACCGGCGGTCGTTGGAATACCACGGAGGCAAAATACCATATTAATTACTTAGAGATTTTGGCGTGCTTTTATGCATTGCGTTCTTTCTCAAAATCTATTGACGGAAAACATGTGAATGTGTTAATGGATAACCAAACTGCCATAGCTTATGTTAATAATATGGGTGGTACTACTTCTATACAATGTGACACAGTTGCTAGAGAAATTTGGTCGTGGTGTGTTGCTAGAAACATATGGTTAACTGCTAATTATATACCCGGTGTTTCTAACACTGTAGCTGATCAATTATCTCGGAAATTTGATGATCAAATTGAATGGATGTTGAATCCGGTAGTATTTCAAAGTATAGTTACAAAATTTGGCACACCAGAAGTAGATCTGTTCGCTTCTAGGTTAAATAACCAGGTCCCAGTATATTGTTCTTATAGACCTGATCCAGATGCTATATATGTAAATGCCTTTAGCATTTCGTGGCACAATTTTTATTCCTATCTAAATCCTCCTTTCAGTCTTCTGGCCCGATGTCTACGGAAAATTCAACAAGAAGCTGCGGAGTGTATATTGGTGGCTCCTATTTGGCCAACTCAGATATGGTTCCCCCTTCTGATGGAACAGTTGGTGGACTACCCACTCATTCTACCGACAATAGACGATCTGTTGATTCAACCCAATCAATCTGTACATCACCCACTAAAGAACTCAATAGTGTTGATGGCTTGTCGGCTCTCCGGAGACAGTTTACGGACCGAGGCATTTCGCACAAAACTACCGAAATCATCGTTGCATCTTGGAGACATGGCACACAGAAGCAGTATCAGACATACTATAGAAGGTGGTTATTTTTCTGTCGTCAAAGGTTACATGATCCATTTTTGCCGACTGTAGTAACTGTGCTGGATTTTTTGACCTCCCTGTATGAGTCCGGGCTAGGATATAGTGCGATAAACACTGCTCGTAGTGCATTAACATCAACTGGAATAATCTTAGAAGGATTTTCTGCTGGGAGTCATCCGCTTGTTATTAGGTTTTTGAGAGGTGTATACAACTTACGTCCATCTCAGCCGAGATACGCGGTAACATGGGATGTTTCCAGAGTGCTTAACTATTTAATTTCCCTGGAACCTCTGGTTTCTTTATCATTAAAGTTATTGACACTCAAATTAGTCATGCTAATCGCACTGACATCTGCATCCAGGGTACAGTCTATACAAGCTTTATGTCTATCTAACATGATAGAAAGTGATGATGCTTTTTATTTTTCTTATTCTAAACTTTTGAAGACGTGTAGACCAAAGTTTCGGTCAAAAACTATGTTACGGGCTTATTCTCCAGATAGGAGGTTATGTGTTTATACAGTTTTAAAGGAATATTTACGTTGTACTTCCTTGTTACGTGACCCGTTGTGTGACAGTTTGTTTATAAGTTATATTAAACCCCATGCACCTGTTTCTACCGATACAGTGGCTCGCTGGCTGCGAACAGTAATGACTTTAGCTGGTGTAGATACATCTGTTTTCAAAGCCCACAGTGTGCGTACTGCTTCAGTGTGCAAGGCAAAATCTTGCCAAGTTCCTATCGACATTATTTTACAGAAAGCTGGATGGACAAATGCATCTACATTTCAAACGTATTATGACAAACCTTTGTGTTCTGACTCCTTTTCTGAAAATGTGCTGAACTTATAAATACAGAGTTACTGTGTGATTCATTCTTTTATAAGCATTTTATTATGGTGTACGAAACAAATAAATCCGACAATTTTTTGTTTACGGAATTTTTTGCGTGTTGGCTTTAAAGATTCACGTGATCTCGTAAGTGATGTTTACGAGAAATAATTAGGAAATTAAACGAGACTTACCTTGGTTAAAGTCGATGTTTGATTCCAATTATTGTAGTAAACAATAATCACTGTAGAGATCAAGTGCCTCTCCCACCCTCCCTTTTCTTAGACATCTATGTATGAATCAATTGTCTCTACAGTCTTGGATGTTTTGTTTCACGCCAAAAATTTCTTTAAAATATGCCCATGCGGCGCTTGCGCAGTTCTATTCACTTGATCTCTACAGTGATTATTGTTTACTACAATAATTGGAATCAAACATCGACTTTAACCAAGGTAAGTCTCGTTTAATTTCCTAATTTTTACCAAAATTTAAAAGTTTGGACGTCACTTTGTATTTTTAATTTGAATTTGAAAATTTGAATTGTTAGGTACCCGGAACGTAAACAAACCAAACTGCTTGCTGGGGCGCATTTATGTTTCAGTCGAGTGAGTGAACTAACGGCACAGTGTAATTTTACGTAGGCCTATTTATCTGAGAAATACAGACTGACGATCGGTTAACAGCGACTGGAAAAGCCTGCGGGTAATTGTTTGAGTGTAAACCACACATAAAAAGGCCTGAAATGAGGGTAATGCAACACGAAAGTTGACCGACACTGATCGTTGTTGTTGTAATCAGGCTTCGATTCTTCGTTTGTTTTTCACCCCATTTCTACATTCTAAAGCAGACATGTTTTATGTGTCCTATGCTTAAGTTTAGTGGTATAAGTCGTACTAAGCTCATGTAAATTGGTTTTCTTAGCAAATTTAAACAGGCTACGGCGGCAAGTGGGCCTTTAACTTTTCCTCTAATTTCATTTTATATGAACGTTCAGCCTTCCTTAATGTTGCTTTATAGGCTTTACTTTGAGTTGTCATATTTTTCTTATTCTCTTCTGTATTGTGTTTTTCAAATATCCTTCGTCTTTCATTACACGTTTTTCTTGCATTATGCCATTCTACATTGAACCAGGGCTTTTCGGGTTTTTTTTAAGCCTTTCTCTGTTATTACCAAATGCATTATTTGCAGCAGACGTAAACATTTCTTCAATATTTTTACAAACATTTTCAATGATTTTTGGAGAGGGGTCAGTTTTTAAATTAGACATCAATCTATCAACAATATGTTCGGAGATGAGGTCGTTAAATTTATCTGCCTTTTCATGTATAAATCTGCCACTCTTAGATGATTTATTTGGACAAATATTTGTGTCGGCTTGAGATTCTGAAATTATTTTTAGCTTTAAGGTTAGTTGTATTGGGCAATGGATATCAGAATATAAGGGGTTAAATGAAGATACTTGAAAGTAATTAACCTGATTTATCACCCCAGGGGATGCTAATATATAGTCCACTATTGTGCCTCTAGATGTAGTACATCTTCCAACACTTTTATCGTTTCCTAATCTTCCGTTCAATACAAATAAGGTGTTATTTTTACAAAGTTCAAGTAATTTGATACCATATGTGTTAACTTTGTGGCTATCTTGTGAAGCTCTATCCAGAGGTATACCTTGTGAGGTTAGACTACTTACATCCCCAATAATTGAAATTAATTCCTCGTCTAGATTACATGCAAATTTATCCAGTTCGATGTAATCAGGCCTTCCTCCTATATGAGCATTAAAGTCTCCGGCAAGCATAACATGCTTATCTAGTCTAAGGGAGAGAAGATCCTGTTGGATATCTGTAAATACATCTTGTTGTGAATATCTAGAATCTATAGGAGGTATATAAACATTTCCTAAAAGTATGTTCTTATCTAACCCAAACATGTCTTTATCAATTTCTAGCCATTGTACACATTCGTTTTCAGTCTTAATTTCATTTACTTTACCGGACAGGTCGCTTTTGACACATAATGCAAGGCCACCTGATCGACGATTTGCAAGGCGTTGCCTGCATTTTAACATGAGTTTATAACCATACTTTCTAAATTCGTCTTCAAGATCAGCATGATCAGCTTTAGTCTCGCTGAATAGAATTATATCAAATTTTGTTATATGTAAACGAAGTCTATGTAATTTAATCTATGACGCAGGCCACATACGTTAAGCACAATAATAGAATTCCTATCTGTAGCCTTTTCAATTCCGGGTTCATTTACATTATTATTGTCATTAATATTGGCATTGATATTGGCATTAATATTGGCATTAATATTGGCATTAATATTGGCATTAACATTGTCATTTAGTTCAATGGTGGTATTAAAACAATCATTACCATTACCATAGAAGTCCGTGCTTGTTGCACCACCTAGCTCGAGTCCCTGGAAATACTCGCTTTGGTCACTGTCTTCGGTTTCCATAACACCAACGCTATTTGATGCCCCTTCAACATTTATCACGGATTGTGGTTGGCTGACAGGCATAGCTGGTCGGGAAGTAAACTCTCTGACTGGGGACTGGGATCTCAAAACAAGGTTGTTTGTTTTCTTCATATAAAACATTGTTTATGTACAACCGGTCGACTACTAACCTGGCTAGGTGTCCCGCAGCTATAGCTTGTCTCATCACAGGGTATAGACGCTTTCGTTTTTCGACTATTTCAATTGGGAACTGTTCACTCACACTGTAAGGTTTTTCTCTCAGCTGTCTCCATGACGTGGCTCTAATGTGCTCCCTATCCTTGTACCTGGCAAACTTTGCCACGATAGGCCGTGGTCTGGGTGAGGGTCCTGAGCGGGGTCTCCCTAATCTGTGCACTCGCTCAAGCCTGCGTAACTTGGCTTGAGACGGAGAAAACAGACGGTGCGAAATCTACGTCTTTAGAATTATTATCGAGAAGGGTTCACTAGTCCGAAGGTTCACTAGTCCGAAGGTTCACTAGTCCGAAAAACGGGTTCACTAGTAAGAAGGTTCACTAGCCCGAAGGTCCACTAGTCAGAAGGTTCACTAGTCCGAACGAGAGGGTTCACTGGTTCGAAGGTTCACCAGTCCGAATGTCCACTAGTCCGAAGGTTCACTAGTCCGAAGAAGTACCGATCATCCTCCAAACGATAATATAGCCCATAGGGCATAGGCCTACCCAGACCCAAGGATAGTTTCCTCAGCATCGTTTTCCCACGAGACAGTAGGCCCTATCCCTTAGTCTTTGCTGGTCTGTAGTCGAGACAATGTAAAGTTAGGAATTTATGATCCCTCCAAAGAAAAAGGAAATATATAATTCGACGATTTTATGCACAGCCACGGGCGTACATCCCGGTAGCAATGTAGAATGGTGGTGGTGGTGGGGGGGGGGGGGGGGGGGGTGCAGGCTGACGAAGAGAAAGACAATGAATTTCCTGAGGAAGTAGGAGGTATGCAGGGAATATAAAACCGTCGAACTAAATATTTTATTTTTCGTTAGGAACTCTACAGGGCTATACGCATGACATGACATGTTCAATTTAAATCATTTTATTTATAAGATAATTTGAAAAGTTGGGAAAACATTATTAAAAAGATGACATTATACCTATATCGACTTTGTAAACGTTCATATATATATATATAAATATATATTTATCATCACTAAAACACACGGGCATAGGGAAAATCTTCTTGTCTAAAATAACCATGGAGACAAGTTTCTAATTGTGTTAAAAAGAGGTATATCATTTAGACTTTTATACCCCATAAATTGAACAAACCGTGAAGAGTACTTTTTATTTTTAATATCTGTTCAAGTATACCTACCGCTACTCAGATTTTTTTAATTGCTTCAATAAAATGGTCTTATTTGAGATATAGCGCATTATGTCTGGGATGTTCGGACTAGTGAACCTTCGGACTGGTGAACCTTCGGACCAGTGAACCTTCGGACCAGTGAACCTTCGGACCAGTGGACCTTCGGACTAGTGAACCTTCGGACCGGTGAACCTTCGGACTAGTGGACCTTCTGACTAGTGGACCTTCGGACTAGTGAACCTTCGGACTAGTGAGCAGTTCCCTTATTATCAGGCCAGCCGGTTGTAAAATGCTTACTGCATATTCTAGAGCAGTGGTTCTCAAACTTGTCAAGCTCATCGCCCCCTTGAGATTGGTTGCTCATAGCCGTCGCCCCCCCCCCCCTCACACACACACTCACCAATCCTTTGATTAGTACACTTGTATGCTTAGTCACTTCAGCTATACAATATGCACTCCCAAGGAATGTCGAACAGAAATAAGAATACTTGACAATGTTTAAAAAATTTTACGTTCTCATGTGGTCACGACTCATCTGATTTTTTTTCTCTATGAAATTTTTTTTTTTTCGGCGTAATGAAAATGATATTACTTCATGAAGAACACCCCGAGGAAATTGAGACCTTAATAACAAGGCCACTCTTACAAAGTGCTCTGCACGTAAATAGATTTTCAAGTTTTTAAAAATGATTGATGCACTTTATTCTGTTTTGTCGACACTTTGAAGATTCTCTTACAAGTATTTAATGATAAGGGTGGATTTGATGCGTTAATTTCAATAAGTTTGCCAATGTGAAATTTTAAAATGTTGTGTGTGTCACTGTTCATTGCCCCCTTGATAGGTCTCATCGCCCCCCTTTCCCTTTTTTTGTTTTTATCGCCCCCCAAGGAGGTCTCATCGCCCCCTGGGGGGCGATATTGCCCACTTTGAGAAACGCTGTTCTAGAGTGTTCCTTAGGTACAAACTCCTCTCTCTTTAGTGCTCGGACCCATGCTGCCCTCTGCTTTTTCGAACGAGGAAAGCGAAATAACCTAATGTTATCTCCCCTTCTAAAACGATTGGTGCACCCGATGACACAGCAAGATACCACCATTTTCCGTCACTGCCATACACAGTCGTCATTGCTCATGCGCGAGCTGCAAATCTCGCTTATGCCGAACTCGTCTATTAAGGTGATAATACCTCTGCGTTGTGACTGGCTCAGTTCACCAGTGAGAAGAGCAGAACGAAAGGCGTTTATATAGAGGTCTTTTAATTGTGGCCAAAACTTCTGGTAGAACTCGCTACTTAAACCATCACAACCAGGGGATTTGTTAGTCCGCAATATGTTGAGTGGATTTAAGAAATAAAGGACGTCTTGGTGACCTGTGTGTTTGACGGACGGTTGTTGACATCGGTGTGTCTGTGATCATCGGCCGAGGGACTGGAGGGAGTGGAGCACCGAGAGCGTGTGAGGAAGAAGCTGCCTGGGACGTCACTGCTGAATGCAGGGTCATGCTAAGGGAACGTCGTTGGTCCGCCGAAGGCCTCTGCACATAGCTTCGTACACTGGCCTCGTTCCGATGACCGGTTACTGCCATTATACCACGAACATCAACGCCTGCATCGTTCAACACCGTCGCACACGTCGCTCGAACACAATGGTTTGTGTATCGCTGACTCAGATCAGCGTCCTTGGAAATGCTAGCCATCATGTTGCTGAGAGTTTTAACACCCATGGCTTGATTAAAATACCAGCACTGCGCATCTGGGCTTCTTTCTGTAAGCGGGCGTTGGAAAAATGCATCATTTAGTTTGCATCTCTTGGACAGATACAACTGGAGGCTGGCGACTGGGCACCTGTCATCATCAGTGGAATACATCCTAACATTGCTCAACGTTTCCCTACTATCAACACCATGATGGGTCTTGTTCGCCTCATTGTAGGCCATGGCGACGAATTCCGTTCCGGTGTCATCTTTATGGAAAACGAATGATTCTGGTGTCAGATCCCGGAGGCCCTCCCTCCCTCTACGACCAAAGTGATACATAATATCAAACCAGACTTTCCGGACAAGAGCCAGTGGATTTTTGGATGACAAAATACCGCTGTCAAAAAGCCTTCTTATGTCCCCCGGTGAAATAGCTTCCGGACAGGATATAGAACTGGTCCGTCACTTTCCAAAACATTCTAAAAGAGGGATTTTTTTTTGATGGGTCCTGAATACAAAAATAGGACTTGGTATTTGTGGGGGGTAAAAGAAAAGAAAGGAAGGGAAAAAAAAAACGAAACATGAAAAATAAATTTTGAATCGTGTATTATACCTGGTTTCGAACTCGCGTCCTCTCGATTTCTGCCATCACTATTTTCTCACCTGGACATCTTCACTCCGTGTGAACCTTCTTCGATTTCTTCGTTTGGGTATCCCTCATCGCCCTAGCGGACACCGCCCAACACCTGCAATGAGAAGAGAACATATTATAACATTAGTAATCATTAATATTATAGCATTATGTACTTACCGTAAAATCCACGCCGCCATCTTGTTTTCATACCGTAGCATGTTTTGGAACTTCCTGAGTTTAATGTTAGATTTTTTTTGTCTGCAAAACAACTGTAAAGTAGATAAATGCATTTAAAAACTTAAAAATTGAAAGGCCCGTACTTTATTTTATTGAAAAATGCCTTAAAAGACGGTACCAATAGCTATTTTTAATGTTTAAGGGATAAAGGGAGACAATTACATGATCATTTCCTGTACCCGGTAAAAAAATAGTGAAACGGCGCGGTGTTTTTGAATCCAGAGAAGCTATCTAGATTGAAGTAAAAATGAGCCATTCCAGCGATTTTGTAGATTTTCATGTTCTCCAGAAGATGAGTCGGCCTAGCCACCCAAAGGAAGGGAAGAAAAAAAGAAAGACTGATGAGGGAAGAATGTGTACATCTACAGTCACCAGTGTTACCAGTGTAGGTGTACACGTATAAAACGAGACAGGGCCGTGAGCTATGGAAAAGTAGCACAGCATCTGACCTTCACTGCGTTATTGTCGATGCTTTACTTGAAAGAAGCTACGCTGGATTTTTGTTTCCGCCATAGGCGTTGGCCGAAATCCAGAAAATGCCCAGAATGCGGAGAAGCTACGTCGATGATCAACTCAACATTGATAAGTGATGGCAAAAAGTGGTATTGTAGAAGTAAGAAGTCCGGGAAACGGCATGAAAAACGCCTTAGTATAAGGACAGGGACTTTCCTTGAGAAGAGCCACATGACGATCGAGGAAATTTTAAAGTTCGTCTATCTCTGGGTACACGGGTCGCCTTTGAAAACCATCCACCATGAACTGGGCCTCAGCTCCAACACTGACGTGGACTGGGCCAGCTTTTGCAGAGAGGTGACAGAGATGGCAGTGAGCTCATCGAGTAGGAAGATAGGGGGACCTGGCATCGTAGTAGAGATAGAAGAATCTAAATTCGCCAAAAGAAAGTACCACCATCCAGTAAAAGCCGGCTGGGTGTTTGGCGGCCGCGAAAGAGACGATAAAACGAAAGTGTTCATGGAGTGCGTGGAAGACAGGACGGCAGCAACGTTACTTGGCTTGATCCAGAAATGGATTGAGCCTGGTTCGTTTATCTGGAGTGATTGTTGGAAAGCTTACGGGACCATCCCTACATTACCCGAAGGATATATTCAAGGCGCTGTGAACCATACGGAGAGTTTTGTCGACCCTGACACCGGTGTCTGCACTAACCGGATAGAGAGTGACTGGGGCAAAGCAAAGGCAAGGTATGTAAAACCTAAGTCTTATAGACAGCTTGTCCATTGCAATGTAACGCTAAATGGTGTATCTCTACATTTTACCGATACATGTAAGTACTTAGGCCATATTCTGTCTAACGATCTCTGTGACAATTTTGATATCGAGGCTCAAAAGAGAAAATTATGTATTAGGGCTAACATTCTCTTACGTAAATTTCGATCCTGCTCGAATGTTATAAAGAAAGCGTTATTCCGGTCGCATTGTACCAACATTTATTGCTCGTCCATGTGGACCACTTATGGAAAAGGGATATTTAACAGCATACGTACTATGTATAACAACTCTTTTAGATGGCTGTTACATTATAGAAGGGATTGTAGTGCCAGCCAAATGTTTGTAAACAACGGAGTAGTTTCTTTTCCTGAACTTATTCGCAGATCAGCGTATAGTTTGATGTCACGAATTGAAACCTCTGACAACAAAATTTTGTGTGCTTTAAATAATTCAGATATTAGCTTGTTTTCAAAGTTAAGAACTCACTGGAGGCAAATACTTCTAAAGTGAAGTATCATCCCGCTTATAGCGACTAATTGTATATTTGTGTATCCACCTATATGGACTCTTTTTTGTCTGAAATAAAACATTATTATTATTATTATTTACCGAGGTTTGGAGTGAAGGAGGCTCATCTCCCAGGCTAGCTGGCAACTTTTATGTGGAAACGGATGCACACCGGGAAAGACCTTTTCTTACAGCTCCTTGCAGACATCAGTTCCTGTTATCCTGGCATGCTGTGATAAAAGTCCTTTTCAGGACTATTTCCAAAGGCCCTTTTCAGGGCCAACCAATTTTACGAAAAAGTTCCATATAACCAAGCACGTGTGTGTTTTAATCTTGAAAATAAAGCTGAGGTCTGAAATGCGGCTAAATCTAACCTGCATCCGTCAATAAAGAAGGTCACTAACCCTAAAGTCCATCGGGGGCGTAATTTTAGCCGAAATGCGGCTAAATCTAACCTGCATCCGTCAATAAAGAAGGTCACTAACCCTAAAGTCCATCGGGGGCGTAATTTTATCCGAAATGCTGCTAAATCTAACCTGCATCTGTCAATAAAAAATGTCCCTAACCCTAAAGACCATCGGGGGGCGGGGGCGTAATATTTAGCCGAAATACTGCTAAATGTAACCTGCATCTGTCAATAAAAAAGGTTAGGTAACCCTAAAGTCCATCGGGGAGCGTAATTTTAGCCGAAATGCTGCCCTAACCCTAAAGTCCTTGAAGTTGTATGCCATCTGATCGGGTAGTGACGGAGGGACTCCTATTTAGACGAGCTCGTACATTGCTCTGTCTTATATAGAAGACAATCCAAAATGGCGAAGCGACGGTTGTGAAGTGTATCAGTACAGTGTAAAACCGAGTCATACGGTAAATATAGAGGACTATTTCTGCAAGTGAGGACGGATTTTTCGTATACAAAGTACCATAAGGTAATTCACAGCAAATTTTGAGGTTCTAGGTGACGGACCAGTTCCATATTCGCACCTAGCTTCCTTGTATTTTGTGGTGTCGTGGCCCTGTCGTTTCAACTCCTTTACAAGACCTACGAGAGTGTGATTGCTTGAGGTGAATTCACGATCTTTCATTATGTTTACGCTCAGCTTGTGCGGCGGGGCTTGAAGGTAGCGGTTGATTGCTGCACGTATCCCAACAAGTGCTGATTTGCTGTAGCGTTTCCCATCCTTGGTCCTGGCCTCCACGTAAAAGTGCCTGAGCCTCTCGTTCAGCTGATTTGGACTCTGTATTTGAAAGTTAGGATCAAAACCCCTAAAGGTAAGCCAGGCTGTGAATATATTAAAAGTTTGAATTCAGTACTTCATATTATTATTATTATATGCCTAAATAAACACAGTACCTATTTCAGTTTTTTATCATTTATTAAAGATACCATTGTTATTTTTTTTACACTTTTCGCCGTCGTTTTTTTTTTCTTTGACAGCACGCAAATAGTACTAGTAGTAGTACTACTACTGTACTAGAAAGCTATCCAATTTAAGAGTGACCGGTTAGGGTTTAGATTTAACTTTTTGACATAAATGGTGCACATTTGTAATAGTAACTGACCTTGGCAAGTTGGATTTACCTTTGAAAACCTTGACTCCCCAATGAGTAGAAGACGTTGTTGATTTTTCATCTTTACAAGATTGAATTTGGTCCACATCGTTGTCGGACATTTGCACAAATCTCAATGTTTGCGTCGATGTTTGAAGGCCATTGTTTGGTGAACTGATGGGGATGGGATGATCCAAATCCGATAGATTGATGGTGCTGAATAGTTCATCGTCGTCAGAATAAAAAAACACTGTTTCCAGTTGATACCTGGGGAAGTGAAAGTACATGTTTGTATAATTGTGTATGCCGTTACACGTCCAGTTAGCAGGCTTACACTGTTACTGTTACTGTTAATGTTACGGGCCGTACCAAAACTGTTTTTTTTTGGAGAAGCGCACATTTTCCATCACATTTTTTTTATTTTCGGTAATTTACGGTCGTACGGTAACCATCTAACAGTAACAACAGACTCATAACTTTCAAATTATTAATTCAATTCTCACCTATAAGCTTGTTTGGTCACACTTCCTCTCCACACTTTAAATACTGGATACGTTTCTAGAGGCCTAAATATCTCCACAATTTCGTGTTTTTTTCCCGAAAATAAAACAGCTTGACCTATGTTCAATCCATTAACTTCCATGTTGAGTTTGACTGTTATTTATTTTGAGTGAAGCATTTGTTTTGATAGAAGCAGACGTCAACAAACAATGACCTGTCCCCCCCCCCCGCTCATATTTGCGCAAAGTGGTTGAAACCAGCAGGAACCCTTTATTGCATCAGATAATGGGTCCCTGGTTTCCCTATCTCTGTAATGTTAAACGACTTGGAGGTGTATTAGAATGAAGGATAAATTCTGATACGCCCGCACGGGCGTCTTCAGGTATTCAAGAAGCCCGTGCGGGCGTAGGCCTATAACAATTTATCCTTCAATCCACTCAACATATTGCGGACTAGGGATTTGTTTGAATTCAATTGCTTAACAGTGGAATAAAGCTCCTCTTCTGTTATTGGAGCATCAAGATTACATTTATCCAAGTCTGAAAGTTGAGGTAATTTCAAATCTCCGAATTTTTCAATGAAGCAACCTTCAGCGTTGAGTTGAGGGTCTTGTTTTGATTTGTATAGGTTTGAGTAAAATTCATAAATGTGGGACATTATATCGCGTGGATGATTGATTTCGTTTTGACGAGTATGTTTCGTCAATTGGTGTACTGTGTGTTTCTTGTAATATGTAAACATCTGATTTTAGATTTTTAAAGGTTAAATGTAAATATTTCATTGAAATCTGAAACGAATTGCTCCTACACTACCTTTATGCACGTGTCTATTAGCCAGGCACAAGCTTTTCTCTCGTATTAGGCCATTTTTGTATATATTTAATTAAATAAATCAAGCCTGTAAATTCATGAAATCCGAGAATCGAAATGAATACATGACTTATCTTCCCTTGATCTCTGACGTCACTAGAGATTTCTTTCCGGCGCGCTTCCATTTCGTAACGTATGACTTTGAGTACTAACAAGTTTTAAAAGCTACGACTCTACACTTTCGTTCGGAGATGCCCTTCTGCACTGCCCTAAACTGCAGGAATACTTATCGGGTCGGACTCAGCTTCCATCATTTCCCGAAAGATGAGTGAGTGAGTGAGTGATTGGGGTTTTACGTCCCCGAAAGATGAAGAACATAGGAAAAAATGGCTAGTGAAGATGAAGCGGGCAGATTTTATCCCAACTCAATATTCCACCGTCTGCTCAGATCATTTTGAGGCAAGCTGCTTCGAACCGGCGAATGAACTAATGAGGCGTTTTGGGCTTGTTAAAAATCGTGAAAGGGCAATGAAAGCCTGTTTAAAGCCAGATGCGTGCCCAACAATTTTTCAATATCGCCAAGACGATGAGGCCATCGGCCGCAAACAGGGAAGGCCTGAGAAAACTGTGACTGAGAGAGGTGCGTTTGCTAAGCGACGTAAAATAGAGGTAAGTGCCTACTACCGTGAGGTAATTCAGCAAACTAAATCAGAAACGTTTTTTTTATTTATATCAGACAATAAGGATGTAGATTTAACTAGTTGAATTGGGTGTGAGTTGTTTGTATTTTGTTCTTTTTCCTAAAAATTCAACTAAAAAGACTGCAGTCTGCATGGCTTCTTTGATTTCAACAACAACACCTGCTTGAAATAAGAAATGTCAGTTACATGTACATACACTGTAACTTGATAAGCAATGGGATTTAGTGTTGCATAAGGTGAATGCCTATAAAACTGAATCTGCTGTAGAAAGTTGTGTTTTGGTGATACTAATTTTTGTCAATCTGAACAAAGAATACTAATAGTAATATATGGGGGTTTTCAGGGGACATCTTGCTGGTCCTCCATTTTTTTAGAATTTTAATATTTTATTGTTGTTATTGGATGCTGATGTCAATCCGAAAAGCCTTGGGTTCGAATCCCATAATCGAATAAGCATGAGAACATTTTCTGGATGTATTTTAATCAGATCGACCTGTGAAGCAATGAAGGGATGGTTGGAAGATTGGGCCAACGTGAGGGATTTCTTCGTTTCTCATAGAGCCTGGTTTCCAGTAATGAATTCCGTCCGCAACCTTGCAACTCTGCCTTAATAGTAAAATAATCTTGAGTAGGCCTAAAACACCAAACAGTTATCAATCAATTTATTAATCGTTATGAGAAAAGGTTCTGTAAGAAAGATCTTTTCCCATCTTTTTTTGTTTTGATGCAGTAGATTTATCCTGATACGGTTGTATATTTGTTTTGAACTTATTCAAGTGGTATGAGCTGCCAAAATTCACTTTTTTCATAATTCAGATCCTGACTGCAGACCCAAGAAGTCTTGGAAGACCTGAACTGGAAATCAACTTATCTGAAACCACATGTATAAAACCTAAAACTTCAAAACCAGACACAGATGTTGAGTTAATAGCGGATCATTTGGAGTTTAATGAAGCTGTTAATGAGGCAGAGAAAGATACAATAAGATTCAATATATCCACTCAGACCTCTCGAGAGCCACGTTACAAATTGGTATGTGCCTTAGCAGCCTTAATCTATTGAATAACTTTTGCATCACTTCATATTCATACATCTGTATATCCTAGACAGACAACATATTCTACCGCTTGAATTCTGTCTGCGGATATATCAGATGCGTTCTTTTATTTAATCTAAACCGAAAATTTCGCCATCAGGCGTAACTATTTCCTTTTTTTTTTCATTTTGAAGGTTCGACACTTTGGGATCCAAACAGATCTTAGTCCTAATTGTAGATCAATAGCATCACAGTCAAGGTTAGCATTTTTTTTTTTTTGAAGAACCAACCTCAGTTCTGCTTCCAATCTGCAGTTTTATTTGAAAATCATTAAATTCTTTTGACATCTTTCTCTTTGGCTAAGCTATGCCAGTCAATGTTTTGTGGATTATTTTATCCTATTTTTGTATAGCTCTTGGGTAATTTTATCTCGGCTGGTAGGCTAGTGTTATTATTGAACATGTTTGTGCTCACAAAGCCATTTGGTTGTGTTTGTAGTGCTATTCCGTAGCTGATTTCATTTCGAAATAATATGTTGTCTTTGTACATTTTATCTACAGTATGTTATGACTTACTATTTGCATATTACAGTGTCGTCACTGTTGAGGACAAAGGTATCCAGTGTGACCTGCTTGTCAGCAAACCAGTTAATAAGGAAGTGCCCTCCATGGAAAATCAGCCCAGTGAAGATGAGATAGTGGAGGAGATGGAAGAAGAGGAGACTGTAGATGATGACAGTGATGAGGAATGGTTTCCATGTGTAGATGAAACAGAGTATAAAGATTTGAATTATGAAGGGGATGTCCTGAGGTAGCAATTGCTTTTTGTTGTTGTTGCATGATTACAATTAATTAGTTGAGTGTGCTTGTCAGCAGGGCAAAACAAACTTTATAAGGACATTTATTCTTGCTGATTAATTGTCGAAGTTTAAAACTGAACTTTAAAGTGTGTGTAACTGTGACCAATATTGTTTAAAACGTGTTTTTTTTTTATGAAATTGTAAATTGAAAAATTATTTATTCATCATAGGAATGACCGCAGTCCAGTGGAGGAAAGAAAATTTATCGTGTTCGAGTCTTGTCTTCTTACACTCCTTAGTGTCTGTATGACTTGTTTTCACCCTTGCACGGTTTTACTGAAGCGTGCAAGGGGAAGTATGGTGGCCTTAGAGGCGATTTGTAGCAATGGGCACCGGAGAGAATGGGCCAGTCAACCTCAACATAATGGTATGCCTTTAGGAAACCTTTTACTTGCTGCTTCAACCCTCTTCAGTGGGAGCAACCCAACCAAAGTGGTGAATTTATTTTCTCATTGCAAAATAGCTATGAGCTCTGTTAGAACATTTTTTCTCATCCAGTCTACATATTTATGTCCCGCTGTTGAAGCCGTTTGGCAGCAAGAGAGGAATATTTTGATAAATGCCAGGAGAACTAGGTATCTGAAAGTTGGGGGTGATGGAAGGTGTTGCTCGCCTGGCCATACAGCCAAATATGGAGCATATACACTGATGGATTTAGAGACATCACAAGTTATTGAAACTCAACTAGTCCAAGTAAAGCCTAAGTGTTTGTTGCAGCCACGGTTAGATGGCTTTTGGAGTTTATTCAATCAAATTTGGTTGTCATTGATTTGAAGTTTTGCTTTCAAAGAGTTCATTGCTTATTTATTCTGATGGTTTGCTTTTGGGGGGGGGGGGGGGGGGGGGGGGGGTTAGGCATATTTTATTGTTTTCTGATTCAGCTAATATTGTGCAAAGTTCAAAGATTTTAGTTCAAATTCTGTGCTACGTTCTTTTTTTTTTAAATTAAACTTCCTGTAAGTTTAGCAGTTGATTGTAAGCATCTATTATTAATCCATTTGATAAGCACTTCCTTATGCCTTATTCAATAACCATATAACCAAACCGAAAGGCTAATTTGTGGTTAACTAATCCTGGATATAAGAAATTTGGCAGTAAATTAATTATACAAGAAGTAATTATGTACAGACATGTTACTCTTTTTTACGACTTTTTCTTCAAAATGTACTTTAATGTTATTTTAACCAGAGCAATGAGGTTAAAAACTCAGTGGCCATGGAGTTGGGAGGGACTGACGCGTTGTATTGAACGCTTGGGGAAGAACAACATTACCATCGATGAAATCACAACAGATCGTCACACCCAAGTAAAAAAATTCTTCCGTGTGAAACATCCCAACATTATTCACCAGTTTGACGTTTGGCATATGGCTAAAGGTAAGATTTTAATGTAAGCAAGTGTTAGTAACAGGTCATCCAAATCTGATTCTAAACAAAGTTGGTCAGATAATGTGTGTATGGACTCCTACTACACACTGATCTATAATCATTAAGTGTCCAGAAAAAAACCCATTACTACAAAGTATTAGTAAAGATGGAGCTCCCTGTTCAAATATGTCAAGGATATTAAATATGAAGGGTATTTTTTGTGAATACAGGGATAAAGAAAAAGTTGCTGAATGCTGGGAAAAAGAAAGGCTTGGAGGACGTTGGGCGCTGGGCGAAGTCTATCTCAAATCACCTGTACTGGTGTGCCGCGTCAAGTGGAGGTAATGGTCCTCTGGTCCAAGAAAAATGGCTGTCAATCCTTAACAATGTTTGTAATCTCCATGTGCATTCTGGAGAACATTTCAAGAAATGTGATCATGGAGCCCTAACAGACAGGGCGTGGTTAGCACCAGGTTAGTTGAAATGTTTTGTTTTACCTAAACTCCAAATTTCTCTGTTACTAAGTACTAACTGAATTTCAGGGGTTTCAAGCAGGCCCCGCCGACGTAAATAAACCTGACATCACCGCCATATAACTGAAGTTATCTTATGTGTGGTGTATAACATAAAGCAATAATTGAATCAAACACATTTCTTGTGCACAGTCTCTTGTATGCACGTCTATCCACTAAACAAATGAAACAAGCTAGTTATGCTTTGACAATTATTTGCACAAAGACTGGAAGAAAGGGTCAAGGCCCATGTGGCTCAATGGTCAGAGAAGTGGAAGTTCAACTAACCATCCATCATAAAGGGCCAACCAATTTTACGAAAAAGTTCCATATAACCAAGCACGTGTGTGTTTTAATCTTGAAAATAAAGCTGAGGTCTGAAATGCGGCTAAATCTAACCTGCATCCGTCAATAAAGAAGGTCACTAACCCTAAAGTCCATCGGGGGCGTAATTTTAGCCGAAATGCGGCTAAATCTAACCTGCATCCGTCAATAAAGAAGGTCACTAACCCTAAAGTCCATCGGGGGCGTAATTTTATCCGAAATGCTGCTAAATCTAACCTGCATCTGTCAATAAAAAATGTCCCTAACCCTAAAGTCCATCGGGGGGCGGGGGCGTAATATTTAGCCGAAATACTGCTAAATGTAACCTGCATCTGTCAATAAAAAAGGTTAGGTAACCCTAAAGTCCATCGGGGAGCGTAATTTTAGCCGAAATGCTGCCCTAACCCTAAAGTCCTTGAAGTTGTATGCCATCTGATCGGGTAGTGACGGAGGGACTCCTATTTAGACGAGCTCGTACATTGCTCTGTCTTATATAGAAGACAATCCAAAATGGCGAAGCGACGGTTGTGAAGTGTATCAGTACAGTGTAAAACCGAGTCATACGGTAAATATAGAGGACTATTTCTGCAAGTGAGGACGGATTTTTCGTATACAAAGTACCATAAGGTAATTCACAGCAAATTTTGAGGTTCTAGGTGACGGACCAGTTCCATATTCGCACCTAGCTTCCTTGTATTTTGTGGTGTCGTGGCCCTGTCGTTTCAACTCCTTTACAAGACCTACGAGAGTGTGATTGCTTGAGGTGAATTCACGATCTTTCATTATGTTTACGCTCAGCTTGTGCGGCGGGGCTTGAAGGTAGCGGTTGATTGCTGCACGTATCCCAACAAGTGCTGATTTGCTGTAGCGTTTCCCATCCTTGGTCCTGGCCTCCACGTAAAAGTGCCTGAGCCTCTCGTTCAGCTGATTTGGACTCTGTATTTGAAAGTTAGGATCAAAACCCCTAAAGGTAAGCCAGGCTGTGAATATATTAAAAGTTTGAATTCAGTACTTCATATTATTATTATTATATGCCTAAATAAACACAGTACCTATTTCAGTTTTTTATCATTTATTAAAGATACCATTGTTATTTTTTTTACACTTTTCGCCGTCGTTTTTTTTTTCTTTGACAGCACGCAAATAGTACTAGTAGTAGTACTACTACTGTACTAGAAAGCTATCCAATTTAAGAGTGACCGGTTAGGGTTTAGATTTAACTTTTTGACATAAATGGTGCACATTTGTAATAGTAACTGACCTTGGCAAGTTGGATTTACCTTTGAAAACCTTGACTCCCCAATGAGTAGAAGACGTTGTTGATTTTTCATCTTTACAAGATTGAATTTGGTCCACATCGTTGTCGGACATTTGCACAAATCTCAATGTTTGCGTCGATGTTTGAAGGCCATTGTTTGGTGAACTGATGGGGATGGGATGATCCAAATCCGATAGATTGATGGTGCTGAATAGTTCATCGTCGTCAGAATAAAAAAACACTGTTTCCAGTTGATACCTGGGGAAGTGAAAGTACATGTTTGTATAATTGTGTATGCCGTTACACGTCCAGTTAGCAGGCTTACACTGTTACTGTTACTGTTAATGTTACGGGCCGTACCAAAACTGTTTTTTTTTTGGAGAAGCGCACATTTTCCATCACATTTTTTTTATTTTCGGTAATTTACGGTCGTACGGTAACAATCTAACAGTAACAACAGACTCATAACTTTCAAATTATTAATTCAATTCTCACCTATAAGCTTGTTTGGTCACACTTCCTCTCCACACTTTAAATACTGGATACGTTTCTAGAGGCCTAAATATCTCCACAATTTCGTGTTTTTTTCCCGAAAATAAAACAGCTTGACCTATGTTCAATCCATTAACTTCCATGTTGAGTTTGACTGTTATTTATTTTGAGTGAAGCATTTGTTTTGATAGAAGCAGACGTCAACAAACAATGACCTGTCCCCCCCCCCCCCCCCGCTCATATTTGCGCAAAGTGGTTGAAACCAGCAGGAACCCTTTATTGCATCAGATAATGGGTCCCTGGTTTCCCTATCTCTGTAATGTTAAACGACTTGGAGGTGTATTAGAATGAAGGATAAATTCTGATACGCCCGCACGGGCGTCTTCAGGTATTAAAGAAGCCCGTGCGGGCGTAGGCCTATAACAATTTATCCTTCAATCCACTCAACATATTGCGGACTAGGGATTTGTTTGAATTCAATTGCTTAACAGTGGAATAAAGCTCCTCTTCTGTTATTGGAGCATCAAGATTACATTTATCCAAGTCTGAAAGTTGAGGTAATTTCAAATCTCCGAATTTTTCAATGAAGCAACCTTCAGCGTTGAGTTGAGGGTCTTGTTTTGATTTGTATAGGTTTGAGTAAAATTCATAAATGTGGGACATTATATCGCGTGGATGATTGATTTCGTTTTGACGAGTATGTTTCGTCAATTGGTGTACTGTGTGTTTCTTGTAATATGTAAACATCTGATTTTAGATTTTTAAAGGTTAAATGTAAATATTTCATTGAAATCTGAAACGAATTGCTCCTACACTACCTTTATGCACGTGTCTATTAGCCAGGCACAAGCTTTTCTCTCGTATTAGGCCATTTTTGTATATATTTAATTAAATAAATCAAGCCTGTAAATTCATGAAATCCGAGAATCGAAATGAATACATGACTTATCTTCCCTTGATCTCTGACGTCACTAGAGATTTCTTTCCGGCGCGCTTCCATTTCGTAACGTATGACTTTGAGTACTAACAAGTTTTAAAAGCTACGACTCTACACTTTCGTTCGGAGATGCCCTTCTGCACTGCCCTAAACTGCAGGAATACTTATCGGGTCGGACTCAGCTTCCATCATTTCCCGAAAGATGAGTGAGTGAGTGAGTGATTGGGGTTTTACGTCCCCGAAAGATGAAGAACATAGGAAAAAATGGCTAGTGAAGATGAAGCGGGCAGATTTTATCCCAACTCAATATTCCACCGTCTGCTCAGATCATTTTGAGGCAAGCTGCTTCGAACCGGCGAATGAACTAATGAGGCGTTTTGGGCTTGTTAAAAATCGTGAAAGGGCAATGAAAGCCTGTTTAAAGCCAGATGCGTGCCCAACAATTTTTCAATATCGCCAAGACGATGAGGCCATCGGCCGCAAACAGGGAAGGCCTGAGAAAACTGTGACTGAGAGAGGTGCGTTTGCTAAGCGACGTAAAATAGAGGTAAGTGCCTACTACCGTGAGGTAATTCAGCAAACTAAATCAGAAACGTTTTTTTTATTTATATCAGACAATAAGGATGTAGATTTAACTAGTTGAATTGGGTGTGAGTTGTTTGTATTTTGTTCTTTTTCCTAAAAATTCAACTAAAAAGACTGCAGTCTGCATGGCTTCTTTGATTTCAACAACAACACCTGCTTGAAATAAGAAATGTCAGTTACATGTACATACACTGTAACTTGATAAGCAATGGGATTTAGTGTTGCATAAGGTGAATGCCTATAAAACTGAATCTGCTGTAGAAAGTTGTGTTTTGGTGATACTAATTTTTGTCAATCTGAACAAAGAATACTAATAGTAATATATGGGGGTTTTCAGGGGACATCTTGCTGGTCCTCCATTTTTTTAGAATTTTAATATTTTATTGTTGTTATTGGATGCTGATGTCAATCCGAAAAGCCTTGGGTTCGAATCCCATAATCGAATAAGCATGAGAACATTTTCTGGATGTGTTTTAATCAGATCGACCTGTGAAGCAATGAAGGGATGGTTGGAAGATTGGGCCAACGTGAGGGATTTCTTCGTTTCTCATAGAGCCTGGTTTCCAGTAATGAATTCCGTCCGCAACCTTGCAACTCTGCCTTAATAGTAAAATAATCTTGAGTAGGCCTAAAACACCAAACAGTTATCAATCAATTTATTAATCGTTATGAGAAAAGGTTCTGTAAGAAAGATCTTTTCCCATCTTTTTTTGTTTTGATGCAGTAGATTTATCCTGATACGGTTGTATATTTGTTTTGAACTTATTCAAGTGGTATGAGCTGCCAAAATTCACTTTTTTCATAATTCAGATCCTGACTGCAGACCCAAGAAGTCTTGGAAGACCTGAACTGGAAATCAACTTATCTGAAACCACATGTATAAAACCTAAAACTTCAAAACCAGACACAGATGTTGAGTTAATAGCGGATCATTTGGAGTTTAATGAAGCTGTTAATGAGGCAGAGAAAGATACAATAAGATTCAATATATCCACTCAGACCTCTCGAGAGCCACGTTACAAATTGGTATGTGCCTTAGCAGCCTTAATCTATTGAATAACTTTTGCATCACTTCATATTCATACATCTGTATATCCTAGACAGACAACATATTCTACCGCTTGAATTCTGTCTGCGGATATATCAGATGCGTTCTTTTATTTAATCTAAACCGAAAATTTCGCCATCAGGCGTAACTATTTCCTTTTTTTTTTCATTTTGAAGGTTCGACACTTTGGGATCCAAACAGATCTTAGTCCTAATTGTAGATCAATAGCATCACAGTCAAGGTTAGCATTTTTTTTTTTTGAAGAACCAACCTCAGTTCTGCTTCCAATCTGCAGTTTTATTTGAAAATCATTAAATTCTTTTGACATCTTTCTCTTTGGCTAAGCTATGCCAGTCAATGTTTTGTGGATTATTTTATCCTATTTTTGTATAGCTCTTGGGTAATTTTATCTCGGCTGGTAGGCTAGTGTTATTATTGAACATGTTTGTGCTCACAAAGCCATTTGGTTGTGTTTGTAGTGCTATTCCGTAGCTGATTTCATTTCGAAATAATATGTTGTCTTTGTACATTTTATCTACAGTATGTTATGACTTACTATTTGCATATTACAGTGTCGTCACTGTTGAGGACAAAGGTATCCAGTGTGACCTGCTTGTCAGCAAACCAGTTAATAAGGAAGTGCCCTCCATGGAAAATCAGCCCAGTGAAGATGAGATAGTGGAGGAGATGGAAGAAGAGGAGACTGTAGATGATGACAGTGATGAGGAATGGTTTCCATGTGTAGATGAAACAGAGTATAAAGATTTGAATTATGAAGGGGATGTCCTGAGGTAGCAATTGCTTTTTGTTGTTGTTGCATGATTACAATTAATTAGTTGAGTGTGCTTGTCAGCAGGGCAAAACAAACTTTATAAGGACATTTATTCTTGCTGATTAATTGTCGAAGTTTAAAACTGAACTTTAAAGTGTGTGTAACTGTGACCAATATTGTTTAAAACGTGTTTTTTTTTTATGAAATTGTAAATTGAAAAATTATTTATTCATCATAGGAATGACCGCAGTCCAGTGGAGGAAAGAAAATTTATCGTGTTCGAGTCTTGTCTTCTTACACTCCTTAGTGTCTGTATGACTTGTTTTCACCCTTGCACGGTTTTACTGAAGCGTGCAAGGGGAAGTATGGTGGCCTTAGAGGCGATTTGTAGCAATGGGCACCGGAGAGAATGGGCCAGTCAACCTCAACATAATGGTATGCCTTTAGGAAACCTTTTACTTGCTGCTTCAACCCTCTTCAGTGGGAGCAACCCAACCAAAGTGGTGAATTTATTTTCTCATTGCAAAATAGCTATGAGCTCTGTTAGAACATTTTTTCTCATCCAGTCTACATATTTATGTCCCGCTGTTGAAGCCGTTTGGCAGCAAGAGAGGAATATTTTGATAAATGCCAGGAGAACTAGGTATCTGAAAGTTGGGGGTGATGGAAGGTGTTGCTCGCCTGGCCATACAGCCAAATATGGAGCATATACACTGATGGATTTAGAGACATCACAAGTTATTGAAACTCAACTAGTCCAAGTAAAGCCTAAGTGTTTGTTGCAGCCACAGTTAGATGGCTTTTGGAGTTTATTCAATCAAATTTGGTTGTCATTGATTTGAAGTTTTGCTTTCAAAGAGTTCATTGCTTATTTATTCTGATGGTTTGCTTTTGGGGGGGGGGGGGTTAGGCATATTTTATTGTTTTCTGTTTCAGCTAATATTGTGCAAAGTTCAAAGATTTTAGTTCAAATTCTGTGCTACGTTCTTTTTTTTTTTAAATTAAACTTCCTGTAAGTTTAGCAGTTGATTGTAAGCATCTATTATTAATCCATTTGATAAGCACTTCCTTATGCCTTATTCAATAACCATATAACCAAACCGAAAGGCTAATTTGTGGTTAACTAATCCTGGATATAAGAAATTTGGCAGTAAATTAATTATACAAGAAGTAATTATGTACAGACATGTTACTCTTTTTTACGACTTTTTCTTCAAAATGTACTTTAATGTTATTTTAACCAGAGCAATGAGGTTAAAAACTCAGTGGCCATGGAGTTGGGAGGGACTGACGCGTTGTATTGAACGCTTGGGGAAGAACAACATTACCATCGATGAAATCACAACAGATCGTCACACCCAAGTAAAAAAATTCTTCCGTGTGAAACATCCCAACATTATTCACCAGTTTGACGTTTGGCATATGGCTAAAGGTAAGATTTTAATGTAAGCAAGTGTTAGTAACAGGTCATCCAAATCTGATTCTAAACAAAGTTGGTCAGATAATGTGTGTATGGACTCCTACTACACACTGATCTATAATCATTAAGTGTCCAGAAAAAAACCCATTACTACAAAGTATTAGTAAAGATGGAGCTCCCTGTTCAAATATGTCAAGGATATTAAATATGAAGGGTATTTTTTGTGAATACAGGGATAAAGAAAAAGTTGCTGAATGCTGGGAAAAAGAAAGGCTTGGAGGACGTTGGGCGCTGGGCGAAGTCTATCTCAAATCACCTGTACTGGTGTGCCGCGTCAAGTGGAGGTAATGGTCCTCTGGTCCAAGAAAAATGGCTGTCAATCCTTAACAATGTCTGTAATCTCCATGTGCATTCTGGAGAACATTTCAAGAAATGTGATCATGGAGCCCTAACAGACAGGGCGTGGTTAGCACCAGGTTAGTTGAAATGTTTTGTTTTACCTAAACTCCAAATTTCTCTGTTACTAAGTACTAACTGAATTTCAGGGGTTTCAAGCAGGCCCCGCCGACGTAAATAAACCTGACATCACCGCCATATAACTGAAGTTATCTTATGTGTGGTGTATAACATAAAGCAATAATTGAATCAAACACATTTCTTGTGCACAGTCTCTTGTATGCACGTCTATCCACTAAACAAATGAAACAAGCTAGTTATGCTTTGACAATTATTTGCACAAAGACTGGAAGAAAGGGTCAAGGCCCATGTGGCTCAATGGTCAGAGAAGTGGAAGTTCAACTAACCATCCATCATAAAGTCGCAAGTTTAAATATTAAAAGGCATAAGCAAACCAAAACGGTACATTAAGGGGAGACAATTCCAACTTTATCAATGGACAAACCTCGTGAACATGATTATTTTGCGAAGACATTAATCTTTATATATGCTCAATTCATTTAATTTTTCCCCGAACTAAATCTTTACTTTAAAAAAGAGTGGTTATTTATTTTTGTGGCTTCAAACAAATTTGCAGCTCTTGGTCAGCAATTACATCTGATACTTTTGTTAATTTTTGTGTACATGGCAAATTGCTCCAGAACTAAGAAAGTTAATTGAAAACATGGTCTTTTGCAGGATCCAGAGCTGTGAGGAACATTGAGGAAATCATTGCAAAAAAGCCTTTCTTGAAGGTATGTTTTTCTTTAAATAAAGGTATGGGGGGCAAAAAAAACTTATCTATCAATTTTGATATTTTTATAGCTCATAATCAACAGACACAGTGAAAATCCAACCAGTTCTAATCAGCAGTATTTTAATATTATATATTCAATTGCAGCAAGGTACTGATGATTACATAATATATCATTTTGCCACATGACATATTATATCTTATCTTTCAAAGGATGTACAGAAACTAGCACCAGGTGAGCAGACCTCTCCTCTGGAGTCTTTTCACAATGTCATCTGTACATTTGCACCAAAACATGACCATTTCTTCTACGAAGCAATGAAAAGCAGGTAAATAAATAGCTATTATTTATAGTGCTAGTGAAAATGATTGTTTGTTTAATTATGTGTTTAGAAATAACAAGCCTGGTTCTAAAAAAAAGGGCTTTTGTGAGTAATCGCCATGCGATAATATTTTGAATTACAATAATAATATGTAAACGCTACATTTCAATAAATGTTGAAAGATATTATGGGATGATTGCTTTTTTTGTTTTGTTATTTTTGTTGAACATCGGTACCATAACAGGTTCTTATGTTTTTATTTTAGGCTGTACATTGCTGCTTTACATTTTAACGAAAATTCAGGAAGGAAGCACGGGACAACTAAAGCTGGAATACCAAAATATGGTGTCACATACAGCAAATCTAATGGAGGAATGCCAGTATTGAAAGAAGTTAAAACTCCAATTTCATTTGGTAGGTTCCAAATATGGGATCATATTATTAAATGCTTAATATATGCTTTTGAAAACTATATGGAAATTTTAGCAAAGAAACACAGATTAAGATGTACTCTGATGTAAAATAGTTTTTGTTATTTTAGGGACTAACTTTGTCAAAAAAATATCGAACTAATTCTTCTCATTTTGGCTGGAGTTTGAATAGGTACCAAACAAATTGGGGAAAATAATGTCTGTATCATATATTAAAAATTACTTTTTATTTTATCACAGACCGAATGGATTTACCATAGATTTGGCTATTGATGAAGTACTATCCCAAAATAACAAAAATACTGTTCACTTTTCAAAGACACAATTTTATAAACAAAATGACTGTTGCTCGGCTATGTCAATTTCCATGTTGATTTTAATTAAGTTAGAAACAATGTTACTTCAGCAGTTTATATTTTGTCACAACAGGTTATGTTAGAAAGCTGTTGGCAGCTGTCCATGAGAGACGCCAGGAGTTTCCAAGTTATAAAGAGGCGATGAAGAACAAGACCGTGTTTGCACCCCCTCCTGTATCACAGCACAAGGTCTTGGGAATGAGGATATACCAGTGAAGTTTCAAACCAATCCTGACAATATTACCAGAAATATGCCCCGGACAAGAAAACCGGACGGACAAAGCGGCGACTATATGTTCCCTCGAAAGTTTTCGGGGGAGCATAAAAACTGACTGGGTTTCATTTGCCAGTTAACACCGGAAGGTCATGAGTTTCCTCATGACAATAAACTTAGCAAAGCCCTGATATAAGTGAAAATCAGAAATAATTTTGAATAGGGTTAAAAGGAACCAGAGATCAATGTTTTTTAATATATGATAGTTGTATTTCGCTTTAGTTAAAATAACTTTCAGCAAACAAAACTTTTAAGCGCAGGCGAAAAAGACAAATAGCCTTGAGTGGGGCGTAAAATACAAATACAGTGAAAAAGATATTAACTGATTAAAGTCATTTGTATTTTTCTTTATGGCCTAGGGTATTGAAAATTGGTGTAAAGGGGTGGACACACTAGGCGAATTTTTCATGCGAATTCACTCCGAATTCATTCGCCGAGTCAATCGCCGGTAAATTCGCCTAGTGTGTCCGGATCGCCGAAGTTCGGCCGAATCTTGCCCGAATGCATTCGCAGACATCAAACATGTTTGATATTTTCCATGCGAATTTTCATTGTTGACAGTGAATTCGCCTAGTGTGTCCACTTCAGCGAATTTTTGTTAAGCGAATTTAGAACGCATGATATTCTCAGCCAATAGCAGACACTTGTATCCTCACGTGACATAAATAAACGTGACCTTCATTACATTGACGCATGCGTCAATATATTTGACAGCAGTCAAATCGCCGTAGATTCGCATGAAATTCGCCTAGTGTGTCCACCTCGCTTCTCAGGCGAATTCGGCCGAATCGCCGGTGAGTAAAATTCGCCTAGTGTGTCCTCCCCTTAAGTCTCTGAAGGAAATTGTTCTCTTATAGATGTTACTGCACAAGCAGGTATAACTTTCCTGGTTTTTTTGCCGAGGAGCTTCCAAATATATCTAGTAAAACGCCTGTAAGCGACATGTCTGTATATCCTGAAAAGTAAAATAGTTTTATAGAATACCCCACAAATTTAAATAAGTCTGGATATTGAACTGGTGCTTCCCAGTTAAACCTTTTGGGTTTTGTCCTATTTAGCTGATGTTAAAATGTTGACTGTAAAACTAAATTCACAGGAACTGAGATGGTGCTATGTGCATACATGTACCTGTTAAACTTGGGTGGTACTGAAATGTTATAAATGCAGTTTTCATCCTTTAGTGGTGGTGTCGAGTATATTGTATAAATAAAGACAGCATTGAAAAGTATGTGCATTTTTATATCAGTTATCTACAGCAGTTTGATTTGGATTGATTGGTGTTTCGCGCTGCTTTATTTTAGTTACATGGGTGATAGCCATAATATGGATAAATGTTTCATCTTTTGCACCACAGTCCAAAAAAAAAAAAAAAAATTGGGAAAATTTCCTGACAGTTTGCCAGTTGCCACCGTAAGGTCATAGGTTTTCTCCGGGCAGAGAGCCTGGTATCCCCCCACAATAAAACTGGCAACGCCGCCACATAAGTGAAATTATTGTGAGCGCAGCGTAAAACACCGAACAATCAACAATCCTTTTGTTCACTTAAAAATGTCACAGAAAAAAACTTGAGCGAGTTGCAAACAAATCTATAAATCATAAACTGAAGTTCTTACTTATGAATTTCTTCATCCTCTCCAAGTGGCCCATGATCAAGAGCTAAAAATTCATAAAAAGATGTTTCCAGGACATCAATATTTAAACAGTTAACTTTGAACCCGTCAAGTTCGGTTATACACAAGGCCTCACTGTCCTCCAGGCGGTGTAGTACTGGGTCTACCTCTTGACAGCATAAACTGTCAATTTCAGAACCCATGATTGGGCATTGGCCACATTTGCACCTGAATTTCAGACAAAGGTAAAACAGAACCATGGACTATACTGTAGATAAGATTTATAACTAGAGTAAATACATATAAACTAGTATAAATCGAGTGGTCTAATGATTTAGAGGATAAGAGGATTATCATTCTGACAGCTCGTTGAATATCTACCTCCTTACATTCTGAAATTAACTCCAACCCTTCCTGGTCACTTTCATCAGAGCCATTTTATTTCGCAGACAAATAATTTTACAGGAGACATCCAGTTGAACAAAAATGACAGAGCTGACTAAATCACAAACTATTATCAGATTATAGTTTTATTGCTTAATACCAAAGAGAAAACTATATTGCGCGGTATTGGATAACTCAGTCTGACCGGGTCAGTCCAGAATGGTCTCACAACTTAGTTTAAGTTTCAACGGCTAATGAATGTTAATTGATGTGCTTACTGCTAGGTAAAATCGGCAAAAAAGAAAGATAGCGCTTCTATAAAATCTCCTTGATACAACAAATCCAGTTTTATGATTGATTGACTGGTGTAAACTTTTCGTAAACAAAGACACCGTCCACAGACAAGACCAGTGGCCGTTCAACTGTGTGAAGCCATTAATTTATAATTATAAAGTTATACCTCGACTGAAACTCGTATGATAGCCCATTAAAAGTCCATTGAGACTGCCGGTTTGTGCAGAAAATGCGACCCTTTAAATTTTTTACTGTTCTCCAGAGCATTTTACAATCGAACAGCTTTTTGAATTTGATAGCATTGAAAAATGAACATAGTACCAGTTGTTGTTGTCGTATCGTTCCTATCCTCGGATACCGACACCTCGTTTCTCGTCCGAGGATTCTTCGCGTGATGCGTTGTTTGCAGTCGGCTCATACATATACGGGCGTGGAAAATCGTCGTCAGTTGATGAAGAGCAATGTTCGGCCTCTACGGAGTTAAAATCTTCTGTAAAAGCTTCACCATCGTCCATGTTAAACAACACGAAAGCGATAGCCTACTCGCATGTAAACAACTCTACTGACGTCACCCAAGATTGATAAAGAGCGCCGCTTCAGGGAAGATAAGTCATGTATGGCTTTTAACATTGGTTGAGCGAGGCCCAAAATACCATGTTTTTTAAATTTAAATAGAAAATTAAATTATTCGTAAAACTTCATTTTTTTTGCTCCTAAGTGATTACCAGGAACCCTATAAATCATTTTTAAAACAATAAACACTGGTTTAACCCCATTACATTTAATCTTTAAGCAAAAGAAAAACCGCTCTACGCTTGTTTGGGTCCCTAATACCTCTAGGCTCGATTGTTAAACGTGGAAAATTTCATTTACAGTTAAAAAAAAAACAACATATATAAAACGAAACAAATATTATACAAAGTATTACATAAGTGTAGAAATAGAACGTTGAATAAAAAGGGTGGTAATACTAATAGTGCTGGCTTTGGAACTGGCAGCCATATCAGTGACTTGTGTGGATGTAACACATTGTTTCATATTGCAACAAGAACTTGCAACAATGTAGCTTCAGAATACGCGTTGATTGACAGACTCCAGAAAACTGTTTGGACAAGATTCAAGATTCAAGATTTTATTGTACAAAACGTCACATTAACATGAAATAAATATACTGAGTAGAAGAATAATGTAGTTGAATTATAAAAAGTAGACCAAGGTGCAAAAACGTGAATGCTTAGAGAGAAAACAATATTTATAAAAAAATAAAAAATTGATAAATTTTTGACCATGGCACTAATAGTAAAAAATATAATAATATGATTTCTATGTTGTATTAAAGGCACTAAGGCGGGAGTAAGGCCGGGTATTCTTGAAAATTTAGCCTAATAGGCTAAATTACTTAAAGTGGCATGAGCTGCCGAAATTCACACTTTTTTCATAATTTCTGATCGTCACGACAGTAAGAGGCTTTGAAGGCCATCGAAAAACTATATGATTGGCGTTGGAATAAGGAAAATCCATACAGAATGTGGCCTGTACGAACGGAAAACGTGTTCGAAAAGTAAACAAAATTTAAATAACCGGGACGACCATTTATTCATTCTAAGGCAAAGTTAGTTCAAAACAATACTTTATCGCACATTTTTGAGACTAGAAGCAATAAAAAGCTTCTGAATTATATGTCTTGAGAAAAATAGCCAATAATTTCAAGGTTCTGTTTTTAAGTCAAAATATCAACAGTTTGGCAGCTCATGCCCCTTTAAAGTTTTGGAACGATGGCCAGTCTTGTTAACATGACATACAATTACCTGCATGCCTACATATCAAATCAGAAGTAACAAAAGTAACATCACCAGTGAGTTTACTAAAAATTAAAAACTTATGAAAGATTCAGAATATGAACCCAAAAGAAGCACAAAAAACCCAACAAAAAAACAATTAAAAAAATAAAAAATACTGCAGTGTACGGAGGCCTATTAGTGCCATGGGTGGAATTTTGACTTTTCCAGTGTTTTTCCGTCTTTAACAGCATTTTGCACAAGGGGAAACTTGGTTTTGAGACGAGAGATTCTGCATGTCCAAGAAAATCAAGCGTGTATCATAAGAATCATACCTTTAAGTAAAACGATATGCAGAGAAAGTCGAAAAACGCATGTTAACTGTCAAATCACAAGGGAAACATTTCCACCGCGGTGAGAACCTTTCCACCGCGGTGAGAATGTTTCCACCGCGGAGAAAAGGTTCTCACCACGGTGGAAATGTTTACACCGCGGAGAAAAGTTTTCTCCGCGGTGGAAACCTTTTGTCCGCGGTGAGAACCTTTTCTCCGCGGTGGAAACCTTTTCACCGCGGTGGAAAGGTTCTCACCGCGGTGGAAAGGTTCTCACCGCGGTGGAAATATTTACACCGCGGAGAAAAGTTTTCTCAGCGGTGTGAACCTTTTCTCCACGGTGGAAACATTCCTACCGCGGTGGAAACATTCTCACCGCGGTGGAAATGTTTCCCTTGTGATTTGACAGTTTACATACGTTTTTTGACTTTCTCTGCGAATTGTTTTACTTAAAGGTATGATTCTTATGACACACGCTTAATTTTCTTCGACATGCAGAATCTCTCGTCTCAAAACCAAGTTTCCGCTTGTGTAAAATACTGTTAAAGACAAAATCCCACCCATGGCACTAATAGGCCTCCGTAGCAGTGTACTGTATATTAATTTATACGCAAATGCCAAAACGATCTTATCTTACAATTTTACATTATTCATTACATAAGATAGAACAACCAGTTCAATAGAATTTCAACTTTCAACTAGTTATATTCAAGGAGTAATTAACACTAACTTAATTATGCAAACTGGATCTCTCAGAAAAACTCACATTTGTAGTTGGACTTGAAATTGTTTACAGTTCATTGACGCCCAGGTCACTCACAGAACTTGTGTGGAGCTTGCCTTCAATGTCTTTAGTCTTTAACTTACAACTTTGAAACTTCACACATTTGTTTATTACAGCAAGTACAAGAAGCCTATTTAAAATCGACGCGCTCGGATGTTTTTTTCAAGAGTTATGCCCCTTACATTACAGCTGCGCTAAAAAGCCTTGTAAACACATTATCTAAAAAAGTCTTTAACTTACAACTTTGAAACTTCACACATTTGTTTAATACAGCAAGTACAAGAAGCTTATTTAAAATCGACGCGCTCGGATGTTTTTTTCAAGAGTTATGCAGTAAAAAGCCTTGTAAACACATTATCTAAAAAATTCTTTAACTTACAACTTTGAAACTTCACACATTTGTTTAATACAGCAAGTACAAGAAGCCTATTGAAAATCGACGCGCTCGAATGTTTTTTTCAAGAGTTATGCCCCTTACATTACCGTTGCAGTAAAAAGCCTTGTAAACACATTATCTAAAAAAGTCTTTAACTTACAACTTTGAAATTTCACACATTTGTGTAATACAGCAAGTACACGAAGCATATTTAAAATCGACGCGCTCGAATGTTTTTTTCAAGAGCTATGCCCCTTACATTACCGCTGCTGTAAAAAGCCTTGTAAACCCATTATCTAAAAAAGTCTTTCAATCACATTTTTAAAACTTCCTACATTTGTTCAACACAGCAAGTTCAAGAAGCCTATCTAAAATCGACGCACTTGGACCTGTTTTTCAAGAGTTATGCCCCTCACATGACTCAGCCAAAAACCTCCTTGTAAATGTGATGCATGTATGTGGAGTAGTTTTTCACTCGCAACAAATTGTCTGGAAAATAAATATATCTTCGGTTTCTTTGGCCCAGACCCGAGGGGTCCTAATGGCGACAGCCACTTATTATGAGTTTATGACGTCACAGAAGAACAGCTTCTCTTGAACAGAGCATTGCAAGCATTACCATAATCATATATATCGCAGTCGTAGAGCAACTTTATATATGTTTATAAAGTCACTCTACACCTGTCGTATATGGCAATACTTGTGATTACATCCCTTCAGCCATTTCATGTCTAAGTAACGAATTCAATACCGTAATGTGTAACAATAATTGTGCGATCAGGTGATAACGCACTCTGATGTAGACCCTACCTGTCCCAAAAGGACCCCACAATTTGCACGTTGTGAGTCGGTAAACCAAAAAATTAACTTACCATAAGCCTGTTTCTGTGATATTTCGACAATATCTATTTGATTATACTATAATAACAACAATCTAATTTTGCCTACCGTTAAGGCTATATACGACGAATGCAGTAGCAGGATAATCACGATATGTTATGTACATGCCTAGATTCTTCTGTTCTAAACACGTTTTTTTCTCCAGATTTGTCTGAGTTAAATAGTAAAACATTTCTTATTTGCGGCGCCTTTAAAATCGAATATGAATAAAAATATAAGGACCCACAAATCATCTCGATAAAAAACAAAAATTGTCCCAAAACAATAACTGTGTTTTACACTAGGACTCTACTTTACCGTTCGTCTCGGTAAGAAATTTAAAAGATCTTTCAAATGAATAAATATATCTGTGTGAAAGGCTTACCTTTAGTATGAATTAGTGTTGATTTATTTAGGCCTATTTTGTCTACCATTTATCTGTTTATTTGCCACTTGAAAATTTAGTTCAGACGCCAGCAACCACATGCGAAGAAAACTGCTTATATATTTTGAAAGCTTTGTCATGATTTTTTGAGATTCTGTTAGTGTGGCTTGTGTTAAACCAAAGTCAATAAACCTAGTGGAATAGGTCAGTGACGTAGGCCTAATATCTTAAACCTGGTTGAACGTACATTTCTATTGTATATATATAATGACGAGTGCAACTTTTCCGCAGAATATTTAGATTTTTTTTCACGGACTTCGAAATCGCAAGTGCAGCTCATTTTATCGTATTTCGAGGGCTGGTACGGCAATTACTGTAAGTTATAAACAGAACAATTTTCCGTCACCCAACAACATTCATTAACAGGTGCCGTGATCTTTTTGCAGCAGTTGGGCTACACTCCCGCTTTCCTGAGGGCCATATGTCCA
The DNA here is from genome assembly GCA_963971465.1 of Lepidochitona cinerea. Classification (NCBI taxonomy): domain Eukaryota; kingdom Metazoa; phylum Mollusca; class Polyplacophora; order Chitonida; family Tonicellidae; genus Lepidochitona; species Lepidochitona cinerea. The sequence goes on along the minus strand of OZ020561.1, from coordinate 12,877,542 downwards.
AAGGTCCCTGTCATTATTAGATTTGATGTACAGCTTATTTAAGACGGATTTATAAATATAGGGCTTAATAATTATGTTTAAATCGATCTCCGGTATATCCTTGTCCTCTAAATCGTAGCTTAAGTCCCTTTTAAAAGTCATGCAAAAGTATGATATCGCACATAATGTGCAGCGAGCTGAAGTCGTATGGAGAAGCATGTTCTTCTGTGACGTCACAGGCAAGTAAATAAGGGGAAGTAAGTCATGCGTTGTATTTTTATTTATTTAAAAGAAAAAAAATGTTTTTAAAAAAGATGAAGCAGACTTTTTACTTATCACAGGTGCCAATCCCTTTCTAAAACATTGTTTATTTAAATGAAATGCCTATTATGGCGATTTAAATCCTTTGCATATGATCTTTAAACCATAACGTGGGATGAAGTGTTTTCTTCAGGCGCAAGTTTCGCTCAGTCAGGTCATCAGAGATGCGTACTTCGGGTGATCCTCCATTGCCCCCCCCCCCCCCCCCCCTCAAACTCTTTTCCATGTTGTCAACACTCTCATCTTGTCTTGCCAGTTAATGAATTTAACAATTATGGGCCTAGCCGACTTTTTCCTAGAATCAATTCTACCAACTCTATGAGCACGTTGGATGGAGCGAGGAGGCAAGTCAAACTTCCCAGCTAAATAAAGTTCCATCTCCCGGCTCTGAACTTCCCCGGAATTTTCCCCTGGCTTTTCTGCCTATCCATAAAAGCGCAGGTTATTACGGCGACTAAAGCGTTCTAGTCTGTTGGCGTGATTCACCAGCTCTTTGTTGACGACATCCATTTCCTGAAATTGTTTGAAAGTTCTTGTATATTGGCTTTCTGATCTGAGCAACATTTTCTTAGTTCAACTAATTCAGTTTCATGGGAAGACTGGCCTTCTTCGATGTCTTGAGTTTTTTTCAACGAACTATTTCGGAACTCTTCGAGGGATTGCAGACGCTTTTCTGTAGAGTCTGAGGCCTGAAACTCCAAGTTTTTTTTTCCAGTCTTAACATAACTTGAGTATTAAATTCCAAGTCAGATATTTCATTTTCGTTTGTCGGCTGTTGTTGTTGTCTTTGGTTAAGTTTTTTGGGCGCCATTTCAAAATCACTGATACAGAAAATAACTTTTCTCAAAATCCGTCACAGAACTGATTTCATGCTTCGTTGGTATCACTTTCCTTGTCCAGATTGACATCAAATTACAATAGTGCTACATCCATCAATACCAGCATAGTCTAAATACCGACTGCTCAGAACCCAAACAAAGAAGCACGTCTTCACCCTACTGCCGCCATCATCAAACTCCTGGGTCCACTTTTACGAAGCCCCCTTAAGCTAAGCACACCTTAATTTTCCCCTTAGGAAGAACTTAAGACGTGCATGCAATTTTACGAAACCCTCTTAGCTTAAGATCACCTTAACTTTAAGATAATTTTTAAGGGTGCCTCGAAGGCACACTTAACGTCTCCTTAAGTCATATATAAACATAAGCAAAATCGTTATTTTGGGATGAAACAGCAAGAGACTTTTGAAATCGTATAAAGAATCTCTTCTGACTTAATACGACATTCAAAATTCAATGCCAGTGTATTTTACTATTTGACGATATTTGCTCTCATGAGTTACTCCCCTTTGTGGAGTTCTTATGCAATGTACTAAAATCACAACAGGCTTTATCGGAAGAAAGTTTGTTGCTGTCCTATCATTCAAACAGTGTTGGTTGAGAAAATAACTAAAAGAAAGGTTTGTCCCAAGCCTTAAAATCTAAAAAAACCTTGTGATCTGCAAGGAAACATCGGTATCTAAGGAGTTTCCCTCCTCCACTTGATGAGAGTTCCCTCTTAAGTTATAGCTAAGCTGAAAATCTTAAGATTGGTTTAAGAGGGTTTCGTAAAAGTGGCGTAGGTCCATCTAAAAATGTCCCTTAAGGCTTATCCTTAGCCACTAAGATCACCTTAACTAAGGAGGCTTCGTAAAACTGGGCCATTATAAAAATCGTGCCCACATGCTTACCCCCCCCCCCCCCCCCCCCCCGCTTCGCTTCAAAACTGTTGCTAATGGCGGGACATCTTAAGCTGACTGTCCATGTGCGACTATATACGTATGCGTAGTGCGTGAACTCTTGCGTACACGGATGAAATTAAACACACATCGAATAATCAAGGGCCTATCCATGTGTACGTTCGCGTATGCGTGTCCGTCTGCGTATGCGTATCGAATCGCTCGCTGCGCGATTTTTACGGACAACGGATGAGGAGATCCGTGTTTGACGTCATTTTCAGAGGTGTTCCCTGACCTAAATATCGCATAGTGGCTCCACGTGTTGTCAAAGATGTCTAATGCGGTAAGTTTTAGCTGTTTAGAATCTAAAATAACAAATGTACCCATCCAATATATACATTTATTTTATTTGTAACATTATTTATGAGCTATCGGAGTTCGTGTATAATTGTAAGGTGCATTAAGAAAGCTAGAATTAAACCCCGAATACGAATTCAAGTGCCAAGACCTAGGTCTACACTCTTAAAACATTAATTTGAAACCTCCCAACTCATTCCTTCTTTCGTGTTCTATGTCGTATATTCTATCGCATGTTTTCCTGATTTCAGGTATTATCTAAAATAACGCCTGTTCTCACTGAAAAGTTCATTGAACTCGTCAGAAAGAATGAAGCATTGTACGATGCTTCATCTCAAGGACGCTGTAAGGGCGCTGTAATGTTGTCCAACAGATAAACGTCCAAGGATTGACAGGTAACTGACAAAATAGTATGGCCCAAAACAATAGTCCGAACGGTACAAATTTTGGGAAAAGAAAATTTAAATGCCTACTTGAGAAAAATATTTCTAAATATAGTCAATCTTTCCTCTATTAGACAAAAAAATGCAAAACTCTAAATCACCATATCACTTTAACACGACAATTTCTTGGGGTATAGATCGTCATAAAACCCTTTGTTTGTAAAGTTGGAACTTACTTTTGTCAGGTGAAGATTTGAAAAAAAAAGTGGAGGACCCTCCGTGACACGTACGTTAGAAAAAGAAAAGAGATCGCAAATGCTAAGAGGTCTGGACGGCTCTGAAAGTCCTCATATGGAAATATATGGACATTTTGGGATTTCTTGACAAATTCATAAAAGAAAACAAGTAAGAATCGAAAAAGTTTTCTATATTATTATTTTCGAACCCACATTATAATCTTCTATAGAGGCCAATAAAAAAGTAATCCCCGCAAGCTTCGTCAGATATAGTTGTTGATAAATCATTCTTTGTGAGTCCAATATGTCTGAAGACCTATCTGAGGAGGAAGAAGTCTGTAGTGATGGCAACTCGGATACAGGAAACTATGACAGGTAAATGATTCAAATGATGAAATATTTATTTTACAGCGCCAATTAATGTACAATAGAAAACAGTTCGTTATACATCGTTTGACTGACATCGTATCTTACCATGATGCTGTTGATGGTATATCAGTCCTGTCAGCAGGAAAATCGATTCAGGGCCGATTGACCGAAAAACTAGGCCCCTATATAAGTTACAAGGGGACTTTGTCGAAGCACCCCCGCTGAACGTACGCGTTTTGCCAAGACAGTGGAGAGATCTTGATGAAATATTCGTTGAATCTTTGTCTGATTTCCGTTGCATAGTTTGTCGCATGGTTCCCTCTGCCATGGAAAGGTAGCAACTCTTCGTTTTGGTCGATCTCATAGTCTTGAAGTAGAGTTGATATTTGCGCAGGGTTGCTTTCCCTTTGTAGCATGTTATGCAAGGCACATGCAGCTTTGATGACGGCATTCGTTGCCCTGGGATTGATTGATATTTATTACGTACAGCTGAACTGTTAACATATGTATCTATTTCGATTGTCTTAGAATTTTCTCGATCTCTATTGTGACGTATTGTCTGTTTACAATGTTTCAAGTTTGGCCTAGTTCCCAACTGTTACTATGACGACTCCTTGGAAAGTTCTAGTCTCTATAGTGATGTGTGTGAAGTTAGCATCCCATTCCCCTTTCCCCTTTCGATTCAGGGCGAGTCCATTCACAAAAGAATAGGAGTACAGGAGTATCAGCGATAAATTGATGGTATGGATGGAATATCAGACGAATGGGAGTCTGGCCGAATGGGATTATAAAGCGAATGGGAGTCTGGCCGAATGGGATTATAAAGCGAATGGGATTATAAAGCGAATGGGAGTCTGGCTGAATGGGATTATGAACGAATGGGATTATAAAGCGAATGGGAGTCTGGCCGCATAGTATCATAAATTGAATGGGATGCGGATGGGAGTATGACTGAATGGGATTATGGGGCGAATGGGAGTATGAACGAATGGGATTATTAAGCGAATGGGAGTCTGGCCGAATGGGATTATGGGGCGAATGAGAGTCTGGTCGAATGGGATTATGAACGAATGGGATGTGACTGGGAGTATGACTGAATGGGATTATGAGGCGAATGGGAGTATGAACGAATGGGAGTGTGGCCGAATGGGATTATGAACAAATGGGATTATGGGGCGAATGGGAGTCTGGCCGAATGGGATTATGGGGGCGAATTGGAGTCTGGCCGAATGGGATTATGAACGAATGGGATTATAAAGCGAATGGGAGTCTGGCCGAATACGATTATGAATTGAATGGGATGTGAATGGGAGTATGACTGAATGGGATTATAAAGCGAATGGGAGTCTGGCTGAATGGGATTATGAACGAATGGGATTATAAACGAATGGGATCATAAAGCGAATGGGAGTCTGGCCGAATGGGATTATGGGTCGAATGGGAGTCTGGCCGAATGGGATTATGAACGAATTGGATGTGAATGGGAGTATGACTGAATGGGATTATGAACGAATGGGAGTATGAACGAATGGGAGTGTGGCCGAATGGGATTATGAATAAATGGGATTATAAACGAATGGGATTATAAAGCGAATGGGAGTCTGTCCGAATGGGAATATGAACGAATGGGATTATAAAGAAGAAACGCCGCCTGTTCGAGTGATCGAGTTTACATACATACATAATTTGATTATTTGGCGGCTACATTCTGTTCAATGATGTGCGCCACAACAATTCAGTATTAATTGTAGAGTTGATAGTAGACATCATTACATGAGACAAAGGAAGAGATTTCTGGATAACAACTTCTTATTTATTGATGATGGTTATCCAGAAATCTCTTACTATTACCGACTTCTAAATGCCTCTCAAACAAATCATTACATGAATTTCAGTTATAACACATACCGATAATGACAACTCTTTCGTATGCAGTAGAGTTAACAGTAGAAATCATGGAGTACATGGAGTTGACAGTAGACTTCATTACATGAATGTCAAACATATTCACCTATCGATAGTGGCAACTCATTTTACATTAAGTAGAAATAATTATATGAATTTCGAAAAGGTCACATGTCAGATTTTCAGACATCATCATGGAACATGCCAATAATGACAAGTAGTTTCAAGTTTGACAGGTCGGTGTTCCCGAATAATGACGTCATGGAATATTTGACAGACCGGTGATCCCCAATAATGACGTCATTGAATACTAGGAAATGCCTTGAATTTGAAACGTTATGAGAGTTTACGGCTTGCATTGAAAGCAATTGTTTAGATAAAACTTGTAGAAACATTAACTTTATTAAATAAAATGTCTTTCGGCACTTATAAATATAAAAGTAATTTATATTTAACTTTAAGTTTATATGAGTTTCCACGAGAATATCAACTAGAATTTAAAATGGCCGACATCGATAACTGTCATTTGACACAAAGATAAATAGAGCGGAGTTTACACTTAACTGACAGTTCTTGCGTAACAATACTATAAGGTTCGTGAAAACTAATCTTTTCTTTTAAAAATAAAGTCGTTAAAACACAAACATTATCACATAGTGAGGAAAGAAACGTTATGAAACAAATGACGCATTTACGAAATCTGGACCTTTCCTAACTTCGCCGGTTACCACAATATTATTCGGCCAGACTCCCATTAGTTTCATAATTACTTATAATCCCATTCGGCCAGACTCCCATTCGCTTTATAATCCCATTCGTTCATAATCCCATTCGACCAGACTCCCATTCGCTTTATAATCCCATTCGTTCATAATCCCATTCGGCCAGACTCCCATTTGCTTCATAATCCCATTCGGCCAGACTCCCATTCGCTTTATAATCCCATTCGTTCATAATCCCATTCGGCCAGACTCTCATTCGCTTCATAATCCCATTCGGCCAGACTTCCATTCGCTTCATAATCCCATTCAGCCAGACTCCCATTCGCTTTATAATCCCATTCGTTCATAATCCCATTCGGCCAGACTCCCATTCGCTTTATAATCCCATTCGTTCATAATCCCATCCGGCCAGACTCCCATTCGCTTTATAATCCCATTCGTCCATAATCCCATTCGACCAGACTCCCATTCGCTTTATAATCCCATTCGTTCATAATCCCATTCGGCCAGACTCCCATTCGCTTCATAATCCCATTCGGCCAGACTCCCATTCGCCCCATAATGCCATTTGTTCATAATCCCATTCGGCCACACTCCCATTCGTTCATACTCCCATTCGCCTCATAATCCCATTCAGTCATACTCCCAGTCACATCCCATTCGTTCATAATCCCATTCGGCCAGACTCCCATTCGCTTTATAATCCCATTCGCTTTATAATCCCATTCGTTCATAATCCCATTCGGCCAGACTCCCATTCGCTTTATAATCCCATTCGCTTTATAATCCCATTCGTTCATAATCCCATTCGGTCAGACTCCCATTCGCTTTATAATCCCATTCGTTCATAATCCCATCCGGCCAGACTCCTATTCGCTTTATAATCCCATTCGTTCATAATCCCATTCGACCAGTCTCCCATTCGCTTTATAATCCCATTCGTTCATAATCCCATTCGGCCAGACTCCCATTCGCTTCATAATCCCATTCGGCCAGACTCCCATTCGCTTTATAATCCCATTCGGCCAGACTCCCATTCGCTTTATAATCTCATTCGCTTTATAATCCCATTCGTTCATAATCCCATTCGGCCAGACTTCCATTCGCTTCATAATCCCATTCGGCCAGACTCCCATTCGCTTTATAATCCCATTCGCTTTATAATCCCATTCGTTCATAATCCCATTCGGCCAGACTCCCATTCCCTTTATAATCCCATTAGTTCATAATCCCATTCGCTTTATAATCCCATTCGTTCATAATCCCATTCGGCCAGACTCCCATTCGCTTTATAATCCCATTCGTTCATAATCCCATTCGCTTTATAATATAATCCCATTCGTTCATAATCCCATTCGGCCAGACTCCCATTCGCTTTATAATCCCATTCGTTCATAATCCCATTCGTTCATAATCCCATTCGGCCAGACTCCCATTCGCTTCATAATCCCATTCGGCCAGACTCCCATTCGCTTTATAATCCCATTCGTTCATAATCCCATTCTGGCAGACTCCCATTCGCTTTATAATCCCATTTGCTTTATAATCCCATTCGGCCAGACTCCTATTCGTCTATATTCCATCCATACCATCAATTTATCGCTGATACTCCTACACCCCTATTGTTTTGTGAATGAACTCGCCCATAATCGAATAGGGAAAGAAGAATGGGATGCTAACTTCACACACATTCTATAGTGAGGTAATCTCAGGCCTATAATTTTAATTCATAACCTGTTGTAATGCGTAGATCAAGAAGATTCTCGAAATACTCTATTTGTATGCAAACGCCCAGATCTTTCTGGAAGTACTGAGCGTGTATATAAGACGTTGTTTTATCGTTATTAGTCAGTCAGTTTCCAACTGGTCTCGGTGTGCTATATTTTGTTATGAGTCAGATTTATATTATATCTGAACTCCGTATGATACAGCTAGTAACCTGCTATCTTGAATAGGATATTCGACTTGTGACAGAGTCAGTTTCTATCTGGACTCGGAGAACTATAATAGAGTTCAGTTTTCTATCTGAACTCGGTACATACTATTTTGGATCTCGTCTGTGACAGAGTTGTGAATTGTACTCTTTGATACAACTCTGTACTCTTGGATTATAAGTCCATTCATATTCAGCCTGCTTTGTCAGTGATATCTGACTTGTGAATTCTATCAAGAATTTATCCTGTGGATTTACCAGTGTGTCTTCAAGATTCATTCTGGGGATCTATATTTCGTAAATTCGTGGTCATCGGATTTAAACCAGTGAACTTTGTGAAGGATTACAGATTTCTCTAACTGTAATTACTTAACTTGTATAAGTAAGTCATTTTGATATATGTTTTCTTTCCAACGTTTATGTAATATTTGCCTGTCCGTTTGCTTTTTAATATAAATCAAAATTTGTACATAAAATCTGCTGGTCTGTTGTTACTTCTTTTTATCATCATTCGGTATCGTAACAAAATTGGGGGCTTTATCCGGGAATATTTCGTAATTCATTGAGCGAGATTGTGCTCGGGAAAATTCTAAATTCTAAAACTCTTTTCAACTAAGCATTTAATCTTTGTTATACCAGCAGATTTTATTCACCATGTCTGATTTTAATCCAGACGTTTTCATGCAAGCGCCCGATCAGAATATTTTTGATTCTTTAAATTGGAACGATTTATTTTTGTTAGGCGAATATCTAGGGCTAAACTTAAAAAAATCCTCTTGTAAACAAATATTACAACATGATATTGCTCAAAATTTAGTTGAAATTGAAGCGTTTGACGAAAGTGCATTAAGTGAATATTTACCTGAATCAGATAAATCATGGCTATTTCAACAAGAAAAATTGAAAATGGATAAAGAAATAGAAATGCAAAAATTACTAATAGAAAAAGAAATGAGAGAGAAAGAACTAGAAAAAGAAATGATGCGAATGAAACTTGAAAATGAGAGGGAGATTGAAAAAATGAGAATTGAAAAGGAAATGGAAATTAGACATTCAGAAATTCAACAAAGGTCTGAAAGGGATTGTAAATTTGATATAGCTCATAATATTAGATTAGTTCCACCATTCCGTGAGAAAGATATTGACAAATATTTTTTATCATTTGAAAAAATATCTGAAAATTTTAACTGGCCTAAAGAATATTGGACTATGCTTTTAAAAAGCGTACTTGTCGGTAAAGCTATGGATGTGTATACATCATTATCTGTAGAGCAGTCTAAAATTTTTGAAACGGTCAAACATGCTATTTTACAATCTTTTGATCGAGGCTTATCGTCAAAAGTTCCGAAATTGTGAAAAAATAAAGATGAAACCTACACTGAATTTGCTAGGAAAAAGGAACAACTATTTGAGAGATGGTGTTTGTCTAAAGAGGTAAACCAAGATTACAACAATTTAAAAGACATTGTTTTAGTTGAAGAATTTAAATGTTGCATCCATAGTGATATTAGAACATATCTTGAGGAGAAGGGGGTGGATAATTTACAGTCTGCAGCAACCGCAGCCGACAACTACGCAGTCACTCACAAACTTCCATTTGAGAGAAAGTCAGGTAAACAACTTTCATGTAGAGATCCTCAACCGCGTTCTCAAAATTCTGTTAAGTCTAACAACAATTCTCAATTTAAAAATCAATCAAGACCACAAAATACTACTAATACTGGTAATAATGGCAATACTGGAAATGAAAATAGATTTCAGGATAACAAAGAATTTAGTAGAAGTACATATAATTATTGTAAAAAGCCTGGCCATCTGAAGTCTAATTGTTTTCAACATAAACGACAACAAAATCGTGATAATGATTATTCTAAACCAACTGGATTGTTTCTTGTGGATACCGACAATACACAACAGGCAGTTACATGTACTTGTGGACATCCTCCACCTAAAGACCTTAGTATAGACAACCAAATGATGAAGATTCATTTAAACCAACAGGATTATGTGTACTGAATAGTGATAGTACTAAACAAGCTGTTAGCTATGTTAAACCACCTATTAAAGATGAAAAACACCCGACAAACCTCTGGGACAATCTTTCCAACAGTTTGCTCACCAACACGATATGAGTAGGCCAGATATCTGAAGCTTTCATCAGTTGCCAAGTACCTGTAGAAAGAAAATTTCGCACGTGTAGTTGTTAATTGTTGTTTTATCTATATATATGTTTCAGCCAAAACAGTGTGGTGTCTGAAATATGGCCAAGTCCAGGATCTGACACGCCTATTAGTCGGCCTCAATCTCCCTTGCCCCAAATTACCTCAACCCCAATTGTGAAAACGATGAAGAAAAAACCCACTCTGAAGAGGAAGGGAGAGAGGAAATCCGATGACCAGTTCGAGACCACTTTTTGGAATTGGCGAAAGCCCATACTCGTCGTATTCAAACAGAAACCCAAACCGGACCCAAAGATGCTATAGACTGCTTTTTTGAGAGTTGCGCGTTAAGGGCTTAAAAAGCTTACAGTTGAAAAGCATGGTTGGATGCAAATGCAAGTTTCAACCATTTTGTATCGGCTTGAAAGTCAGACAAACCCAATTGCTTGCACAAATACGTCAGGACAAGGGTATGTCCAACTCGCGGAGATGTATTATCTATGGCTACACTGTAAAAACGCGCCGTTGAGGGCGTTTAGAAAATAAGCGGGTAGTATTTAGAAAGAAAACACATCCCGTTGATTTCTTAAGCATTGGCGTTTAGTTTATCAACGCCGTTGACCAACATCGTTAAAAAGTAAACGATCTAAATGCGTTTCGAAAACTATCTAAACGCGTTTAGATTTTTTCATTTGATTGTAGGGATGATTATATGAAGTACACCGCTGTTTGTCGGTTGTAAACCTTCGATTGGAACGTACCCGTGATTTATATTTTTGTCATATTTTGTTTTCTTTTCATTTAATGTCATAATTATTCACGTCAACAATGAAAACAGACTCGTTTAAAATTTTGAGAAACCACATCGACTTTACATCCGGGTAAATAAACACGTGACGTCATACGATGTTGTCTGCTGGTTCTGTTGGTGTTGGAGAGAGAAACACAAGACGTACAATCCACGACATCCTGGTTAAGGTTTTTCGTTATTGGTACTTTTGAATTCGGTAAGACATTTACTAGTAAGATTCTGAAAAAAGTAATGCCAAATAGTTCATCTTTTTCTAATGTTTAATTGCCATTTAGAAATTTCTAGTCTGCTTGCATAATCATCCCATTTTGTTTACCCTAACGTTTAGAACTGTTTCTTAAACTCAAAAGATTTTCTTGAGAAAGATTAGCGCCGCTTTCACCCGATGCGATTCGTTGTAACGGCTTGTCGAAATCGATTGAACTGAACCGTGTGACCGGTAAATTAGATTCGATTTTAGGCTTTACGCTTAGCCGTTCAAATCAGAGGCTTGCGGAGTGCTCTCCCCTTACCCCCCATCTAATAGACCATTTCGCTATTAAATCGGCGCAAGGGATTCTGGGATAGCGCAAATGTTAACAAACCGCCAGAATGGCGAAAGCGAGTACGTTTGACAGCATCAACATGTGGAATTGTGCTGCATTGAAGAATTTTTGTCGGAAAAAAGGTTTGATTTTGAATGGAAAGAAAGAGGAGTTAGTTGCCCGTGTATTCGCTGCGAAGGAGATGAAGTTGCCCGACGTGATTACAAAGGAGGAGGAGAGAAAGCTGAAGGCGGTAGACTACTCCCACCTTCTACAGACGTCGATCGGCCGTCGACCGGATCCTTACGATCTAACAGACTGGTGTAGGGAAGAAAGTGGGAAATGTAGTTGGCCGCCAACAATGTATTGTGATATCTGTACGTACTTCCTCACTTTGACTGGGGACATCAACCGATCAGTCAGCAAGACAGCACTAAATGCTTATAAAGAAGGCAAGGCCTTCAGCTACTTCGATTGTGGGTGGCTGAAAGAAGTAATGTACAGAGCCCTTTCTGTTACGTGAAAAGTAAATGTACTCCTTCGCAACGAATTAATGATGTGCCACACGATGTGTGGATTATGCTGAATAAAAAGACAGGCGCTATATTGTACCTGTTTTGCAGGGTATGTACAGTTACCATTTATCAAGAGTTATCGTTTTTGTTCATTAGTTACTTCTATTATCTGTTCTGTATTTCATTTCACTTTAAATAAAATTAACCTTGTTGATTCAAGTTACATTTACAGATTGTTTCGTACACACCTGGAAGCTTCAGAAAACAATCAACATAAATGTAATTTTATTGACAAGAATCTCACTGGATTGGAAACTTTATTGTCACGTATAAAATTAAGATAAGTAACAAATCCAAGCACTCATACAGTCCATGTATATTATACTTTTACAATTTACACACATCTTCTGTAAGCTGATACGCTTATTTAATGCATTACTTTTTTAGTCGAAGTCATACTTTTACTGGGAATAACTGTTAAAACTTTGTACAGAAAAATGATCACAAAAGAATAAAAATACTTCTGCCTGTGTTGCGATATTTTTTTTAATTGTTCATCAGGATTGTTTATAGTGAATTTGTTGTTGGATTTTTTTTTTGTTTTGAGTTGTTTTTTTGTTATTTTTTCATGTTTGGAGATCTTTCAATTAAAGCTTTATGGAAAAAGGTATGTTATATCTGATTTATCCTGGTAAGTTTTCAAGGTGTGTAACAAAGTTAAACAGAAAAAGCCTATACATTTAATGACATGTATTTACAGCTGTTCATACGTTTCAAAACTAAACTTTAAAAATTTGAAATCTTTTTTGATCCCTTTGCTATTAGAAATGATATTTTTGCTCAGTTGTATTTCACAAACACAAACTATACCTTTAAATCCGGGTTCCCAATATGTACAAAATTCTAAAATGCAGTATTTACATAATGTTTCTCTTGCTTTTTCCAGACTTGGATCCACATGTAACCATGTTGCAGCCATTCTCTTTAAAATGGATTTTTTTCTGGAGGCAGGGCATGACACGCAAATCATGTACAGATTTGCCTTGTCAATGGAACAAGTATGGAGAAGAGAAACCTTTGGGTAAACCTTTTAAGGTTGAAGAATTTGACATTCGAAAACCACGATTTGGCAAAAATATTATTAACAAATGTAATTCTAACAAAAAAACCCTTCTATAGAAAATATAGACCCATTTTCTTTTTCTGAACTTTCTGATGCTTTAATCAGTCTTGTCCTGAGGCTGTTGTGTTTCAAGGACAGAAACAAACCTCACCTGATGATGTAATCCATGTTGAAGTGTCCACATCTATTTCTAAATCATTGTTTGAACTTTTTCGTAATTGTGAAAGTCAGGAAGAAATCTTTATGATATTGTCTAGTCTCACTCGAGAAGAAGTAAGTATTATCGAAAAGGCCACTAGAGGACAAAGTTTAAATGATGAATGGATAAATCAAAGAATGTATAGAATAACTTCTTCCATTGTTCACAATGTTTGTACTAGGATGAAAACCTTGGAAAGTAAATCCTCTAAAAGAAATAAAGATCCAACTTGTCTCTTAAACAGAATTATTAAACATAGAAAATATGATTTTAATAATGTTCCACAACTTAAGTATGGAAAGGAAATGGAGAGTGAAGCCAGAAATCATTACCAGAAAATAATGTCAAGTATGTAGAATGTCAGTCAACATCAGGTACAGGTACAGCTGAATCTACAGCTCCTACTGCTAATTTAAACATTAGCCATTTATTTAGTAGAGAACAAACTGGCCCAAAAACAAAAAGAAGAAAAGTCCTGAAAAAAAACTCAGAGCCTGTTTATCTATGTGGTAGTTGTGCGGAGGTTTGTGAACCTCTTGAGGCCATTGAGGCTGGGTCAGATAATAGTGTTCAATGTGATATCTGTTTAATTTGGTACCATTTCATGTGTGTATTACATTCATACAACAATGATGACGATGACAAAGAGATTGACTGGGTGTGTCATAAATGTAAAGAAAATGAAACATGATTTTGACTGGTAGTATACAATTGTAATTTATTTTATTTTACACCTTATTTTATCAACTTTGTGATTTTTATTAATCAACAAATTAAAATGGCCAAACAGTAATCTATCATGTATGCTAAATAAATTAAAAAGAATGAACACTTGTACTAAGTGAGAGCACGAGTCATTGTATTTTTCTCCCCAAAATATTTTGGGTACCAAAAAATGAAAGGCCCTGGCTTAGATAAAATTTGATTTTATAAGGGGTGGATATAGGTTGATTAACGCTGAACAGAGGTTTAAATATCATCAATTAATGGTAGCACGTTTATTGGTAGAGTGTCTGATAAGATGCGAAACCATTTTAACCTATTTATTGCACGCTCCACATGAATCCTTAGATTTGCTACTGTTTTAGTTTTTCGTACCTTGTCACTGGTCATTTGCTCAGCCCCTCTAGCACCAGGTGGAATATATAAGTGTGTTCGCCTTAACATTAACTCTTCAGCTATCGGGAAACCCCTATCTGCTAGAATAACCTCACCTGGCTGAATTGTTTCTAAATAACCAGAATTATTCACAATATGCTTGTCACTTACTCTGCCACCCCAAGCTTTTGATTTGAATTGAATTATACCTGTGGGTGAAATGTCTAACAAAACTTTAACCGTATTATGTTGTTTATAGTCTGACCATGTGGCAACTTGTATGTCAAGACTATTTGGCTTCTCAATAAACATTTCTGAGCAATCTATTATTCCTCTAACATTAGGAATTGATTTCTTAAAGCATTCAGACAATGTTTTTTTAACTTCTTCTTAAATCAAGTTTTTTAACACGTGAGACAGAAATTTTACCCAGGTAGTGAATGTTTGACTAGCAACTGTCAAACTTATGCGAAAAAAGTCAGATAGTAAATCCAAAGTGAGATTAAGTCTCAGTTTTAGCAGAGTTAACATAAACTCATGTTTGACAGACAGTTTGCGGGTCGGTCCAGGTTTACCCTCTGACTGTTTGCTCTTTTTGACTTTGGTTGATACTATGCGGATTTTACTTTGACCTTTCCAATATTTGAGATTTTTACACTTTGCTTTCAAAATGGGTAACAGTTTGTTAAACACTCGTCTATTTGGTAAACCAAGGTACAGACGAACCTTCTTGTCAGAGTTTGGGATAAAGTCAATAAAAGAACGTCGATACACAGTCTTACTGGTTTCAATTTGTCTCTCTAAATCTCTGATTTTTTCTTGCATTCGGCAAATTTGTAGCTCTTTTCTTATGCAACCACTACAAGCACAGTTCTGTGAACAGTCACAATGGTAAGCGAATGCATACTGGTGATCTATTGAAATGCAGTCTTGCAAAGAAATGTTGTTCATTAGGTGGACATCAGTATCAGTTTCCTTATCTACCGCAAGAGGTACATCAGATCTTATTTTAGGCGGCCTTCTGAAAAGTGTTTGTTTTGGGAACAGGTCATAACCCATTTTAACCACTGGGTAAGGATTCAAACTAGTTGGTTTTCCCTCCATAAAATGCTCAGAGCAAATTCTAGTGTGTTTTTTAGGGTTCCAATCCCCTTTCCCATCCTTCCTATTAACATTCCGTATCCAAACTGCCCTAGTTGTCTTTTCAGTAGGAAATGGTAATAACCTGCAAGGGGAAAAATATTTACTGAATGGTATATATGATATATACTCCCTAGCAGCAAACAATACTAAGTAAACCCCCTCGTCCCAATCTTTTTCAAACTGAAAGCAATAGCTTTTAAGCATGGTTTTAAGTGCCTGATGAAAACGCTCTAAAGCCCCTTGGGACTGAAGATGGTAAGCACTCGAGGTGTAGTGCTTAATGCCAAGCTCAAACATAACTTGTTGAAAAATATTTGACGTAAAGTTTGAACTTTGGTCTGATTGAATAGACCTGGGTAATCCTACTACTGTAAAGAATCTAATCAAAGCCTTTACTATTGTTTGTGACGTAATACGTCTTAGGGGTATGGCTTCAGGAAATCTGGTTGAAGCGCACATTATGGTCGACAAAAATTGATTGCCTGACTTGGTTTTATTTAAAGGGCCTACACAGTAAATAATTACTCTACTAAAGGGCTCCTCGAATACAGGTACAGGCTTTAAAGGTGCCGATGGTATGGTTTGATTTGGCTTTCATACCATTTGACACGTGTGACATGTGCGACAGAAATACTTTGTATCTTTCCTTAATTTCGGCCAAAAGAAATGTAGGATTTTGTTGTAAGTTTTACTAACACCCAAATGACCGGCTAAAGGATTGTCGTGTGCTAATTGTAAAATTTCATTTCGAAAAGGTTTAGGAACAGCAACCTGATGAACTACTTGCCACAATTGATCAGCTGGTGCATCCCTCAGCCTCCATTTTCGAAGCAAAACCCCTTTCTGAACGAAATAACAGTTTGGAACTTTTTCAGCTTCATTCTCAGTATTGGTATCTTCCACAACGCCGACAAATCAGAATCACTTCGTTGTTGAGCAACTAATTCATCCCTGCTAGTAATAAAGGGATCAACATTTAATTTCTGAGAATTTTCAGGAAGGGAATATGAAGTACTACTCTCATGATCTCCAAGATTTATTGGGTCCTCTAAATGGCCAATAAAGGTTTCACCTAGCTCAATACCACTTTCAAAATTATTACACTTTTCCTTCGACTTACTAAACATTGACCTTGTAACTGCACAAACTGGATACAAATTACTATCTTCATCATCAGACTGTTGGAAACTACAGTTATTAGGTTCGTAATTTCTGAAGGGATTCTCTAACATACAAGGCTCGGCAACAACTTTCCCTCCAGCAATATCATTCCCTAAAATTAGGCAAATACCAGGAATGGGCAAACTAGGTCGGATCCCAATGGTTACATAACCTTCAAACAACTCTGATTTTAAGTAAATTCTATGTAACGGAACGTTAACGAATCCCAACTCGACACCCTGAATTAGTACATTGTTACCGGTCCAACTGTTGTTAGAAAAGGGAAGACTACTCTCTAACACCAAAGATTGTGTAGCCCCAGTATCTCTCAACTGTAACTGACTGGCCCTTGTCACTATCACTCAATGAAACTAACCCATTTGACACAAAAGGTTTATAATCTTCACTAATTTCCTTAACACCAATATATTTACGAGACTCAACAATGACTTCGGATTCCGACTGACCCGGGTTAATCTTAGTTATACCTACGAGGACATTACTAGATAATGTGTTCCTCTCTTATCTCTGTAAAGAGACCAACAGTTTGATAATATATGACCGGGTTTCTTACAATATCTACAAACCTCCCTATAATCATTTGTTTCTTGTCTCTTTCCCATATAACCTCTTCCAGACTCTGGCATTTTCCTATAATTGCCCTGAAAATCATTCTGGATGGGAAATCTAGAATTAATATCGACCTTATGTGTTAGCCAGTAATCATCGGCCAATTTAGCGGCTGACCCCAAGTCCACCACGGTATGTTCGTCTAAAAATGTTTTTACGTCAGGATGTATACAAGCCTTAAAGTCTTCCAACAGGATCATCTGTTGGAGATTTTCAAAACTACTACCGACTTCTAGAGCAGAACACCACCTATTAAACAAATTTTCCTTTTCCCTGGCAAACTCTAAGACAGTGTGATCTCGTTTGATACAACTACGAAACTTTTGTCTCTAAGCCTCGGGGACTAGCTCATACGCCTGTAAAATGCGTTTTTTGACACTGGCATAATCTAAACTCATATCTAATGGCAAAGACGAGTAAAGCTCTTGAGCTTTTCCTTCTAAAACGCATTGCAACAACAACGTCCCAACATTAGGCGGCCAACTCAAACTAGTAGCTACCTTCTCAAAGTGTGAAAAAAATTATCAACCTCGCTCTCTTTGAATGGAGGCACCAAACGGATGTATTTACTAACATCAAACGTATCATTTATACGGGGTTGTACAGCTGTTTGGGCATGTTCAAACTCTAGACGTTTTAATTTTAGCTGAAATTCTAATTCTTTTTCTTGCATAAGCCTCTCATTCTCTAATTCTAAACGGCGTATTTCAATATCATTGCTTTTAGGGTTGAAATTTCTAGCACTAATTGAAAGGGCCGTCTCCGGTAAAACACCAGGTTCTCAACAAGTAACTTTTTAATTACATCTTTCTTAAGGCCTTGTTTAATTTCTTGAATGTGGTAATACTCAGCTAATGATAATAAGTCGGACTTTTTTTAATTTTTTAGTTCCTCAAAAGCGGGAGACTTAACGAATTTGTCTAACTCAAACGGCATGGCTAACATTTTGCTGTGTCTATTTTTTTAACACTTCCTGGACAAGCCCCCAATTTCCTGTTACGTAATGACTTGCTTGCTTATAAGGCGGACTATTGACCAAAACGACAAGTAAAAGCTAGCAATACATTACGACAGGAAGACAGCAAAATAATAGCCATGACACCGGAGATACACAAAACATTATACATTTATTACAACATAAAACAAAACACTAGAACAAACAAAAGGCAATACAATGGGACATAGAGGGTCAGATAAATCATAAATGTTAATTTGTCATTTGGCTTAATGAGAGTTATAATTACCGCACTTTTCGTTGGGGCCCATTTTTATGAACGCGCACAGATTTCTGGAATCAATCAAGAATCACAACAAGAACTCCAACGAAGAAACCGATCGTTAATCCATTACAGCAGGGTTTCCCTCGTCGATACCGTAAATCCTATTTAACACAGTCAAGGTACATCTGTCCTTCGTCGATACCGTAAATCTCATTTAACACAGTCAAGGGACATCACACAAAGTATACAGGTTTACAAAACATAGGCCTACATCGGGCGTCTAAACAATATCACATTCAAACATGAACTGCCACTAGCTGACCATCCCTGTATCCTCCGAAGAAGCGGTCGCAAACCAGGGCATACGGTTTCGTGTGGTATTACACGAAGATCAATCAAATTTCTTACTGGATTCATTTATATATATGAGAAATTCGTAACAATGTAAACCACAACATGATTGGCTACCGATTCGCATAGCTGTGAGTTATACTGCCAATCACTTGTAATCTAACAAGGATGTCTTCAAGTTATTACATAAAAGGAAAACGAACGTATTATGCCTACGCTGAGAACGCAAGCTTGTGTTTTGATTAGTTGAACTTGGAAAATCATGTTTGTTAACCGATCAGCAGTAAGTTGGGTCATAATTTCACTAGTTGATTATGACAAAAATAACACACTGCATGAGAGTGAAATTATGGGGGGTGTAGTGTGAGAAAATATAATAATAGCATATTATAACTATTCAATAAAGAGGGACAGTGAATAACAGTTAATACACTGGAGAGCTAAATATATTCTATCAATATTGAAAAAAAATAGTGAAACTATTTTTTTTTCAAATACATAAAGCTATGGGGAAAAAGTATAGTATTTTGAAAGGAAATATCTAAAATATCTATAATTTGTATAGGATTTTGTGTTCAATAATTATAGTTAATAATGATATTGTCATTAATTTGTTATTAAACAACATATATTTTTTGTTTCAGATTAAGCTGTTTTTCACTGCAGTAAAATCCTATCTGCCATGTCATTATGGTTCATGCAAAATAAAAAAATGAGGATGTGCAGAAACACTAGAGGGTGTCAAGAACTATCTGAGAACATTGAATATAAAAGTTAAAGGTTTATTACATTGAACTATGCTACCATGTCCTCAACATATCAGACTGGGGAACATTACCAAGACTTCGACATCAAGTTAATTTGCACATTGATTGATGCCGTGGATTTCTTCATTTATTTTGTAAAAATTGGACAAAATATATACTGGTACGGAAACTTGGATTAATCAACAAGAGATCCCTTAAAGGGATCTTAACGCGCGCGTTATCTATTCATATTAAATTGATTGATTGATTGTTTGGTGTTTTACGCTGCGCTCAAGATTATTTCACTTATATGGCGGCGTTGCCAGTTTTATTGTGGGAGGAAACCGGGCTCTATGCCCGGAGGAAACCCACGACCTTCCGTTGGTAACTGGCAACCATCCCACATAGGTCGTCTATTCATATTAAAGATTGTTACAGCAATAACTGGATATAGGAATTCGGGCCTACATAAAAAAATCTTATTCCAGGGAGATAACTATTGTTGAGGAAAATTAAATTGTGAATTGCAAAGTAAGCTCCCCTTGAAATTTTGGTTGAAAACAACATTGCCACCTGGTAGCCATCTTCAATATGCTAATGAAATGATAATGTACGGTGCACAGCTAGAACTTGATTGATTGTTTGGTGTTTTACGCTGCGCTCAAGATTATTTCACTTATATGGCGGCGTTGCCAGTTTTATTGTGGGAGGAAACCAGGCTCTATGCCCGGAGGAAACCCACGACCTTCCGTTGGTAACTGGCAACCATCCCACATAGGTCGTCTATTCATATTAAAGATTGTTACAGCAATAACTGGATATAGGAATTCGGGCCTACATAAAAAATCTTATTCCAGGGAGATAACTATTGTTGAGGAAAATTAAATTGTGAATTGCAAAGTAAGCTCCCCTTGAAATTTTGGTTGAAAACAACATTGCCACCTGGTAGCCATCTTCAATATGCTAATGAAATGATAATGTACGGTGCACAGCTAGAACTTAGAGGGATGATGTGTGTCATGTTTGGTTAAGATCAGGTCAGTAGTTTTCTTGGAATAATGAGAATAAGTTTCATTTTCAAATTTGGTTAAAAAACAACATTGCTTCCTGGCGGCCATATTTAATAAGCAAATGAGAAGAACATGTAGGGTGCACCACTAGATCAGAGGGAGATAATGTCGGCCAAGTTTGGTCAAAATCAGACCAGTAGTTTTCTTAGAATAGAAGTAAAAAAAAAACAATATCGCACTCCTGGCGGCCATATTGAATATGCAAATGAGATCAAAATGAACGGTGCATAACTAGACCATAGTGTGATAATTTATGTTGATTTTGATTAATGTCAGGTAGTTTTCTTGGAAAAAAAGTAACAAAAAAATATATCGCCCCCTGGCGGCTATATTGAATTTGCAAATGAGATGAAAATGTATGGTGCACAACTAGACCATAGGGTGATGTATGTTCAGTTTGATTAAGATTGTTTTATTGGAATAAAGGTAACAAGCAAAAGTTTTCTTGCAATAAACGAAAAAAAAAACATCTCCACCTGGCAACCATATTGCAAATGAGATGAAAATGTACGGTGCACAACTAGACCATAGGGTGAGATGATGTATGTTAAGTTTGATTAAGATTGGACAGGTAGTTTTCTTGGAATAAAGGTAACAAAGAAAAACAATATCACCCCCTAGTGGCCATATTGAATATACAAATGAGATGAAAATGTACGGTATACAACTAGACCGTAGAGTGATGATGTACGTTGAGTTTGATTAAGATTGGACTAATAGTTTTCTTGGAATAAAGGTAACTACCGAAAGTTTTCTTGCAATAAACGTAACAAATAAAAACAACATCTCCCCCTGGTGGTCATATTGTTTATGCAAATGAGATGAAAATGTACTATGCACAACTAGACCATAGGGTGATGATGTATGTTAAGTTTGATTAAGATTGGACAGGTAGTTTTCTTGGAATAAAGGTAACAAAGAAAAACAACATCGCCCCCTGGTGGCCATATTGAATATGCAAATGAGATGAAACTGTACGATGCACAACTAGACTATATGGAGATAATATCAGTCAAGTTTGATGAAAATCGGACTAGTAGTTTCCTTGGAATAAAGGTAACAAAAAAAAGAATATCGCCCCCTGGTGGCCATATTGAATATGCAAATGAGATGAAAATGTACTGTGAACAACTAGACCGTAGGGTGATGATGCATGTTGAGTTTGATTAAGATTGGACTAATAGTTTTCTTGGAATAAAGGTAACTACCGAAAGTTTTCTTGCAATAAACGTAACAAAGAAAAACAACATCTCCCTCTGACGGCCATATTGTTTATGCAAATGAGATGAAAATGTACGGTGCACAACTAGACCATAGGGTGATGTTGTATGTTAAGTTTGATTAAGATTGCACAGGTAGTTTTCTTGGAATAAAGGTAACAAAGAAAGTCGATTCTACCCCGATAATTGAGAAAAATGAGGAAAAAGTGACCTGTTGTTGATTGCCGTTCCTTTTCCCTCCCTCTGGACAGAGTGGGAACTTTTAACCAATCAACGATAAGCTTTGGTCACGTGCAACGGTTGACCCAGATATTTTGAAGCAGAATGACATAATGTCACTATGGCTACCGCTTTGACAGGCTGGGTTGCTGACGACGCTATCGGGGGAAATGTTGTGAAATCAACCCTTTGGTGACTGTATACGTTCATGACAGCCCAGTTTTCAATATAAAAGGACAGAATATAACCACACTCACAACATTATCAGGTTAAATCCTTCATTTTGTATGATAACAAGCAAAAGATCACTTCTTCCGGGGGAGGTAAACCTACCAGCCGATGTTGCACTACAGACTCGATGTTGTTTGAAAAGTCATCTCTACTTAACATGTATATTTGCACACGGCACGCACATGCAGGAGGGGTAGAATGTATGTTAAGTTTGATTAAGATTGGACTGGTAGTTTTCTTGGAATAAAGGTAACAAGCAAAAAGTTAACGGACGGACGACGGACGACGGGCCACGGAAAAGCGATTTGAATAGCCCTCCATCAGAATGATGGCGGGCTAAAAATAGAAAAAGGGCGCCATTTACGTTTATCAGAACGTGTTTGCCCATTTTGCCCAGGTATCCTAGTAGATGAACATCATTTCATAATTGCATGTACAAATTATAAAGATTTACGTACAGCTTTATTTTCTCAAATCATTGATATTTGTCCTATATTTAGTACTTTAAATGATCATGAAAAGTTCATTTTCACATTACTTAAAGGGGCATGAGCTGCCGAAATTCACACTTTTTTCATCATTTCTGATCGTCGCGACAGTAAGAGGCTTTGAAGGCCATCGAAAAACTAAATGATTGGCGTTGGAATGAAGAAAATCCATACAGTATGTGGCCTGTACGAACCGAAAACGTGTTCGAAATGTAAACAAAATTTAAATAACCGGGACGACCATTCATTCATTCTAAGCCAAAGTTAGATCAAAACAATACTTTATCGTACATTTTCGAGACTATAAGCACTAAAAAGCTTCTGAATTATACGTCTTGAGTAAAATAGCCAATAATTTCAACTTTCTGTGTTAGCGCCAAAATATCAACATTTTGGCAGCTCATGCCCCTTTAACAATATATGTCAGTCAATTCAACTGGCCACTAACAAACGACATCCCACATGATAAACATGCTGTTGTGCACAGGCCCTCCTATTAATTCAATAATCTATATGTTTCTGTATTCTCTTTGTTAACTTAATGCTGTTGCTCTTTTTAAATTGATATACACTGCCTTTCACTTGGTGTTTTGTACAGTGAAATTGAATTAAATGTAAGCCAATTAGAAAATAAGATTGCTATTTGAATAACCGTTAAAGTTTCAAGAGACATTTCTTCTTTAACAGAATCTAATGTGTAATTTTCAGATTTGAGAACCCTTTATAATTGATATGCTGTTACCAAATTAGTTATGTCACATTGTCCTGTATAAATATATATATAATGTACGAGATAAAATGTTATAATCTATTACATATCTGTTCAATGCATATCTGTTCAATTCTAGAGCATTTTTGTTTTCTGTTGATGGTGGGAGAGAGGGGAGTGGGTTCCTTGGGGTAGTTGTGTAGAGAGATAAAGTGTCTCACTCCGACGCGTCCCAAGCCTTCCATCCCTGGGCCTTCGGTTTGAATCCTACTCAGTTAAAATAATAAAAATGGAGAAACAAAATGAGAGGGTTTTCAATATAAGCAAGTACCTGAAACGTCAGATGTTTCCATGAGGCAAAAAAGCCTGGCTTCCTCATCAAACACTGCACCTCGCAATAATGAAATTAAATAATTCAGACCGTCATAGAGGTTGAACATCAATCAACAAGTGGAAGGTCAGGATTTCACATTTCTAGCCCCCTAATAATTGAAATAAATCTTGGATTATTGGGTAGGATAAAAAATTCAATGGTCAATCCACTCAAAATTGGTTGGGAAAGATAACTTATAAAATTGTGCATCTACCTAACAAGAATTTCTTTCCATGTTACTTTTCACCAGCCCCGATAGCTCAGTCGGTAGAGCGTCCGCTTCAGGCCTGGGAGATCCGGGTTCAAGCCTGGGTCGAGTCAGACCAAAGACTTTAACAGTGGTAGCTGCTGCTGCTTCGCTTGGCGCTCAGCAATAGGAGTTAGAGCAGCGACTGGTTGGTCCGGTGTCAGTATACTGTGACTGGGTGAGGGGGCTTGCTTGTTGTCTTCGGCAAGTCGTCTCCGTGAGGCAGCACCTAAAAGAGTGGTGGAAATCCGCCCTGCAACAAGGAGACAACGTCTTCATATAACTGAAATACTGTTGAGCAGGACGTAAAAAACGCAAATCACTCACTCACTCACCCATGTTACTTTTCTACTTCATTTATCCTTTTTTTTTTTTCTAAACATTTTATTTGTTATAAGAGCACACATTAAGCCAAGGCTTATGCCGTGTACATTCTACAAAGTATACACAATTGTGGAAATGACAAACAAGAAATCAAAAGCAAAAAAAAAAAAACATCAAAAATAAGAATGAAGAAAATATACATATGATCCAAACTATGTGAAGGTGGAGTAGATAAATAACCGAGAATCGATATATACAATGGGAATTACATGGGATAGTGTGGGCATGGTCCGTTTGGTCGGCTTTCGGTACGATCTAAATGAATCGCTTCGTGGAAGAAATAAACGTACAGACGGACGACATAACAACAGCATTTTGATGTTTACTAAATTCAGAACTACCATACAATAGATTAGTTGCACTGATAGGCTCAGCACACCCTGATAGTCGAATCGATCGTAGCATTTCTTCTCGCTGAGTAATGAACCGCGGGCAAATCAAAAGGAAATGATCAGCTGTCTCCGAAGAAAATCCACAAAAAACATCTTGGGGAGTCAGAAACAAAATTGTTAAATAGATCGTCATGCAGGGAACTACAACCATTTCTCATCCGAGAAAGGATAATATTACTTAGGCGATCGCCTATGTAGTACCATGATGGAGGAGCTGCCTGGCTATACATCTGCAATATTTTGAATTTGAATACTTTGTGGTCAGTTATATTTTTAATATTATTTGGTAAGCTATTCCATTCACGGATGGTTGTTGGAAAAAAAGATTTACTAAAAGTGGCAGTATTACAGAATAAAGTTGTATAATTATTGTGAGACCTTTGGGGATAATGATTTCGAGCCGAAACTGTTTGTGGTAGCTTATTGTAAAGATGTAAGTTGGTTTTATTGTTAACTATTTGGTGGAATGCACTTAATCTATGAATCTTCCGTCGCTGCCTTAGAGTGGTGAAACCGGATTCCTCGTAAAGAAGTGAGCTTGCCGCGCTTTTAGTTAATCCGGTAATAACCCGAAGGCAGTCTTTTTGGAGAAGTTCTAATGAATTTACCTGGTATTCAGGTAGATTATCCCAGACAACATCTGCGTATTCTAAAGCTGGTCGAATGAAGCCCTTGTACATAATTTCTAGACACTTTCGGCTAAGACGATATTTCATACCTCTGAAGAGTGAAATTTTTTTATGCGATGATGCAATAAGATTTTCAATATGGCTGTACCAATTTCCGAGATGGTTAAAGGTCAAGCCTAAATGTTTGTGGGTCTCGGTTGTACTGATTGCACTACCCATGAAATTACAATCGACATTGGATGGCTGATGTCGTCTGGAGCAAAGAAGTAACTTTGTTTTTGATGCATTAAATGAGACCCTCCAGCGATTAGCCCATGCCTGTATGGACTGCAAGTCCTTCTCAATCGAGTTCGTTATTTCAGGCTGCAACAATTCGTCAGATATAACATACAGGGTGGTATCATCAGCAAATAACCGAATATTATTAATAATTGATCTTGGTAAGTCATTTATAAAAATGATAAATAAAAGGGGTCCTAGGACAGAGCCTTGAGGCACTCCTGCAGACAACCCATTCAAGTTGGATGCAAATCCATTTAAAACAACTCGTTGTTTTTTATTGTCCAGGTATGAAGAAAACCAATTTAGAAGATTGCCACCAATTCCCATATTCAAAAGTTTAGCCAATAATCCCCCATGCCAAACTCTATCGAAAGCTTTCGATATGTCAAAGAAAAGAAATAAAACTTCTTTACCATCGTCCAGAGCTTTAGCTAAATCAAAGTAGATATCTAGCAACTGAAAAACTGTTGATTTGCCTGGCAAGAAACCATACTGATATGCTGAAACCTCGTCGTGTATAAAAGCAAACACATATTTAAAGATTACGCGCTCGAAGACTTTGCTTAGACAACTTAAAAGGGAGATAGGACGATAATTGCTTGGACAAGAAGTATCTCCTGATTTGAAGATAGGTGTGACGTTTGCCACCTTCCATGCAGAAGGATATGAACCTTTTTCTAGAGAAAAATTAAATAATTTTGTTAGGGGTTTAACTAAGGCAAACCGTGCTTCGTATAAAACTTTTGGGCTTATCCCATCCGGCCCGAGTGCCGTGTTAGTGTCGATTCCCTCCAATTCACTAAGTACATCGCCCTCAGAAATGAGTATCTCGGAAAGGTGGGGACCGTCATAATGAGGCAAAATCGGGGGATCGTTAGGCGCACATTGATCAGTAGTGCATACAGATGAAAAATAGTCATTCAATAATCTTGCTTTGGTTTCAGGTTCGTATACAAATTCACCCACTTAATTTCTTAATGAGGGTATTTGGTTAAAATTTGCATTCGAATTCTTTAAGTACGCTTTGCAGATCTTCCACCAGAACTTTTTATCTACATTACCATTCGATATTTGCTTTGAGATTTTTTCATCGTAAGTACGTTTCGCTTGTCTTATAATAATGTTTACGTGATTTCTTTGTTCTTTGTAATTTTGCACATTTCTTTCAGTCTTAAATTTTCTGGATCGTTTAAACAGCTTGTCACGGATTTTGATTTGAATTTTTATTTCTTTTGTCATCCAAGATTTATCACTTGGGCTAGTTAATATGTGGTTATTCGGGATGGCCTTAGCAGCTGCATCCATGATGGCACTACACACAAACGAACACATATCATCAATGCTTTCAGAATCAACAAGGCTCTGTTGCCAATCGATGCCATTTAATATATTTCGTAGTTGGTCCCAGTCAGCATTGTTGTAGTTCCATACATGACGTCTGAATTTTTGGAACTGTGGTTTTTAAGATCACATAAACAGGGCAATGATCACTACAGAAATTGGGAAGTATTCCAGAACATTTAACTAAAGAAGTGTGACTACAAATGAAGGGATCTAAAAGAGTATTTGAGGCTGGTCTCGTTGGTTCAGTGATTAATTGGGTCAAGCCATGAGATAATATTATGTTATTGAAGTGTCGGTTTTTAGGATTTAAGAGATCTTCGTTGATGTCGCCAGTTATCAAAATAGTGTGGTTACGGAAACAGTCGGTAGCATGGGAAATGTTATCGCTGATGTCATTCCATAGTTCCACCCTACTGCCCGGTGGTCGATAGATAATGCATATGAGGGAATTCGGTTTATCCAGAAGTTCAACCCATATCATTTCAAGGTTTCCGTTCTCAAGCTCAGGACGATGACGGAAAGACAATCTTTTTGAAAAGTATACACATACTCCACCCCAAGCTTGATCCCGATCCCTTCGAATTGGTTCGTGATAACCGGGCAGCAGAATGGAACCATTTGGAATGGCCTTTGTTAAGTGACTTTCTGTAAACGCGACAATGTCATAGTCGGATAAATTAGCCTGGACAATGTCTAATTTATTTTTTAACCCACAGACATTTAAGTGGACAAAAGAGAGACAGTGGTCATTTGAACTTTGTGGACCCGGGTTCAACTCAATATCTCCAGATAATGCTAGAAGTAACTGGGTCAGTGATAGAAATATATAGATGTAGCTAAAGGAAAACTTTAAAACATAGAATACTTGTTTTAACAAGTTAATCGGTAAATTATTCAAAATTATCAAAGATTCAATAATAGAATTGAAGAAAAATGTCTTCGCGATACTAACACATGCAGTCGCCGCAAACGGACCAGTCGTGCGGGGAACCATTTTACATTTATCCATTGTCATGCATAAAAAAACATACTACCTTAATGGTAAGCACCGACTCTAGCCCAGCAACCATCCCATTTAAATGAACAAATTTGAGACACATTCTTCTACATTCCACAGAAAGTTGGATCAAAATAAAAAAATAGACAAACATATTTACATATATAAAGTAACATACAGAAATGATTCACACGACATAGAGTATGACACTGCGTAATTACATAACGAATTAGAGAACGGAGGGGACATTTAAACATTACAGGTTGAGGAGTGGGATTATGTCTTATATTTACTGCAGTTGCTGGTTATGTTGCTAAACAAGACACATGCAGTTCTGATTCTAGTGACAGTAATGGTCAAATCGGGCATATAACAGACAGGGAGGTAATAAACTGTGGTACTTAATTCACACTTGGCAATTCTGGTTTTTTTTTTTTACACACACACAATTTGACTGCACACACAATTTATCCTTAAAGGCACACTTGCCGCGAAAATCAGGAATATTGTTTACATTAAAAAAGAAAGTCCGTTTTCTGTATTTTTCCCAGACAATATAAGTTAGGAACTTTTTTTTTTTTTACCAAAATTTAAAAGTTTGGACGTCACTTTGTATTTTTAATTTGAATTTGAAAATTTGAATTGTTAGGTACCCGGAACGTAAACAAACCACACTGCCCCCTATTGGCGATTTTATGTTTCAGTCGAGTGAGTGAACTAACTACACAGTGTAATTTTACGTAGGCCTATTTATCTGAGGAATACAGACTGACGATCGGTTAACAGCGACTGGAAAAGCCTGCTGATTATTGTTTGAGTGTAAACCACAGATAAAAAGGCCTGAAATGAGGGTAATCCAACACGAAAGTTGACCGACACTGATCGTTGTTGTTGTAATCAGGCTTCGATTCTTCGTTTGTTTTTCACCCCATTTCTACATTCTAAAGCTAACTAGACATGTTTTATGTGTCCTATGTTTAAGTTTAGTTGTATTAGTCGTAGTGGGCTCATGTAAATTGGTTTTCTTAGCAAATTTAAACAGGCTACGGCGGCAAGTGGGCCTTTAATACAAAGTTAAACCCAGTCAATGAAGTACAATTTTGTCAGTTCTTATTTAAGGTGCCAGTTACACTTTATGCTCAAATTACCAACTTTAAGGTCCTATTTGTCAGGCTTACTGTAATTATGAATTTATAAATTTAAATATCTACCTCGATCTTTCCATTCTGATTTTTTCTGGCTGTTCAACCAACAGCTGAATACCAGATTATTCAATAATAAGACAAGGCATTTACTGCAGTGAATTGTGCTACTAACTTCAGTCTGCCTAGATATTTAGGTTTAGGGTCAGGTTAAATCCGAGAGGTTAAATGTTTTAGATGAATGCAAATAAATTCTCGTTCAAGTCCACGACATTCTGCGAGATGCTAATGTCTCGAGAAAGGGAGCCGGACACATATGGCAGTTTTGGCCACAAATGGAGGACACATATGGTTATTGCAAAACCAGTAACCATAGAAATCCAAATAATCTTAGACACCGGAAAACTATTATTTTGCATTTTAATTTGACCAAACTGCGATCAGCCAGATAAATTGTACCACATCTTTTGCAAGGAAAATTACACTTAAACGATAGACATACGATCGCCTTTGTGGGTCGGACTTGTGAACCTCGAAAAACTGGGTCACCTAAAACTGCTGTCGGTAATGAAAATGTAAAATTAGAACCTCTGCAACACTTTTGAATTTATAACAAGGCCTGATTGAAATTAAAAAAACTAAACTAAAGATAAAAAGATTAAAGCAAACATTTGCATTTGGCCTTCAAAGCAAAGACATAACACAGTAGTTAAGCTTAAGCAAGTATATATTTAAAACATTAGATTTTCTAAATATTAGAAATAAATTATCTGCACAGTATACAAATGAAAGTCATTTCTTAACTGCGGATTCTCTGTGTTTCTGTGATAAGTACCAAACACTAAAATAAAAAGCAGAAACATTATATATCCAATAGTGAGCAGTCCTAAAAGTAAAAGACTATCTCGCGCTGTAAAAGAAGCACTTTAGAAATTCCGTCCCCTAAGAAACTGGTATCTAATAAATTGGCCCTCTATGTAATGTGTACTACACTGTATATGTTCCCTGATTATTAAAGATATGAAAACAAACCAACAATTTCCATCTAAGGAAAAACGGACCAATATTGTGTTATGAACTGAAATTTCACGAATTCTTCATAAATATCAAATCTGTGTCTATTTGAACAACTAGCCTACAATCTGCCCTCAAATAGCTTGAAATGTCCATCAAAAGCGAAAAAAGTTGGCATTGAACCATTACCATATGTGGCCAGACGGCCTGTCTCCGTTAGTAGAAAGCCATTTGTGGCCAGACCGGCCACATATGGTGGACACTTTTGGCACTTTTATGAAATTTAAATTTTTGTCATTTCCAAATGAAAGACCAGCTTAAATCATAATAAAAACCACTTTCACTTTTTCAATGACGTTTTTAGAAATATCTAAAAATTTCTTTTAAAATATTTCTCGTCAGTATCCGAAACCCACTCCGAAAGACCCTCATTCAAAACTAAACAAATTACAAGATTTTTGCTGCATTTAAAGCAACAAATACTAGCACATCGGTAGTTGAAGATATTTAAACAGTTTTAAAGCCGAAAAAGTAATTAAATATCGCCAAACGTCGGAAAGCTAACAGTTCATATCAGCATGTACCTGTAGAAGAATATGGTTTCTGCCATACTCAACTACTATCTAATGGATTATACGCCATGTACTGAACCGTATATATTTCCTGTTGATGAAAAATGCAACGAATCCAAAAATTTCAATCTACTATCTACTCTCAATGAAAAAAGATCAAATATTAACTTCAAAACTGAAAATTCACGAATTCTCAAAAAATACCAAATCCGTATCTTTTTTGATCAACTAGCCTACAATTTGCCCTCAAATACCTTAAAATCGAAAGCGGGAAAAGGCGAAATTGAACCATTACCATATGTGGCCAGACATCCTGTCTC
The DNA here is from genome assembly GCA_963971465.1 of Lepidochitona cinerea. Lineage (NCBI taxonomy): Eukaryota > Metazoa > Mollusca > Polyplacophora > Chitonida > Tonicellidae > Lepidochitona > Lepidochitona cinerea. Next base: position 12,846,310 of record OZ020561.1, on the reverse strand, counting down.
CGTTAGGAGAAAGCCGTTTGTGGCCAGATTGGCCACATATGGTGGACACTTTTGGCACTTTTATCAAATTTAAATTTTTGTCATTTCCAAATGAAAGACCAGCTTAAATCATAATAAAAACCACTTTCACTTTTCCCATGACGTTTTTAGAAATATCTAAAAATTATTTTAAAATATTTCTCGTCAGCATCCGAAGCCCCATCCGAAAGACCCTCATTCCAAACTAAACAAACTTAAGGATTTTCGCTGCATTTAAAGCTACAAATACTGGCACATGAGTAGTACAACACATGCCGAAGATAATTAAACAGTTTTAAAACCGAAAAAGTAATTAAATATTGTCAAACGTCGGAAACCTAACAGTTCATATCAGCATGTATGTGTAGACGAATAGCGGTTTCTGCCATACTCAACTACTATCTAATAGATTAAACGTCATTTACTTAACCGAAGATGTTTCCTGTTGATGAAAAATGCAAAGAAACCAAGAATTTCAATCTACACTCTACTCTGAAAGAAAAAAGACCAATATTGATTTCCAAACTGAAAATTCACGAATTTTAAAAAATACCAAATCCGTGCCGAAAAGCTAACAGTTCATATCCGGATGTACGTGTAGAAGAAGATAGTTTCTGGCTTCCTCAACAACTATCTAATGGATTATACGTCATGTACCTTCGGCACGTGATGGGGTTCCGTACATGACGTATAATCCAATAGATAGTTGTTGAGGAGGCCAGAAACTATCTTCTTCTACACGCACATGCTGATATGAACTGTTTGCTTTTCAACATTTGACGATAAATAATTAATTATTAGGCTTTTTTTCTGTACAAAAAATGTTTAAATATCTTCGGCACGTGTTGTAATACTCATGTGCCAGTATTTGTAGCTTTTAAAGCAGCGAAAATACTTTAATTTGTTTAGTTTGGAGGGGGTTTCGGAGGGGGTTTCGGATACTGACGAGAAATATTTTAAAATAAATATTTAGATATTTCTAAAAACGTCATTGAAAAAGTGAAGTGGGTTTTATTATGATTTAAGCTGGTCTTTCATTTGGAAATGACAAAAATTTTAATTTCATTAAAGTGCCAAAAGTGTCCACCATATGTGGCCGGTCTGGCCACAAACGGCTTTCTCCTAACGGAGACAGGCCGTCGGGCCACATATGGCAATGGTTCATTTTCTGCTTTTTTCGCTTTTGATGAACATTTGAAGATATTTTAGGGCATTTGAGGGCAAAATGTAGGCAAGTTGCTCTAAAAAGACACGGATTTGGTATTTTTTGAGAATTCGTGAATTTTCAGTTTTGAAGTTCATTGGTGGAAAGCTCTTCGGTGCGTGGGCGTCAACTGATCTACACTCTACCGATTGCTTGTTTGTTTGGTGCTTTATTCCTCACGCGGGAAACGAAGCAAGGATGCTTTCGAAGAACATCTATGAAATGTTCGGTGACATTTAGAAAATAAAATGTTGCTAAAAGAATTGATCTGTCTTAAGAAGAGCATATTTTAGGACTGCAGATTTCAGTTGAAGCAGGGATTATGATAAAAATTTTCACTCTGTCAGGAGTATCCTTTGGCCCGGTTTTATCTCGCTTTTGTGAGGGTCACAAGGCGTACCCTCACACGCGAAATATGTTTTTCAAAGAGATCAGTCGTGAAACTAAATATTTATGTTTCTTTTTTCTCTTCAAATACTTCAGTCACAGTCCATCATGAGTTTCGTTACTGAATTTATCAAATTCTGGATTTCTATGGTTATATGGTTATAAGGTTTCGCAATAACCATATGTGTCCTCCATTTGTGGCCAAAACTGCCATATGTGTCCGGCTCCCTTTCTCGAGCTAGTGACATATGCATTCTGCCAATGACTAGAATGGGTCCCGAATACAGACTGGTGACCCGACTCTATAATTAGTCAGGCTGATTGCAGTCAAATGTAAATCCGCATTTCAATACCACAGGCCATTTGGTTAAAGGTCATTTCGAACCATGCCTTTTGAAAAAATTGCCTATTTTTGAACCAAATTGTATATTTTCACTTGCTTTTTCTATTATCATATTTTGTTTAATTTCAGTTTGCCCAACCTGTCAATATATTACAAAGTATTCTAGAAATTTTTACTGACTCAAGCCTGTCTATCGTCAACCTATCCTGGTTTTTGGTTTATTACAACAAATGATCTACCCCATTTTAACACAATTAGAAACTTTGTCTCCATGGTTATTGTAGTTAAGAAGATTTTCCATGTGCCCGTGGGCTTTAGTGTTCATAAATAAATCGGAACCATATGGCAAATCAAACGTTGTTTGTTACAAAGTATGAAAAGATAGGAAAACTATTTCACTGTAAAGCAGAATTTTAATCAGCTCCCAAACTTATTATTTCAAACAGACAATAAACTGGCTTATACCCTCTACTTTTTTATTTGCAGGCGAAAAAAAAAATTATATTTTATCCCCCATTTGCAAAAATGCCTTTTTTTCATTTATAATTAGCCGTCGTTTTATATTTCACAAATTGATATTTTATAAATAAAAGTGAAACTCGTCGCTTGATAAAAACATGCCTGGAACCAGCGTATTGAAGATCGTTAAAATGAACTGATCGGTAATGCCATTTCTGGCTGCCCGTGTGTTGCATTCTTGGCTCTTTGTTTATTATCACATGGAAGAAATAGGAGCAGAGGAAGTCGACTTGTGGCCTTTCATACGAGATTGATCACTTATTTTCCTACTTATCTTAAGATCAACGGAGAATTTCATCTTTAGTAGGCCGTGGGAATCATTCGAGTTGGACGTTCAGAGTGGCCCCCCTCCCTCTCCCTATTGCTTGTTTCTGTTGAATAAGATACTTGATAGGGAATTTTAACGACGGACATAACGTACATAATGGGATAGTTTATTATACGTTTTAAAACAGTAATCACGAGTGGAAAAACATTGGAGACCGGGTTAGAATCGATTCCATCCGAGCCCGTGGGCTCGTTGTCGTTATACCTACAGACCCACTCGCCGTTAAAACGTGAAATGTTGCTTACAACTAAAACAACAGACGGTGTTAAGTAATTACCCAGACAGAAGAAGTAAGGAACAATCTTTGCCAAAATTAAGTTAAGTCATCATTTTGTATTTTTGAATTTGATGTCAAGTACCCGCAACTAACCCCAAGCCTCAGCATGGACACACGCGCCCTAATGATTTAAACAATGTAAGTGCTCGCCCAATTAAGTGAAGCTTTATTTAAGACGACACCATGATACAAAACTTGCGATATTACAGCATACCTTATTAACAAAATTACAGTCTGTCCCAAGAAATAATGTTTGCATCCTCAAATTAGAGACCATGCTAAGAAAAAAGGGTATTGTTTTACTCGAATGTACCAGACGTAACCTGTTTTCGGCTTAGGAAGTAATATTGTTAATCTTGGTAACGAGGGGCTTTGTTTCTACTCAATGGAAGACCTTCCTTTGTGCCTTGCCCCGCATCACCTGATAGGGGCTTTTCTTTCGGCGAATTGGTGAATGTTGTGGTCTGGCTGGCATCAGCAGATATTCTAGTGGGGTGCGCAAGCCGTTTATATCTGAAAGCCCCACTAGAATAGGGAGCCCGGTAAGTCTCCGGTCTTTACATTCTATGGAAGCTGTGGTTCTATAAAAAAATTGAATTAGGCTTGTTCTGTTCTTTTTGGAGTTCTTCTCCCCAGAGTGTGTTCTGTTGGGTTGCTCCGAAAAATCAAATCTGACACATCGAGACAGGTCGTTTCTCCCTTCGTGGGTGTGCCATTGCCGTCCAGCATTTCTCTCCGGTATATCAATGAGGTGCCGAACGACGCGATGCCGATTTGATTTGGGCGTGCCGGAACGTGGAGCATTTTTCGGAAAACAATCTCGTAACAAATGTCGGATTACGGAGAGTCTTGGGTGCGATTCCTCTGGCATCGTGTGTGTTATCACGTGCAAAGGATGTCGCAAGGGATACGTCCGGAGAAACTCAGAATTATCTGCGACAGAGGCCAGCCAGGAGTTTGTCTGGTATTGGTTTTGAGCATGATGTGCCCGCGGCGCAACATTTCATCCCTCTGGTTCATTCGGTAGGGGACCATTTTGGGGTTATGTCCATTGAGGGAATCCTGCTCACTTTGCTGGGCGCAAACGTTTGGAAAGGGAACGTTTCTTCATACGAATGGACGCGCCAATAAGCTAAAACAACCAACCACAACGCTAAACCACCCTGTTCATTTAGCCTTCAATTGAAGCACCCGCGTGTGGGTTCCGGGGAGATAAGAATAGACCCATAGCTTTCCCAAGGTACTTGATCGTAAGAGGCGACCAATCCTTGGGCCTCCGTGTGGGTTTCGGAGGATAAGAATTAGCCCACAGCTCCCAGGCAAGCTTGATCGTAAGAGGCGACTAACCTAGATCAAAGTTTTAATTGTTGTGGTATAGGCCGATCTGGTAAATTCTCTCTATGAGAACTTATGTATTTATTTATAATAATTTGTATTATTGAAAAATAGTTATTTATATAAAGTGTTTACATTTCTGTTTGATCTGCATATATTTTACTATTTTGGGTTAATTGTGATATATCCCGGTTTTATACTCCAAAAAATAGTTTACACTTTTGTTTTACCAGTTTTTACTGAACTTTTGTTCGGGTCATTTTTCCGTTTAAACGCATTTTTGACGAAAACATTGTATGAATTGTCATTTGTCACAGTAATCTGGCAACCTGGATTTCATTTGTACGGCGATGTTGTTTAGCGAGATATGACCGTTGATATTATTTATATACGGCGATGTACAAATTCCGCTCAGGTATGTTATGCTAATGCAATACTCTGTTTATGTGTAATCAAACTTACGTCAGCTTGTAAATAAGATATGGTTTATTCAATTGTATCAATTCGTTTCTTTACACAACCTTTTGGTTTCGCTCAGATATCCAGAACTTATTCTCAAGTGAAACGTTGAAGAATTCAGCCCGGTGCCTATCTACCCTCCGTGGGGTCCAGAACACCAGCCAAGGATACCAGGGCGGTCCAGGCCGGCCGTTTTAACCTTAACTATGACGCTGGGGGGGGGGGGGGGGGAGGGGGAGAGAAAATTGTCTCGGAAGGACTCGTCAACTACGGAGGGGGGGGGGGGGGGGAGAAAATTGTCTCGGAAGGACTCGTCAACTACGGAGGGATTTGAGGCTGCAGGAACTGGCGTGTCGTATAGTTGTGTTATCGTGTGGCCCCATCTGATAATATCTGTTAAAATAATACGTAATCGCGTTTTTATTTTGTTCAGTGTATTAAATGATACTCCGTACTCACATTGTCGTGTCATTCCCTTATACTCAGTAAGCCGGGCACAAATTTAGACCTAAGACAAGAATCGGAGTAAATCAAAAGCATCTGATTAAATCCCAAGAAAGGGCAAGTAATCTTAATGTATAGTGTGAACGTATCTTAAGACGACGAACAAATTACCATATACCCAAATGGTGAGAAAAACTAATTGCCTGTTTAACTGGGGCTATGTGTGATCTTTATAATGTCATCTTTAACTTAAATAATATAAATACCTATCAGGTTTATCTGCAGACGCTTTGTATCTACAGAAAAAAGAAAAATAACTTTGACGTAACGTAAACACCGTTGATATTTAAAAAAGTTATGTGATCTGCTGAAACGCTTTTTTTTCAAGATACAATGGATTCAATTTCGGTGCAACAGATCCACTCATCAAGTCAAATACAGCATCAGAATAACTTTTGTACTCTTTTTTATTATGAAGCAGGTGTTCGGATTAAAACGAGGGACATTTTTTTTAGCAATTGTCATATGTACGGTAATGTGTAACGCTACATGTATGTATCATGTTAAACTATCAACTTTAAACATCTGCGGATACTTGTTTAGAACGGGTACACAGGGGGTTAACGCTTGGGAATGTAATTATCGGTTGTTGATTGCTTGAGTTAGTTTTTGTGGCGTGTGCAACTCTGCTGAAGGGCAGGTTATGTACGCCATAACTTTACTTTTATATACATTGTAGATTTGTAGAGGTTGGTCCTGAAGGATCTGAAATAGCATGTGACCCAGAACAGTGATATAATTACCCCAAATGCAATAGAGACCCGATGATGAATATTGTAGCTCGTTTTCATTAACTTAAGTGTTTTTAAGATAGAAATAGAGTTCGGTTTTATTGCTGTATTGCGGTCAAATTCATAAAAGCATTTAGTCAGGTAAACTTACCTTGCCGAATCAAATTATTATTATCATTTATTCGGCTATCTGCTGCTAGCCGGCTAACTGGGCTTAATGAAATAATTCTCAACGAGACGTGGAGAGTTAAACTTTCAATAAGAACTGATATAAAAAAATGTTGGTAAATAGGCCTAACCGGTTATTGTTTTTTCCGGTTTTCAATTTTACCACTAGCTCAAAATGGAAATCAATCGAAACAGCTGTTGAATGTAGTTATTCAATAGGAATCTAGTTCTGAATCAACACCAACAAAGCAATCTTTATTTACAAAGCATGCGAAATTAAAATTTGCAAAATGCAGTATCTTCTCATGGTCATTATCGCCTATAAAGCCATACTCTAATAGTCTGTCCAATAAAAATGTCGGGTAGACGAATGACCGAAGCGGTGGCAAGTGGGGAGTTATTGGCCTACACAAATTCAAGAAGATTGCAAGAAGAGTTGGACTTCATCTTTCTATAGTAAGTCTTTTGGTCCGAAATAGACCTTCAGACAGACCACACAAGTTTGCTGCGGCTAGTAAGGCGTCCCCCATTTACTTCCAGTTCCACCCTAAACAGTATATGGCGCCATCTTCATCAGTGCAGCAGCCAAACAGTTAACAGTCGTCGCGGGACCGAGGGCCCGAAGACCAACTCACAGGCAGTCACAAATGACTACGTCTGGATTGATGTAGACAAAGGCAGAAAAGAAGACAACTGTACCGAATAGAGCCTGCTATTGATATCAGAATTAGAGTTTGGAGGCCTCCTGGTACAGCATATGTAGCCAGAAATATCATGTCATATGCTGTGGATCTCTTATGATATAGGGATAATTACCATTTGATTGCAAGACGGATTTGGTAACCATACAAGTGCTCGAAGGAATTGCCGTTCCATATTTCGATAATTACCCATTAGTCCCCAGTCCACTATTCATGGATGATGACCCTCGGCCTCATCGTTCAAGAGGTGTGACCTAGTTTATCTAGAGCAATGCTGTGAAGCATATGGCTAGCAATGAGTCCGGATCTGAATCCCCTGGATCACGCGCCAGACACTTTGGGGAGCAGGACTCAATGTCGGAATACTTCTCTCCAAAATTTGCATGATTTAGAAGCAGCATTACACAAGAATTGGCTTCAGTTGTAATTTCGACGTCCTGAGAGGAATACGAGAAGGCGACTCGAATGTGTCATTCCATCTTCGAAAGCCAAGTTAAAACCTCCATGACCCCATTCCGTATTTTACCTTGGCGTACTACTCCATTTAAAGTCGTAAATCGAACAGCGCCTTTTGATTGAATGCGAGTAAAACTTCTCGCAGCTAATCAACACCTTGGATACTTTCACTCTTCCATCTGTGGAGAAATACCGTTATGGCGGCTGTATCCACCATGAGCTGTTGATTAACTGATGCCGTCTCTGTAAGGGTAAGAAAGACAACTCTCACATTCTCACCAGGGGGCGCTGTTCGATTTAAGGTCTGAAGTGGAGTAGTCCGCCAAGGTAAAATACAAAATGGGGTCTCAGAGATTTTAACTTGGCTCAAGAAGATGGTGTTATTCAAGCATTTGGTTGAATTGTCAAATATTGACACCTTGTGTTTCTATCGTCTCCATACTGTGACTTTAGCCTCTCGTTTAATACAATTTTTGGCAACATAACATATTATATTTCACCATACGTATTGGGTTCTCCTTTTGCGTGAATTTTCCTGAAAGTGTTCAGCACACATTTCTCACATGTGTTATAAGTTATAGTCAATGAACCGTTTTCTTGGTACTCACTAATCTCTGTTTCAGATATTCATTCTCTTATTTCAACTCTTTCTACAGTACAATACCAAACAAATATCATGGGATGTCGGGTGCAACCAATTTTTTTATTTGCTCAATTTGCTTATCAATTTGAACCTGGCTTAATAGCCGTTTTGAGGGAACAATCAATTAATTATGATGTCACAATTATAATATCACTGCGAAATAATTTTATAATCAAAATCAACTTTTAACATGTATGTTTTTGTGCACAAAATTCCATTCGTCTTGGTGCCTTAATTAGTTCTTATTAGAATGGAACCATCAACGAGAGTTCCAAACAGTTCTTAAATCAATTAGTGGATTGTGACTAAAAGTCTCCATTAGTTATATATCCATAAGAGAGAATGCAATAATGACAATTATATCAGAGCAAACGAAAGGTAGTTATGTGCAACTTAAATCAATTATATACCATCGGCTAGATGTAAAGTGAGATACCGCAAATATTTTGTTGTGATTCTCCGTTGAAAAATAAGAAGTGATCAATCTCGGATGAAAGACTGTAACTCGATTTTCCGCCAAAATGGACATTTAAAGAGTTATTTAGGGAATTCCTTGTCGAACAGTCAGTAAATTAACAGTGGAAAAATCACCACACACGCACCCACAACGGTATTGTACTGAGCAAAGCAGACAAAGGAATTACCAATGGTTTGAATCGCAGTTGGACCAGGGGTAAAAGGTGAGCTTGTTTATAATTTAACCTGGGCATGTACTCGCCGAAGGTCGGGGGTTTCCTCGGGGCAATGAGCGGTTTCCTCCCCACTAAACCTGGCAACGCCGCCGTATAAGTGAAATAATTTTCAGTGCGGCGTAAAACACCAATGAATCAATCCTCCGAGGATGTTAGAAACTTGTCCCCATAGTTATTTTATAAAAGAACATTTCCCCTGTGCCCGTGTGTTTTAGTGTTCATAAATATACAAAAACAACAGTTGAACAGCACATATTTTAACGACTTTTCTAGCAAGCTTGTCCCTTTAAAGGGAAAGAAAATCTAAGATTTAGACTAGTTTAGATGGAAAAAGTAGAGTTCATTTAGTCCAAAACAACTGTCCAATGTATGTTTTATCCCCTCGTAAGTGAACAATTGAAATTTGAAGGTGGTGTTACAATAGAGAATAAGCTCCCTAGGCCATTCACAAGGCCGCCACCATTTTTTCATTAGTTTTATCCAATTATTGTTGAATAAAAATTTAAGTGCGTTATAGAGTAGTCATGTGATGTAATTAAGCCAATGGCTGGCTAAGTAATGGCGCGCGGTTGCATACTGACCTATATATTCGGAGACAATCTTCCCACTTCAAGTTTGTCGCCATGTTTTTTTGGACCTAAATCTACCCTTATACATTAAAGAGCGGTAAAAATACGTCATTATTGATCTAAAAATAGCTATACCAACAACACGTCATCCTAAAACGAAAAAATGGCTACACAGATAAGCCACTGAAAGGACATACTTCTGTCTGTTTTTATTAGCTTGAGGGTCACTGGAGGTTTTTGACGTGAAATGTTTTAAGTACTTTGAAGGTTGTTATCGACGATAATCCCTATGTATTTCTAGAGATTTCCCCTCCTTTAAGGAAAATAACTTTATATATAGAATGCCTTATAGGCTTATACACATGTTGACTATGTGTCGTTGGAAGTCCGCGTTGAATCTTTTAGAAGGTGAAAAAACTCCAGAACATTATGTTTACCGTCCATATGGGCGTTTGAACACAAACCCGCACTGATTATCGAGACGTTCTTAATCCTCCTAATCTTACCCTCCTTCACGTTCACTATTGTAACTCTAGATTTGATCGAATTCGTCTTATCCCAATTAAAGAATTCTTCACCTGGACTCGGATGACGCGAGCATGTCCATCATCAAACTGGTCTCCACGATTATCTCCTCACCTCTCGTCCACATCGTCAGCCTTTCCTTTGCTAAGGGTATTATTCCAAACTCAAGGAAATTAGCAAAAGTTATACCTGTATATAAAGATGAACCTCAAAATCAAGTAAGAAATTATAGACCAATTTCTGTTCTCCCTGCTTTCAGCAAAATCAGTGAAAAAAATGCCTCTAAAATGATAACACATTTCTTCACCTCCTGTGAAATTATCCCCCCTCATCATTTTGGTGTCAAAGAATTTCATTCTACCACTTATTCTGCCCTCTCGCTTTATGAAAAATTAATAACCTCTAAAGAACGTAAACATTACAGTATAGCAGCCTTTCTCGACCTATCAAAAGCATTTGACCCCGTAAATCACGAAATCCTGTTATCAAAACTTCCCAATTGTGGGCTTAGAAATACTTCAAACTGCTTGTTTGGGAACTATCTATCAAACCGCCAACAAAGAGTAATATATAAAAATACCTTATCAAATTCCAATCTTATCGATTGTGGTGTGCCCTACGGCTCTATTCTCGGACTAATTCTTCTTATAATCGATATAAACGATATTATCAATGCGTCAAATCTCTTTTCTCTAACTCTTTTTGCCGATGACACCTCTGCCTTCTACTCAGAGATGGTAGAAGCCCGGTTAGTCGGGGTGGCAAGACCACCTCTTGTTTTTCATCAAAAATATCAAGATTCTCTTCATAACTTTTAAACATAAAATTAAAAACCTTTACTTTAATGGTTTCCCTTTCTCTTCGCACCAATCTTAAGTCTGTATATCGACACAAGCCATAGATCTGCCCGGTTAAATTTCAAACTGTACCAAACCTTTCAGAAATCAGCCATTTGCATAATCTCTCATTGATACGTCACTATGACGCGAAAGGTCAACCTGTCACATAATTAGTTCAGCTCAAGCAATTGTTCTGTGTATACTTAAGCCGAACTATCACGTGATCGCCTGCTTGTGGGTAGTCATGTGACAGGTTGACCTTTCACGTCACATGACGTATCAATGAGAGATTATGCAAATGGCTGATTTCGGAAAGGCTTGGTACAGTTTGAAATTTAACCGGGCAGATCTATCAATTGTGTTGAGGTACAGACTTAAGATTGGTGCGAGAAGAAAGGGAAACCCTTAAAGTAGAGGTTTTCAATTTTATTTTAAAAAGTTATGAAGAGAATCTTGATATTTTTGATGACAAACAAGAGGTGGTCTTGCCACCCCGACTAACCTAGACTTGCATGCTTTGTTTGCATATTTATCATCTGTTAATACACTGGGGTTATTTGGTTTGTAACTTCAACGTTTCTTTTGCTGCGAACATTCTACAACCAAAGTTGCTGGTAGGCTGAAAATAAAATCAATAGAACAGTATAAAAACACACAATTAAATAAGATAAAATAGCAAGATCATTTGTTTGTAGATGATAAATATCAGATCGATAGCAATCGAATATGTTGATTTCTTCTTAAACAGTTTCCGGATTTTAAACGTCAAATATTTGCTTATTGCTTAAACAAGGCTTGATTGATGTTTAAGAAAGCACTCTAGATTAGTTTACTTGCATGATGGCGTTGTCAGATTTAATGGTGAGGAAACCTTTGTGAAGTACCGAATAACTCTTCAAGATAGGGTGATAGAGTGAAAACCCCACTGAATTGTTTAGATTTTATTTGATCATTCTTGCATGTTTTATGCGGCGCTCAATATTATTTCACTTTGCCGGGCTCTTTGCCTAATTTGCAAAGGAAACCCAGCCTTCGGCGAATATCTTTTCCACATTCAGCGATCGAAAAAAAATCCACTCAGATTTTGTTCAATGTTTATTTGGTCTAGGTAGGATTGAATCCTACGCCGCGTCTATGGAAAGCCTGTGTCGGACTGAAGGACTATCACTGTAACCGACTGAGCCACCGAGGTCCCACTACCAATGGAAAGCCTGTGTCGCACTGAGGGACTAATACTCTAACCGACTGGGCCACCGACTACCAACTGTGCCACCTCCACAAGGCTTAAAAATGATATGCTTGGAACATGGCTTTTTCCTCCCTTTTTACAATTGCATTATATACCAGCAGAAATCATGGAGTATTAGGATGCCAAGACTCTGTCTTCCCGCCTAGGCAATGTCCGTGCCTGCCTGTAGTGTACACTTGCAGCTATGTAAACTGAAGGAAATAACCTACATAAGGTTATCAGGCGTGCAGCAGCGAAAGCTTCTACATTCAATTTGAAATTAAACAATTCTTACGAACTATAAAAAAAATCGAATAAATCACCGAAAGATCTGAATTTAGGTTCAAATTTTGTGATGACTGATGCTGGTTCTTGTTGACAGGTTCATACACCTCGATTTACATTTCTGTATGAGGATGACATTTAGTTAAAAATACTATCAGATCAGTCGACATCAACTCTTCATTTTGTATTAAATGTCCAAAAATAAGCATAAAACGAGAACGTTTCAAGTAAAAGTCATCTCAGTTTTGATCTATACACCAAGAAATAAGTTAAGGTGATTTCTTATCGCCAGAATGATCACAATCGTTTCTACAATATCAGTTTGCCAGCAATCTCCCAACAACAATGGTTTTATCGGTCGGTGCAGAGGGAGGGGGGGGGGGGGTGCTTAACCTTTTTCTTCTACACGCCCAAGTATTTTGGCAATGTCTGGAAGTCACTTGTGCGCATGTAACGTCGACCAAAATTGAAAAGGGGTAGATTTTCAACAAATGGAACATAGCAGCATTTATTTAATGTGTTCAAAACGGTCCTTTAAGGTCTAGCTTTAAAACATAAATTGTCAGGTGAGGATTTAAGTCTACAATGGCGATTTATTTGCGTTACACTTGACGTCATATTGACACGTACTTTATTTCCTGTGCCTGGAAGCTATTATCAAAGCAAACTTTGACCGAGAAAACGCTCCCAAAGGACCATATATAATGCCAATGCAGTTAACAAATCCAACAGACCTGAATTAACATACAGCAGAAATATTCCATCCGAAGAGAAAAACACAAATAATAACAGCATACAATTGTATAGAACGGAATCCCATAGAGTATCATATTATTCATGTGTGTAAATCCTACATATGGTGTGAAGGAAAACTGAAAATGAATATGCAATTACTAACCTAGACCGAACAAAGACATTGGGCCAACATGGACGTTTTGTCGAACTCCATGCAAGGGTGAAACTTGTCTATAGGCTGCAGTCGAGTCGGTTTCCGCGGGTGGGCGAGCAATTAACCAGCGCAGATACATCCATTCTCCAATAAGTATTTAACCTTACATGACCACTAAAACAACGCTAAGTTAAAGACCAATGAAAATATTAATGTAAATACCAATCTAAGACCAATGCAAGATTAATGTAAATACCAATGCAAATACCAATGTAAATATCAATGTAAGGCAATTGTAAGACCAATATAAATACCAGTCTAAGACCAATGTAAATACCATGGTAAGACTAATTTAAAGACGAAAATATAGATCAATGTAAAGACCAATGTAAATACCAATGTAAGACCAATGTAAGACCAATGTAAATACCAATGTAAGACATATGTAAGACCGACATCAATACCAATGTAAATATCAATGTAAATACCAATATAAGACTAATGTAAGATCAATGTAAAACAAATGTAAGACCAATGTAAATACCGATGTAAATACCAATATAAGACCAATGTAAGACCAATGTGAATACCAATGTAAATACCAATGTAAGACCAATGTGAATACCAATGTAAATACCAATGTAAGACCAATTTAAAACCAATGGAAATACCAATGTAGGACCAATGTGAATACCAATGTAAATACCAATGTAAGACCAATGTAAGACCAATGTGAATACCAATGTAAATACCAATGTAAGACCAATGTAAGGCCAATGTAAGTATCAATGTAAGACCAATGTAAATACCAAAGTAAATACCAATGTAAGACCAATGTAAATACCAATGTAGGACCAATGTGAATACCAATGTAAATACCAATGCAAATACCAATGTAAATATCAATGTAAGACCAATGTAAATACCATTTTAAATTCCAATGTAAATACAAATGTAAGACCAATGTAAGACTAATGTAAGACCAATGTAAATACCAATGTAAAAACCAATGCAAATACCAATGTAAATATCAATGTAAGACCAATGTAAATACCAATGTAACACCAACGCAAATACCAATGTAAAACCAATGTAAATACCAAAATAAGACCAATGTAAGACCAATGAAAAAACCAAGAAAAAAGTAATGTAAATACCAATGAAAGACAAATGTAAGACCAATGTAAATACCAATGTAAATACAAATGTAAGACCAATGTCTCACATTGGTATTTACATTGGTTTTACATTGGTTTTTCATTGGAATTTACATTGGTCTTACATTGGCCTTTCATTTGTCTTACATTGTTCTCACATTGGTATTTACATTGGTATTTACATTGGTATTTGCATTGGTATTTACATTGGTACTTACATTGGTCTTACAGTAGTCTTACAAGGGTCTTACATTTGTATTTACATTGGTATTTAAAGTGGTATTTACATTTTTGTTTACATTGGTATTTCATTGGTATTTACATTGGTCTTTACATTGGTATTTACATTGGTCTTACATTGGTCTTACATGTGTCTTACATTGGTATTTACAGTGGTATTTACGTTGGTCTGCTATTGGTATTTACATTGGTCGTACAATGGTATTTACATTGGTATTTACAATGGTCTTACATTGATCTTACACTGGTCTTACATTGGCATTTACATTGGTATCTACATTGGTCTTACATTGGTCTTACATTGGTCTTTACATTGGTCTTACATTAGTCTTACATTGGCCTTTCAATGGTATTTACATGTCTTACATTAGTCTTTCATTGGTTTTTACATTGGTTTTACATTGGTATTTACATTGGTCTTTCATTGCTCTTTTTTGGTTTTTACATTGGTCTTTCAATGGTATTTACATGTCTTACATTGGTCATTCATTGGCTTTAGATTGGTATTTATATTGGCATTTACATTGGTTTTATTTTGGTCTTACATTGGTGTTTACATTGGTGTTACATTGGTATTCACATTGGTATTTACATTGGTGTTTACATTGGTATTTACATTGGTCTTACATTCATATTTACATCGGTCTTACATTGGTATTTACATTGGTATTTACATTGGTGTGTACATTGGTATTTCATCGGTATTAACATTGGTATTTACATTGGTATTTACATTGGTATTTACATTGGTATTTACATTGGTCTTACATTGTTCTCACATTGGTATTTGCATTGGTCATACATTTGTCTTACATTGTTCTCACATTGGTATTTACATTGGTCTTACATCGGTCTTTCATTGGTATTTACATTGGTTTTACATTGGTATTTACATTGGTATTTTATTGGTATTTACATTTCTCTTTTATTGGTTTTTACATTGGTATTTACATTGGTATTTAAAGTGGTATTTACATTCGTCTTTCATTGGTATTTAGATTGGCCTTTACATTGGTATTTACATTCGTCTTACATTGGTCTTACATTTGTCTTACATTGGTATTTATATTCGTCTTACATTGGTATTTACAGTGGTATTTACATTGGTATTTACAGTAGTATTTACATTGGTCTTCTATTGGTATTTACATTTGTCTACATTGGTATTTACATTGGTCTTTCATTGGTATTTACATTGCTCTTTTTTTTGGTTTTTACATTGGTCTTACTTTGCTTTTATATTGGTATTTACGTTGGTTTTACATTGGTATTTATATTGGTCTTACATTGGTATTTACATTTGTATTTGCATTGGTTTTTACAATGATATTTACATTGGTCTTACATTGGTCTTACATTTGTATTTACATTGGAATTTAAAATGGTATTTACATTGGTCTTACATTGGTATTTACTTTGGTATTTACATTGGTCTTTCATTGGTATTTACATTGCTCTTTTATTGTTTTTTACATTGGTATTTGCATTGGTATTTAAATTAGTCTTTACATTGGTATTACATTGGTCTTACATTTGTCCTACATTGGTATTTACATTCGTCTTACATTGGTTTTACAGTGGTATTTACATTGGTCTTCTATTGGTATTTACATTGGTCTTACATTGGTACTTACATTTGTCTTTCATTGGTATTTACATTGCTCCTTTCTTGGTTTTTACATTGGTCTTACATTGGTCTTATATTGGTATTTACATTGATTTTACATTGGTATTTTCGTTGGTGTTACATTGGTATTTACATTGGTATTTACATTGGTCTTACTTTGATATTTACATTGGTATTTGCATTGGTTTTTACATTGGTATTTACATCGGTCTTACATTAGTCTTACATTGGTCTTACATTTGTATTTACATTGGAATTTAAAATGGTATTTACATTGGTATTTATATTGGTCTTTCATTGGTATTTACATTGCTCTTTTATTGTTTTTCACATTGGTATTTACATTGGTATTTAAATTGGTCTTTACATTGGTATTACCTTGGTCTTACATTTGTCCTACATTGGTATTTACATTGGTATTTACATTCGTCTTACATTGGTTTTACAGTGGTATTTACATGGGTCTTCTATTGGTATTTACATTGGTCTTACATTGGTACTTACATTTGTCTCTCATTCGTATTTACATTGCTCTTTTCTTGGTTTTTACATTGGTCTTACATTGGTCTTATATTGGTATTTACATTGGTTTTACATTGGTATTTGCGTTGGTGTTACATTGGTATTTACATTGGTATTTACATTGGTCTTACTTTGATATTTACATTGGTATTTGCATTGGTTTTTACATTGGTATTTACATCGGTCTTACATTAGTCTTACATTGGTCTTACATTTGTATTTACATTGGAATTTAAAATGGTATTTACATTGGTATTTATATTGGTCTTTCATTGGTATTTACATTGCTCTTTTATTGTTTTTTACATTGGTATTTACATTGGTATTTAAATTGGTCTTTACATTGGTATTACCTTGGTCTTACATTTGTCCTACATTGGTATTTACATTGGTATTTACATTCGTCTTACATTGGTTTTACAGTGGTATTTACATTGGTCTTCTATTGGTATTTACATTGGTACTTACATTTGTCTCTCATTGGTATTTACATTGCTCTTTTCTTGGTTTTTACATTGGTCTTACATTGGTCTTATATTGGTATTTACATTGGTTTTACATTGGTATTTGCGTTGGTGTTACATTGGTATTTACATTGGTATTTACATTGGTCTTACATTGATATTTACATTGGTATTTGCATTGGTTTTTACATTGATATTTACATTGGTCTTACATTAGTCTTACATTGGTCTTACATTTGTAATTACATTGGAATTTAAAATGGTATTTACATTGGTATTTACATTGGTCTTACATTGGTATTTACTTTGGTATTTACATTGGTTTTACATTGGTATTACATTAGTCTTACATTAGTCTTACATTAGTCTTCCATTGATATATACATTGGTATATACATTGGTCTGACATTGGTGCTTACATTGGTCTTGCATTGGTCTTACATTGGTATTTACATTGGTATTCACATTGGTCTTACATTGGTCTTATATTGGTATTTACATCGGTATTTACATTGGTCTTACATTTGTTTTACATTGATCTTACATTAGTCTTACATTGGTATTTACATTGATATTTACATTGGTATTGATGTTGGTCTTACATATGTCTTACATTGGTATTTACATTGGTCTTACATTTGTCTTACATTGGTATTTACATTGGTCTTTACATTGATCTATATTTTCGTCTTTAAATTAGTCTTACCATGGTATTTACATTGGTCTTAGACTGGTATTTACATTGGTCTTACAGTTGCCTTACATTGATATTTACATTGGTATTTGCATTGGTATTTACATTAATCTTGCATTGGTCTTAGATTGGTATTTACATTAATATTTTCATTGGTCTTTAACTTAGCGTTGTTTTAGTGGTCATGTAAGGTTAAATACTTATTGGAGAATGGATGTATCTGCGCTGGTTAATTGCTCGCCCACCCGCGGAAACCGACTCGACTGCAGCCTATAGACAAGTTTCACCCTTGCATGGAGTTCGACAAAAAGTCCATGTTGGCCCAATGTCTTTGTTCGGTCTAGGTTAGTAATTGCATATTCATTTTCAGTTTTCCTTCACACCATATGTAGGATTTACACACATGAATAATATGATACTCTATGGGATTCCGTTCTATACAATTGTATGCTGTTATTATTTGTGTTTTTCTCTTCGGATGGAATATTTCTGCTGTATGTTAATTCAGGTCTGTTGGATTTGTTAACTGCATTGGCATTATATATGGTCCTTTGGGAGCGTTTTCTCGGTCAAAGTTTGCTTTGATAATAGCTTCCAGGCACAGGAAATAAAGTACGTGTCAATATGACGTCAAGTGTAACGCAAATAAATCGCCATTGTAGACTTAAATCCTCACCTGACAATTTATGTTTTAAAGCTAGACCTTAAAGGACCGTTTTGAACAAATTAAATAAATACATTGGTATTTACATTGGTATTTACATTGGTCTTACTTTGATATTTACATTGGTATTTGCATTGGTTTTTACATTGGTATTTACATCGGTCTTACATTAGTCTTACATTGGTCTTACATTTGTATTTACATTGGAATTTAAAATGGTATTTACATTGGTATTTATATTGGTCTTTCATTGGTATTTACATTGCTCTTTTATTGTTTTTTACATTGGTATTTACATTGGTATTTAAATTGGTCTTTACATTGGTATTACCTTGGTCTTACATTTGTCCTACATTGGTATTTACATTGGTATTTACATTCGTCTTACATTGGTTTTACAGTGGTATTTACATTGGTCTTCTATTGGTATTTACATTGGTCTTACATTGGTACTTACATTTGTCTCTCATTGGTATTTACATTGCTCTTTTCTTGGTTTTTACATTGGTCTTACATTGGTCTTATATTGGTATTTACATTGGTTTTACATTGGTATTTGCGTTGGTGTTACATTGGTATTTACATTGGCATTTACATTGGTCTTACATTGATATTTACATTGGTATTTGCATTGGTTTTTACATTGATATTTACATTGGTCTTACATTAGTCTTACATTGGTCTTACATTTGTAATTACATTGGAATTTAAAATGGTATTTACATTGGTATTTACATTGGTCTTACATTGGTATTTACTTTGGTATTTACTTTGGTATTTACATTGGTTTTACATTGGTCTTACATTAGTCTTACATTAGTCTTACATTAGTCTTACATTAGTCTTCCATTGATATATACATTGGTATATACATTGGTCTGACATTGGTACTTACATTGGTCTTACATTGGTCTTACATTGGTATTTACATTGGTATTCACATTGGTCTTGCATTGGTCTTACATTTGTATTTACATTGGTGTTCACATTGGTCCTACATTGGTATTTCCATTTGTCTTACATTGGTATTTACATTGGTATTCACATTGGTCTTACATTGGTCTTATATTGGTATTTACATCGGTATTTACATTGGTCTTACATTTGTTTTACATTGATCTTACATTAGTCTTACATTGGTATTTACATTGATATTTACATTGGTATTGATGTTGGTCTTACATATGTCTTACATTGGTATTTACATTGGTCTTACATTTGTCTTACATTGGTATTTACATTGGTCTTTACATTGATCTATATTTTCGTCTTTAAATTAGTCTTACCATGGTATTTACATTGGTCTTAGACTGGTATTTACATTGGTCTTACAGTTGCCTTACATTGATATTTACATTGGTATTTGCATTGGTATTTACATTAATCTTGCATTGGTCTTAGATTGGTATTTACATTAATATTTTCATTGGTCTTTAACTTAGCGTTGTTTTAGTGGTCATGTAAGGTTAAATACTTATTGGAGAATGGATGTATCTGCGCTGGTTAATTGCTCGCCCACCCGCGGAAACCGACTCGACTGCAGCCTATAGACAAGTTTCACCCTTGCATGGAGTTCGACAAAACGTCCATGTTGGCCCAATGTCTTTGTTCGGTCTAGGTTAGTAATTGCATATTCATTTTCAGTTTTCCTTCACACCATATGTAGGATTTACACACATGAATAATATGATACTCTATGGGATTCCGTTCTATACAATTGTATGCTGTTATTATTTGTGTTTTTCTCTTCGGATGGAATATTTCTGCTGTGTGTTAATTCAGGACTGTTGGATTTGTTAACTGCATTGGCATTATATATGGTCCTTTGGGAGCGTTTTCTCGGTCAAAGTTTGCTTTGATAATAGCTTCCAGGCACAGGAAATAAAGTACGTGTCAATATGACGTCAAGTGTAACGCAAATAAATCGCCATTGTAGACTTAAATCCTCACCTGACAATTTATGTTTTAAAGCTAGACCTTAAAGGACCGTTTTGAACACATTAAATAAATGCTGCTATGTTCCATTTGTTGAAAATCTACCCCTTTTCAATTTTGGTCGACGTTACATGCGCACAAGTGACTTCCAGACATTGCCAAAATACTTGGGCGTGTAGAACGATGTGCCGTAATGTACACAAAGAAAAAGGTTAAGCACCCCCCCCCCCCTTTCCCCTGCACCGACCGATAAAACCATTGTTGTTGGGAGATTGCTGGCAAACTGATATTGTAGAAACGATTGTGATCATTCTGGCGATAAGAAATCACCTTAACTTATTTTTTGATGTATAGATCAAAACTGAGATGACTGTTACTTGAAACGTTCTTGTTTCATGCTTATTTTTGGACATTTAATACAAAATGAAGAGTTGATGTCGACTGATCTGATAGTATTTTTAACTAAATGTCATCCTCATACAGAAATGTAAATCGAGGTGTATGAACCTGTCAACAAGAACCAGCATCAGTCATCACAAAATTTGAACCTAAATTCAGATCTTTTGGTGATTTATTCGATTTTTTTTATAGTTCGTAAGAATTGTTTAATTTCAAATTGAATGTAGAAGCTTTCGCTGCTGCACGCCTGATAATCTTATGAAGGTTATTTCCTTCAGTTTACATAGCTGCAAGTGTACACTACAGGCAGGCACGGACATTGCCTAGGCGGGAAGACAGAGTCTTGGGAGCAATCAGAAAGAGTAAATATACATATCCTGTTAATTATATCATTTCTGGCATCCTAATACTCCATGATTTCTGCTGGTATATAATGGAATAGTAAAAAGGGAGGAAAAAGCAATGTTCCAAGCTTATCATTTTTAAGCCTTGTGTAGGTGGCACAGTTGGTAGTCGGTGGCCCAGTCGGTTAGAGTATTAGTCCCTCAGTGCGACACAGGCTTTCCATTGGTAGTGGGACCTCGGTGGCTCAGTCGGTTAGAGTGATAGTCCTTCAGTCCGATACAGGCTTTCCATAGACGCGGCGTAGGATTCAATCCTACTTCGACCAAATAAACATTGAACAAATTCTGAGTGGATTTTTTTTCGATCGCTGAATGTGGAAAAGATATTCGCCGAAGGCTGGGTTTCCTTTGCAAATTGGACAAAGAGCCCGGCAAAGTGAAATAATATTGAGCGCCGCATAAAACATGCAAGAATGATCAACCCCACTCAGATCAAATAAAATCTAAACAATTCAGTGGGGTTTTCACTCTATCACCCTATCTTGAAGAGTTATTCGGTACTTCACAAAGGTTTCCTCACCATTAAATCTGACAACGCCATCATGCAAGTAAACTAATCTAGAGTGCTTTCTTAAACATCAATCAAGCCTTGTTTAAGCAATAAGCAAATATTTGACGTTTAAACGCCGGAAACTGTTTAAGAAGAATTGAACATATTCGATTGCTATCGATCTGATATTTATCATCTACAAACAAATGATCTTGCTATTTTATCTTATTTAATTGTGTGTTTTTATACTGTTCTATTGATTTTATTTTCAGCCTACCAGCAACTTTGGTTGTAGAATGTTCGCAGCAAAAGAAACGTTGCAGTTACAAACCAAATAACCCCAGTGTATTAACAGATGATAAGCATGCAAACAAAGCATGCAAGTCTAGGTTAGTCGGGGTGGCAAGAACACCTCTTGTTTATCATCAAAAATATCAAGATTCTCTTCATAACTTTTTAAAATAAAATTGAAAACCTCTACTTTAATGGTTTCCCTTTCTCCTCGCACCAATCTTAAGTCTGTACGTCAACACAATTGATAGATCTGCCCGGTTAAATTTCAAACTGTACCAAGCCTTTCCGAAATCAGCCATTTGCATAATCTCTCATTGATACGTCATGTGACGTGAAAGGTCAACCTGTCACATGACTACCCACAAGCAGGCGATCACGTGATAGTTCGGCTTAAGTATACACAGAACAATTGCTTGAGCTGAACTAATTATGTGACAGGTTGACCTTTCGCGTCATAGTGACGTATCAATGAGAGATTATGCAAATGGCTGATTTCTGAAAGGTTTGGTACAGTTTGAAATTTAACCGGGCAGATCTATGGCGTGTGTCGATATACAGACTTAAGATTGGTGCGAGGAGAAAGGGAAACCATTAAAGTAAAGGTTTTTAATTTTATGTTTAAAAGTTATGAAGAGAATCTTGATATTTTTGATGAAAAACAAGAGGTGGTCTTGCCACCCCGACTAACCGGGCTTCTACCACATCTGAGTAGAACGCAGAGGTGTCATCGGCAAAAAGAGTTAGAGAAAAGAGATTTGACGCATTGATAATATCGTTTATATCGATTATAAGAAGAATTAGTCCGAGAATAGAGCCGTAGGGCACACCACAATCGATAAGATTGGAATTTGATAAGGTATTTTTATATATTACTCTTTGTTGGCGGTTTGATAGATAGTTCCCAAACAAGCAGTTTGAAGTATTTCTAAGCCCACAATTGGGAAGTTTTGATAACAGGATTTCGTGATTTACGGGGTCAAATGCTTTTGATAGGTCGAGAAAGGCTGCTATACTGTAATGTTTACGTTCTTTAGAGGTTATTAATTTTTCATAAAGCGAGAGGGCAGAATAAGTGGTAGAATGAAATTCTTTGACACCAAAATGATGAGGGGGGATAATTTCACAGGAGGTGAAGAAATGTGTTATCATTTTAGAGGCAATTTTTTCACTGATTTTGCTGAAAGCAGGGAGAACAGAAATTGGTCTATAATTTCTTACTTGATTTTGAGGTTCATCTTTATATACAGGTATAACTTTTGCTAATTTCCTTGAGTTTGGAATAATACCCTTAGCAAAGGAAAGGCTGACGATGTGGACGAGAGGTGAGGAGATAATCGTGGAGACCAGTTTGATGATGGACATGCTCGCGTCATCCGAGTCCAGGTGAAGAATTCTTTAATTGGGATAAGACGAATTCGATCAAATCTAGAGTTACAATAGTGAACGTGAAGGAGGGTAAGATTAGGAGGATTAAGAACGTCTCGATAATCAGTGCGGGTTTGTGTTCAAACGCCCATATGGACGGTAAACATAATGTTCTGGAGTTTCTTCACCTTCTAAAAGATTCAACGCGGACTTCCAACGACACATAGTCAACATGTGTATAAGCCTATAAGGCATTCTATATATAAAGCTATATTCCTTAAAGGAACAAGCTTGCAACAAAAGTCGTTAAAATATGTGCTGTTCAACTGTTGTTTTTGTATATTTATGAACACTAACACACACGGGCACAGGGGAAATGTTCTTTTATAAAATAACTATGGGGACAAGTTTCTAACATCCTCGGAGGATTGATTCATTGGTGTTTTACGCCGCACTGAAGATTATTTCACTTATACGGCGGCGTTGCCAGGTTTAGTGGGGAGGAAACCGCTCATTGCCCCGAGGAAACCCCCGACCTTCGGCGAGTACATGCCCAGGTTAAATTATAAACAAGCTCACCTTTTACCCCTGGTCCAACTGCGATTCAAACCATTGGTGATTCCTTTGTTTGCTTTGCTCAGTACAATACCGTTGTGGGTGCGTGTGTGGTGATTTTTCCACTGTTAATTTACTGACTGTTCGACAAGGAATTCCCTAAATAACTCTTTAAATGTCCATTTTGGCGGAAAATCGAGTTACAGTCTTTCATCCGAGATTGATCACTTCTTATTTTTCAACGGAGAATCACAACAAAATATTTGCGGTATCTCACTTTACATCTAGCCGATGGTATATAATTGATTTAAGTTGCACATAACTACCTTTCGTTCGCTCTGATATAATTGTCATTATTGCATTCTCTCTTAAACGAGAGGCTAAAGTCACAGTATGGAGACGATAGAAACACAAGGTGTCAATATTTGACAATTCAACCAAATGCTTGAATAACACCATCTTCTTGAGCCAAGTTAAAATCTCTGAGACCCCATTTTGTATTTTACCTTGGCGGACTACTCCACTTCAGACCCTAAATCGAACAGCGCCCCCTGGTGAGAATGTGAGAGTTGTCTTTCTTACCCTTACAGAGACGGCACCAGTTAATCAACAGCTCATGGTGGATACAGCCGCCATAACGGTATTTCTCCACAGAGGGAAGAGTGAAAGTATCCAAGGTGTTGATTAGCTGCGAGAAGTTTTACTCGCATTCAATCAAAAGGCGCTGTTCGATTTACGACTTTAAATGGAGTAGTACGCCAAGGTAAAATACGGAATGGGGTCATGGAGGTTTTAACTTGGCTTTCGAAGATGGAATGACACATTCGAGTCGCCTTCTCGTATTCCTCTCAAGACGTCGAAATTACAACTGAAGCCAATTCTTGTGTAATGCTGCTTGTAAATCATGCAAATTTTGGGGAGAAGTATTCCGACATTGAGTCCTGCTCCCCAAAGTGTCTGGCGCGTGATCCAGGGGATTCAGATCCGGACTCATTGCTAGCCATATGCTTCACAGCATTGCTCTAGATAAACTAGGTCACCCCTCTTGAACGATGAGGCCGAGGGTCATCATCCATGAATAGTGGACTGGGGACTAATGGGTAATTATCGAAATATGGAACGGCAATTCCTTCGAGCACTTGTATGGTTACCAAATCCGTCTTGCAATCAAATGGTAATGATCCCTATATCATAAGAGATCCACAGCATATGACATGATATTTCTGGCTACAAATGCTGTACCAGGAGGCCTCCAAACTCTAATTCTGATATCAACAGCAGGCTCTATTCGGTACAGTGGACTTCTTTTCTGCCTTTGTCTACATCAATCCAGACGTAGTCGTTTGTGACTGCCTGTGAGTTGGTCTTCGGGCCTTTGGTCCCGCGACGACTGTTAACTGTTTGGCTGCTGCACTGATGAAGATGGCGCCATATACTGTTTAGGGTGGAACTGGAAGTAAATGGGGGACGCCTTACTAACCGCAGCAAACTTCTGTCATTTCTTTCGGAGATCTTGCGTGGTCTGTCTGAAGGTCTATTTCGGACCAAAAGACTTACTATAGAAAGATGAAGTCCAACTCTTCTTGCAATCTCCTTAAATTGGTGTAGGCCAATAACTCCCCACTTGCCACCGCTTCGGTCATTCGTCTACCCGACATTTTTATTGGACAGACTATTAGGTGATAATGACCATGAGAAGATACAGCATTTTGCAAATTTTAATTTCGCATGCTTTGTAAATAAAGATTGCTTTGTTGGTGTTGATTCAGACCTAGATTCCTATTGAATAACTACATTCAACAGCCGTTTCGATTGATTTCCATTTTGAGCTAGTGGTAAAATTGAAAACCGGAAAAAACAATAACCGGTTAGGCCTATTTACCAACATTTTTTTATATCAGTTCTTATTAAAAGTTTAACTGATCCACGTCTCGTTGAGAATTATTTCATTTAAGACCAGTTAGCCGGCTAGCAGCAGATAGCCGAATAAATGATAATATTAATTTGATTCGGCAAGGTAAGTTTACCTGACTAAATGCTTTTATGAATTTGACCGCAATACAGCAATAAAACCAAACTCTATTTCTATCTTAAAGCGGGAAGGGCCACGAGCTTCAGTAAAGTTATAGGCTTTGTCCAAATCACAATCGTTTTTAGTGGTAAATGAGAGTTATGGGCAAACTTAATTAATGACCCAATGTTTCATTGATTTAATTAAGTAATTAGAGTAAAAATTAAACTTCCTTCATGAAGTTCATCTGTCAATTATCGAAACGAATGTCTATAGTCTCCGCCTTGACATGCGCAGTAGAGTCTTCCGTCTGCTTGTCATAACAAAGTCACATGTTTGAATACAAAGGAATATCAAAGCGTAAGTTGATTTTCACTTGATTTCTTGTTGTTTTGTCGAATAATCGGAATAATGCAACCAACGTAGATTTGCGGCTGACTAATCTTTGGATGATTAAATGAAATACCAGCCTCGTAGTGCAAGCTGAGTGTGTGCACATCATAACAACAACGACACGTCGATCGAAATCGAGTGTCGGTGTTATTTCACAGTGGTTTTAGTTTATTAAAAAAAGGCAATTTATATCTGTCCTGTACTTCCTTACTATTGATGATTTTTTGTTTTATTTGAAGGTGAAATTAGAAGCCAATAGATCTTCCACAAACGTTCTAGTCTCTCGTCGTCTCGATCTGTTTTATTTCTTCTCTTGGTCTAACTTCTTTCTAACTCTGAGTCTAACAAAGCGTGGATTTGTTCTGTGACTGACTGGCATTGTGGGACAGGTAGTAAATGTGGAATGCAAATGGACAAGCATACGAATAGTAAGTACATATACAAGAGGCTTAATTTCGTAAATAGTATAGTAAGTAATAGGTTTGCATATTTACAAATCATCTATATACTTGAAGAATGGTATTTTACTTGTCAAGTCATTCCAATCCACCCCACTTGTGGGTATTTGGTCTACTCTCCAATTAATCAAAAGTCAAACTGTATGTAATACGGAGAACATTTTAAATGATGTACCCCTCTCGATCTAAATTTGCAACAAAGTCATATAAATGAATTCCACCAATAGGTCGCGGGTTCGATTCCCACCCAGTCAAAAAAATTGGCGAATTTTCTGACTGGGTTTTCACTCGAACGACCTATGTGGGATAATAATCTTGAGTGCGGCGTAAAACACCAAACAATCAATCAATCATATAAATGAAATAACATTGAGTGTGACATAGAAAACCATTCAGTATAATACTTGGTGTAAAACTGCTCTAAATGCATCTTCAAGGTATGATTTTCATCATCTAAAATAAAACTTTATAATTTATGTTATAAAAAATTCACTACATAATAATGACAGTGCACTGTTGTTTATTTTTTCAACAGTCTTGAACAACTTGACTGGAGAATAATTCAAAACTAATGCAAGGTTTCAAAGATTTCTCAGTTGCTTCAAGAGCAAGATCAAAGAAAACAAAATTGAATGGAATCCAGTGTACAGATCTGATTATTTATAAAAAACACAGACAATTCGGTAAAAGGAATGGGTGAGAAAAGAAAGCCCAATTTCTTATTTGTGCTATTAGGAAGAGACTTTATAATACATTTGATATGTACGTAAGTTATGATAAGGCTCACCAATGATATGTGGTTTCAAACATAATAAACGAATCAAAAAGTTTGATTCCTGTCCATTTAAAAAAATAAAATATACATGTATAACAAAAAGAAAGATTTTGTTTTCATTTCTACTTTGTTTGATGGATTGATGATTATATCACTAATATGGCAGCCTTGCCAGGTTTAGTGTGAGAGGAAAATCCTGATCCTTCGGACAATTGCCTGTCAACTCTTCTACATACGGCGATTAAGGAAAAATCTCACTCAGAAATATTTCAATTTTATTTGGTCGGAGTTGGACTCGAACCTGCAACTCATGACTTGAATGTCTGAATCACTGAGAAACCATCACTGAGCCAGCGAGGTCCCATGTTTGTTTGATAGATCGATGTTTTATGCTGCACAGAAAATTAGTTTAGTGTGGGAGGAAACTGGGCTCTGTCGGAGGAAACCCCTGACCTTCGGAGAGTTCCTCGTAAGTTTTCCACATTGGTCGACAGGGTGAAAAACCCACAGAGATTTTTCAATTTTATTTGACCTGAGGCCGCGAGTCGACACATAGATGGAAGGCCTGGGTCAAACTGAGAATCCATCGCTCTGCCCACTGAGCCATTGAGGTCCTTTCTTTGTTTAATTGATTGGTGTTTTTAGTCACACTCAAGATTATTTCACTTATATAGTGGCGTTGCCAAGTTTACTGGAGAGGGGAATGGAGCTCTTCTCGAAAGAAACACCCAACCTTCAGCGAGTACCTGGTATCTCTTTCACATAGGCAGACAGAGTGAAAAACTTACTCAGAAATTTCGAAATTTTATTTGGTCAGAGTGGGATTCGAACCCACGACCCATGAACGGAAAGTGTTTGTCGGACTGAAAAACTATCACTTAGCCAACTGAGACACAGAGACCCCTTCTTTCTTTGATTGATTGATGTTTACGCCACACTGAATATTACTTGACTTATATGGCAGCATTGCCAAGTTTAGTGGAGGAGGAAACTGGGCTCTGCCCAGAGCCCAGAGGAAACACCCGACCTAGTAACAAAGAGACTATCACTCTGCCAACTGAGCCTAGGTCCCTTCTTTCTTTGATTGATTGATATTTATGCCACACTGAATAGTATTTCCCTTATATGGTAGCATTGCCAAGTTTAGTGGAGGAGGAAACTGGGCTCTGACCAGAGGAAACACCCAACATTCGGTAAGTACCTAGTAACAAAGAGACTATCCCTCTGCCAACCGAGCCGAACGCCTTTCTTTGCTTGATTGATTGATTGTTTGTTGTTTTACGCCGCGCTCAAGATTATTTCGCTTATATGGCGGCGTTGCCAGTTTTATTGTGGGAGGAAACCGGTCTCTATGCCCGGAGGAAACCCACGACCTTCCGCTGGTAACTGGCAACCATCCTACATAGTTCGTTCGAGTGAAAACCCAGTCAGAAAATTTTCCAATTTTTTGGACTGAGTGGGATTCGAACCCGCGACCCATTGGTGGAAGGCTGTTCGGATTGAGCGTCCAACGCTCTACCTACTGAGCCACGGAGGCCCCTTCTTTGCTTGAAGAAGGGAGATTGTGTGTAGTGATGATTCTCACATCATCACCAGCTTTCCACAAGTGGGTCCCAAGTTCGAATCCAATTCAGTCCAAATTGAATAGATTTTTAGGTACCTGCCAAAGGGTGAGAGTTTCGGCTTTACTCCAGACATGAATGAATCTATCGAGGTCAGTGGGGTGGTATATGAATGTGTACGCAAGTGTGATTGTTGAGAACTTGCAGGTTTCTAAGATTGATTTATTCATTGTTTTAATTCGCACTCAGGACTATTTCGTTTATAAGGTGGCCTAGCTAGGTTTATTGGGGAGGAAACCCCTTGACTATCCATAACAACATGACAACATAGCACATTGGGCCAGTGATCAAGTTGTAAACCAAGCCAGCATTTTTAAAAGAAAGTGGGAATTGAAATCAAAACCAATTGGTGGAATGTTTCCTAAGAACCTAAAAGATGATTTTAGTTCAGATTATTTGCAGAAGATTTTCAAAATAAAACATATCCGACTAGATTATTTATCGTACAGGTTCTTTGTTAAGAACACAGTTTTATTCTGACAATTCCAGCATTTAAATGTGAAGTCAATCACCAAAAAACAAATTTAATATGTGTACACTAAGCATATGCTTTTCCATAACTACCAGTCCACCAAACGTTGGTTTTGACATATTTTAAACATGTCTATATCCAGGTAGAAATCATTTTCAGTTAATGTCACTGAATTTAGCAGTCTAGTCTAGTGGTGATGATTAGAAATTAAACATCATGACCAGTCAAAAATGATTATTTCAAAAACAAATTAATACTCCATCTCGCAAGGTTTTCCATCGCTAACGAGTAAGGTTGAAGTTGTAATGTCAATACGCTGGCACAGATTTAAATGTATGTGAGCCACATCTTAATAACTCCTCATTTCTGCCTCAGTCAATTTTTTAGCACTTCCCCAACAGAATACAATCCATAGGCCTACAGCTCCATCTTTTGTTTTCATATCACTGCAAAATATAAAAAATAGGAATAGTACTAAAACAAGGTTTTCTTAGTTACAGTGCTAAAATAAATATCAGATTTACTAGGTGCTTTATGTCATACACAAAAGAATACAACACTGACAGAATGGCAGGATAGTCACCTGGGGATGGGCTAAGGTGTTAACTCTGAACTGAAATAACCATATTATGAAAGTATGTAGTGACAAATTCACAAAACAGAGCTCAAAGTGATGACATTTGCAGCACATAGACTAATATCATTCTGGCAGGCCAGTGAGTAAACGCAAGGTTGGACATATATATACGGTATACATGTATTGTTTATTGAAACTTTCCATTCCTGCAACCACAACAACATTGATTGGACATACTACCACTCACTCTCACTGTCACTGTCAGCTAGTTTGTCCGAATGAAATATCAATAACTAATGATCTAACCAATACATCACCCTGCATGAAATTGAAAAGAAATAAAGTTAAGCTAAATTTTGTTTGTAACACGAGGCCTACAAAAAATTGTACAAGATAAAATGAAGATTTGACAGACCTGTACTGAGTGAGAGGCACCGTTGACGTTGTGTTGACGCCTGAGTGCAGCGAAGAAGGCAAGCCAGATTATCGCCCGATCCTCGTTGTTTCTCTCCTTTTCATATCCACTAATGTCAGTAAAGGTATTCCAAACTGCTTTCGGGTGAAAACTTTGTGGATATTACGGCCTCTGTTTTGTTTTTACCGTCATTAACACTCAACTTCTTCGAGTCATTCTCTCCAACTTTGCTCAACACTGTTTACAATGAAGTGCGCATGTGCATGTCAGTAACTTCGGGGAGGATCTGGGCGGTTTTTCAAATATTTTGTAATAATTGGTAGGGCCCCCCTTTGAAAAATTAATTCGTACGGGAAAACCTACGTTAGGATTTTCATGAAATTTGGACAGAGGCATCTTCTAGGATTCGTCTTTCCGGGAAAAATAATACCATGTGTGGGAAAATTCGTTTTAGCCAGCCTGATGGCCCTTCCCTCTTTAAAAACACTTAATGAAAACGAGCTACAATATTCATCATCGGCTGTCTATTGCATTTGGGGTAATTATATCACTGTTCTGGGTCACATGCTATTTCAGATCCTTCAGGACCTTGTAGGTCCTTGGCATTTTGTCGATCGCAGAGAGTTTGAGACTAATATCTTGACTGCAATTATAAATATTTCATTGTAACGCTTATTGTAAAAGAGGGAGGGGCCACGAGGGTATGTACTTTTGATTTTGAAGATCTGATGTCCAGATCGCGATAATTTCTGACCTCCCAAGATCCGTGCAGATCTGATTTTCTAGAGTTTAAACTAAATGCCATGCTCATACAGAAATCTGAATCGAGGTGTAAGAACCTCACAACAACAACAAACAACACCAGTCATCACAACAGCAGCGGTGAAAACGAACTAAATATGGCTTTGGGCCTTACTAAATTCGAATCTTTCACAAAATCCGATATTCGATTTTTCTTGTTATTGGTGAGAATTGTTTTATTTCAAGATGAGTATTGACGCTTCTACGGCTGCACGCCTCATAACCTTACGTGGCCACACACATGTGTCTAACCCTGTTTTACTTTCTTTGCCGGTCAGGAAGAGCCACACATTGTGCCGCCATTATATCAGCAGTGCTCTATTGACAGACGTTTCAAAATCCAGCAGTCACGTGATGCGATGATTCCATTATGACGTCAAATCATTCAAGCATATGAACAAGTATGAGTAAGTCGAATTGGGTTGGGGTCGTGTACAAAAAAATGTTGGGAAGCCCTCTAAAAAAGCCACGTGACTAGGGAAATCCTTAGCCAAGCTCACGATCAAGTGATTCGTTGTCGTTGTTCGAGGAGACTTTGAAATCTGTCGGACAGATTGTTTACACTTTGTTTTACAAAGAGGGATTTTGCAGATTACCCACGAATTTCGAAGAAATCAACGGTTACATTGAAAAGAGGAATGCTTCAAAGGTATTATAGGCGGTAAAAGCTAAAAGGCAAGTGGGATTAATGATAGTTTTAGACATCGAAAATCTGAATAGCGAACTCCACCGACATATTTCAATTTAAAGCTTTAACTAAACCCTACACATTCAGTTCGCATACAAGTTACGACTGTAGTCTGTGCACTACAGCCAGGTTTGATACTGAGATTGCCTGGGCTGTTCGACTGTCATTGGAACAGGCATAACTGAAGAGCCATGTACTCAAGCCATAGATTTCTTGGTGAGTAAATATACTTAGCCTGTGAATTATATCCTTCTTTAAATGTTCAACATTTTTTCCCTGGCATCCAAATACTCCGTGATTTCTGGAACAGTAAAAATGGAAGAAAAATCTTCCAAGCATATCCTGTACTAGCCTTGCGAAGGGGGCAAAGTCGGTAGTCTGGGGCACAGGCGGTAGAGCGATAGCTGTGTATTGAGACTTTACGGAATGTTAACACAATTTAGATAACCAGGATGTACACTCATTGGTTGTTGGCTAAAGTTAATACTTCTAAACTGTAAGTTTATATACACTGTCTAGCCATATGCTCCAACCCACCCTAACCTTCAGCTCGTGCCTGCAACCGGCAACCGGTGTGGATTGATTGGACTTAAGATGGGGATGGGGAGGAAGATTTTTTGGTCAGTTGGTACTTTTGTTGCCGTTTTACCTTGCTGTTGATCCCCAAAAACTACATGTATGAAAGTAAACGTCAATCATTGGCAGAAGGCGGTTCCGATTTGTGTATCCAATGTCTATATATATTTAGATCCCCACCAACTATGCAAAAACATTTTCTTTGCATTGGCATGCTGGGGTTCAATTGTTAGTTTGCTTTACATATTTTAATGGATTGATTGATAGATTGTTGGATTTTCAAGTTTACTTATGAACCTTCGGCTTTGCTGGTATCTGGTAACTGAATAAATTCACGCTGATTTTCTACCAGAGAAACTCTGTTCTTGTCCAGCCAGCCATCAACTGGAGAAATCACTTTCACAAATCAAGTTTGCGATCCATTTACAATGAGCCTCACTTTCTGAAAGTGTTATGTGGTGGTCGACAAGACCAGTTCACTGATCTCTTGTACTTCAATATGTTCGCCCTGTGAAGCCAGATGGACTCCTACTACAAGCATCTTTTTATTTTGTTAAAATACACTTTTGATTTGGCTAACGATATCCTGAATAAACTGTATAGCTTATTGCCATTAATGGTGATTTATTATCACCAGAATGTTGCCCTTTATGATCAAAATCGTTTCTGCAATATCAGTTTGCCAACAATATCCCTACACCAGTGATTTTATCGGTCGGTGCAGACTTTCCATGGGGGTACTTAACTTTTGGGTGTATATTTCAACATCGTTTAAAGTAGATAGAAAAAAGTATTGGTGAAATACAGTCCCCTTGAATTTAGCCTTTAGAATATAAGAAGGGCTCAGAGTATTGTCCTTGGTACCGAGCCCGTAGATTTTTTTCTTACATATAAATTTCATTTTACTGAGCATTTATCCCCTATCCCTTGTTTGGTCAGTTTCTGCCACGACATGGTGTGGTTAATGGAATCAAAGGCTTTGGCATAATCTCCAAAGCAGCAGAGTAGTTTTTTCTTGGATCGTAAATAGTTGTTAATATGAGCACTGAGTGCAAAAATGGCTTCACGTGTCCCATAACCTGGTTTAGAACCGATTTGGGCATCATTAATGGAGTTATTTTCTTCGTGCCATTTTAATAGACGGTTATTTAGAACCGCGGTAAAAAGTGTACAGAGGTGGTTTACTAGGGTAATTCCTCTGTAATTGTTTGTGTCACTGGAATCGCCCTTTTTATAGATTGGGATAATAATACCTTCTGCCCATGTGTGGGTAAAGAGTCCAGAGTCAAAAATCTCGTTAAAAAAATTAACAATCAGTGGGGATAAAAAAATCATGAAATTCTAGGAGAATCTCATTAACAATGCCATCTTGCCCAGGATTCTTACTGCGTTTCAGGTTTTTCACAACATCATATATTTCAGACTTTTGGATTGGACATATTTAATTCTATTATCAGAAGAGTTATGTCTATCAAATTCTAGCAGGGCCAGAGAGTAATGGTGGAGTCATAAAGACCTACATTCGGTTAAAGGGGCGTGCCCGGAACGAATATCGTTAAAATGTGTGCTATTTTACCGTTGTTTATATTAAGATGAGGATTCTAGCTACCACAGACCACTAGATAGGGAATTTTATCTGAGGCTTTGTGGTGGTAAAAAGAATCGAGTGCACAGAAGACCCCTTTCTGATTGCTCGTTTGGTCTACTTTTGGCTGCTTGTTTACCGATTGTCAGATTCAATACAATAGTAACACTGGATTCCCTAAGTAACTCGTTAAATGTACAGTTTTGGTGAAAAGTTGACTTGCACCATTTTATCCGAGATTGATCACTCTGTGTTTTTCTAATAATCTGAAGGTCAACGGAGAACCACAATAAACTTCTTTGAAAGGTACTCTGGGAAAACTATATATATTTATGAACACATGGTCACAGGGAAAATCTTCTTGTCTAAAATAACCATGGAGACAAGTTTCTAATTGTGTTAAAAAGGGTTATATCATTTAGACCTTTATATCCCATAAATTATTGTAACAAACTAAACCTATGGTATTTCATTAGGTTGACGACTGACAGGAACTTTAGCCTTGGTCAGTAGAATTTTCTGGAATCCTTTTGACAATGGTTACGCATTGAACCCCATAAATTTTGCCCCCCCCCCCCCACAGAAAAAACCTATGTAACAAACAACAAATAAAACGGTTATAAACTCCATCTCTTTTCTACAATTAACAAACAATACGGTTATAACCTCCATCTCACAACCTACAATTAACAAACAACAAGGTTATGACAAAACAACACAGTTATAACAAACAACCAACGATTAACGAACAACACGGTTATGACAAACAGCACAGTTATAACAAACCAATAGTTATAAACCCCATATAACAACCTACAATTAGTTATAACAAACAACATGGTTATAAACTCCATCTCACAACCTACAATTAACAAACAGCAAGGTTGTAAACTACATCTCGCAACAACACTGAAACACACGGGTACAGGTTATGAACAGAAAATACAAAGTAAAAAAAATGTAAGATATAATTTCGTTAAAAATGTTCTGACATTAGCTAGGTTAGGTATATATGGCGCTGATAATCTTACAGACATGTCTTGGCGTTTGTATCGTAGAGCACAAATTACACCTTCTATGGAAATGGAGTGTTTACTTGAAATACATGTCGGTTATTTTTCAAAATGATGGGATGTCATCGATCCCATTTATGGGAATTGGCCCCACCTATCTATCCCAAAATATTTAAAGAGAGTGTCAAACATTTATTAGTAATGGAAAACTCACTAGAGTCCAAAAGAAACGAGTCCAAAAGAAACGAATCCAAAAGAAACCAAGCAATGCAGAAGTTTAAGTTTGATGTTACTATTGTGAGAAATCTTTTTACAACCTATGAACCAAAATTGATTTCAATCAAATCAATACAATTAATATGGCAAGCCTCGTTAGAGCCCTGATCACAGAAACAACGGGAAATGTCATACCAAACGTCTCAAAGTCAAGTCAGTAGTGGGTATGTCCACACAAAGAGAGGCTTAACAAAGCTTGTAAAGTTGCCAAGGAACATTGAGAACTATAAAAAAAACATTACGACACCTAGTCAAAGCAACGTAGTTTTAAACCAGGTGACAAGATTTTCCCTGTGCCCGTGTGTTTGAGTGTTAAAAATATGATAAACCCAAGGGAATTTTCTTCGGTCAGGGGTTCGAATCACATAGTTTACAGGACTTCATTTACGCCCTACCACACACGGACAAAGAAATCCGGTAGACAATCACTAACCACTTATTGGTAAAAAAAAAACAAAAAACTTTTTGGGTTTGTCATATTTTTAAACACTAAAGCACACGGGCACAGGGAAAATCTTCTTGTCTAAACTAACCATGGAGACAAGTTTATTATTGTGTTAAAAGGGGGCATATCATCTAGACGTTTACACCCAATCATAAGTTTGTTATGATAAACCACAACCCATGATATTTCATTAGGTTGATGATAGGCAGTTTGGCCTTAGTCAGTAAAAATTTCTGGAAAAGATAATTTGTCTACAAATCATCAATAGTTTTGGTAAAAATTGAAAGCATGGGTCATTTTTCAATAGGTTTGTGTATTTTCGAAATATAGAGTATCCTGTTTATAGAATTAAAGTCAGATACCAAAGAACAATAGTCCTTTTTTAAGCCGTTTTCTTTAAGGGAACGAAGAATTGCAATTGCAATTTTCAGGCCTAATTTCCTTATCAAGCTTTTGGTAAAAAAGGGTTGTTCTAATTCTGTCTAGACATACATTTAATAATTATTTCCGAGCATCTATCAGCAGTTTTATAAGGATATGCTTTGATGTACCATTAGCTTACTTAAGGCAAGACTTTATGACTAAGTAAGGTTATGTTGGTTTCTAACATTAGCTAAACCATCAAATTTCCTAGATACGGCTTACGTTTATATTTGGACCACACACGTGAGAAAGGGGGGTGTAGCAGCTTAGAGGCGTAAAAGAATATCGGTAGATATCATCCAGACCTATAATTCTGGATTATCCATAACATGGATTAATTTACTAAAAGAAAGGTCCCTATCAGATAATGATTTAGGACAAGCAGAAATAAAAGTCCTCTATTGAGTAGAGATATATCATCAGCAGTGAGTTCTTCATTACTTACATTAGAAATATTAATACCCAAGCCGGAAGTATGGTGGTACATGCCCGGTCCTACATTTAGTTTAAATCAAGTGTCTGAAGTGCCAGTGGGTATACAAGCAATTTGCTGTATTGTCGGCCCAGTGAATTTTGTTCCTGGATACTTTAAATTTTGACTGAGATATTTTTGGTATAACCATAACTCTCTTCATCTTGATAGCAGTAGAGTTATATAGGTTCAGTATCGAAACGTCACTGGCCGGTAATTTAGTAGATGAGCGAGTTGGAAAAAGTCTTCCTAACCATTGTCATCATATTGCGCATCTGATGTAACGAAATGGTTGGCTCAGTAATTGTCTTGTTATTGATATCAATATTCAACATAACTTTCTCAGGTTTGGGACCGTGATATTTTTAAATTATAGTCCTAAAAGAATGGAAGTTGGCACCAGGAAAACATTCTACCTGCATATCAGGGTGGGGGTCAAGGTTAATTCTAGACAGGTTAGAATCCCCACGTAATAATACTTTCTTATTTACATTAGAAATGTGCCAATTAGAGGAGGGGTGCCGATATTTCCCAAATTTAGAATTAGTTAAGTTATTCCAAGGATTGCGCTGACCTCTCTGAGGGGATATCACTGCATCTGAATATCTCATAGGAGAATAGGCTGACAAAACTGGAGAGGGAGAGGGAGCAGAGGTACTTGGTCTAGGAGAGGGGACCCTAGTAGAAACTGGGGAGGGTTGTGGGAGAAAAGGGACAGAGGTACTAGGTTTAAGGAAGCGGCTCAGAGGGGGTAGAAAAGAAGGAGCAGAGGTATTAGCCTAGGGGAGAGGGCCCAGTAGGAAACGGCGGAGGGGGGGGGGGGGGGGGGGGCAGAAGATCGAGTCTAGGAATCAGTGACTGCAGGGTTGGGGACGAGTTCACAGATGTCGATGGACTGACAGACTGATGGGTATGAGGAGAGGATGTCGAACTAACCTGAGTAATGGAAGCAGAAGTGGCAGAATTAGTGATAGTAGTCTCGTTATTTTTGGGATTACACTTTCTTAAAAAAAAGGCAGAATCGAACCTGGGTTCGCTGAATAGATAAGGCAGCCGGCATTTAGTGCTGGCGATAGGTGTCATACCCTGGAACCTGGGTTCGATTCCCGTTTCGGGTTTCACCCAAAATCGGTAGAAGAATGTCTGCCATTTTTCAAGAAAGTGTAATCCCCAAAAATAACGAGAATACTGTTATATTCACTTTCTAAAAGACACTAACTAATTGAACTCAAGAATTAGTGATGTAAAGAAAAGAATAAAATTTCTGAATGGTCGAAAGTTGTAATTTATCTTTATAATTCTGATGTAGTTGTCCGTGTGTGGTAGAGCGTAAATAAAGTACTGTAAACTATGTGATTCGAACCCCTGACCGAAGAAAATCCACTAGGGTTTGTCATATTAATATACTTAAAATGTAATATGGCCGTGAAGAAAATGTAACACATGCGCCCACGATAAACGTAACCTCTAACCCTAAAAACGTGCCTGATGTTTTAAGGGAGTCTGAGGAAAACCTATCTTTTGATCCACCCATAGATCCTAAAAATGTAAATTCCAGCTTTCTTGAAAATCTGGATTACAACCTTAACTATACTTAGCGCCATTAAAAACGCACGACCCAAAGAATGTAAAATATTTTGAGAAATGTAAAGTGTAAAATATTGTAAGTACTCTTAAGTTAAAGAACAAGGCATTGGCCACAATGCGACAAAGAATTGACAATATGTGAAACCCTGGTGACTTTTATTCCTTGCAAACAAATCGTCAATACAGAAATTGAAGGTGTCATCATTCAATAATGGGTATGTCCATTTCGGGCATCAACGCAAGCAGTACATCTGCGACGCAAGGACCTGATGAGTGTGGCTATTCTGTGCTGTGTGATCCGGTCCCACTCTTCTTGCACTACCTGGATCAATTCACGTCGGTTGCGTGGCCTGGGTTGACGTTGTGCAACGGCATTCTTAAGCTGATCCCACAAGTGCTCTATGGGCGATAGATCGGGAGAGTAAGCTGGCCATTCCATGATGTTCACATTATTCTGTTGCAAGAAGTCTTGTGTCAACCTTGCAGAGTGTGGGTTCTGATGATTTCGAGCCAATCGTAAACGGTTTTGGCGTGCGCCGGGTGTCAATATGGGCCCTCGGTAGGAGATGCGTGCATGCATCTGTATCTGTTGGAGACGGCGTCGGATGGTGCTGAGGCTTACCCTGGGCCTTCCAATTCCCAGTCTCACGAGCAGTCTGTGTCGCGGTGCGAAATCGGTCACGTGTGTGCAACAAACCGATGTACCGATCCTGGCGGGCTGTAGTGACTCTTGGCTGACCAGGGGTCGATCGGGAACATTGCAAGTTTCATGTTCCCTGATTCTGAGGCGACTAATTGTGGAGAGATGACACTGCATGTGACGTCCTACGGCGGCACAACTGAGACCCGCCTGTAACATGCCAATGGCACGTTCCCTTTGTTGTGTCATAAGTCGGGGCATGGTAACGTTTTCTGATTTTTTGTTAGTCTTTATGCTGAGCTTCGTGTAAAGTGTTGAACCCACGACAAATGAGCCCTGAAAGTTGTTCTCAGTGACGGTGAAACACTCAATGGACGTTATTAGGAAATGCTGCGTAATGTTCACGACAGGCGCGTCGGGAACACCACAGGTTATCCAGTTATTGCAACTCAACTCGAACTAACAATAAACAACAAAACGTAAATGGCCAATAGCCTCACTGGGGTAGAAACATAAAATTCAACCGTGCGTTTTTAATGGCGCTAAGTATACTTAGATGAAAATGTCAAACAACTTTTAATGAATTTTCCTCAAGTCTATGCAATAACAGATGTTATTCATGATGTGGATGTAGAAAATGCCAAACCTATCAAACAAAATCCTTACAGGCTTATTCGTTATAAAGCCGAACAGAAATTAAATTCATTATAGAAAACTATATAATGGAACCAAACCAAAAAGTCCGTGGAGCAGTCCAATTGCTTTGATACCAAAGTTTGCAAAAGTTCTGTATATCGTAAAGTCAATTCTGTAAGCAAAACTGATTGTTATCCCATACCTAGAATCGAAACATGTGCAAATCAACTAGGTAACGCTCAGTATTTAACTAAAATTGATTTGATGAAATGATATTGGCAAGTGCCTTTAAGAAGCAGGGCAAGGTTTTTTCAATTGTAATTTTACCCCTTTCGAAGTGAAAAAATCCGTCCGGTCCTGCCAAAGTCTTTTAACTTTTTGTAAATCTTGTTGTAAATCTTGTTGTAAATCTGCATAAATGCGTAATTCCTTAAACCTATGTTACCTATCTAGGTCATGTCATAGGTCATGGTCAAATAGCGCCAACAGAGGCCAAAGTTCGAGCAATTCTAGATTTTCCTTGTACATGCTTATAATCAGTTGGAACTTAACAAAGACAGTCGTTATTTAACAGGCTTTCAAACCAGTTCAGGTATTTGGCAGTTTACACGTATGTATTTTGGTTTAAAAACAGCACCCCTAGCCTTTCAACGCCTAATGCATACTGTCTTATCGGGTTTGACAACCGAAGGTGTTATGATTTATCTGGATAATGCTTGTATTCATTCTGAGGCAGCTGAGCAACATTTGGAAACGTAATGTATTGAATCGGTTTCGTGACTCCGGTATCACACTAAAACGTGGAAAGTGTTCAGTATTTGGGATTCAGTATCTCTTCCGATGGTGTTAAACCTGGTAATAAACGTTTACGTGCTGTGTCTGAATACCCTGTGCCTGCATCATGGGAAGACGTTCGTTCTTTCCTGGGTTTGTGTACATATTTCTACTACTCTTGCTGCTATTTCCTTATTTGACAAACTCTTATCCGCAAAAAATAATAAACTTTTTACTGCCATTACATTCATTGACCTATCTAAGGCTTTCGATACTGTGGACCATGAAATACTTCTCAGAAAATTACAACACTACGGGTTTAAAGATATGGCTCACAAATGGTTGAAAGATTACTTAACGAACCGGACACAGGTTATCTCATACAACAATGGTCATTCATCTGCTGTTCCAATAACCTGTGGCGTGCCCCAAGGATCCATACTTGGCCCCATTCTTTTCCTCATTTATATAAACGATATCACATTTTCCTCTAGATTACTCCAATTCATTTTGTTTGCTGACGATACAAGTGTTTTTCATTCTTCACCAAATCCTATCGATCTTATTAACACTCTCTCCGACCAACTTCAACAGGTGCAACACTGGCTTTTCACTAACAAACTCTCACTCAACATCACAAAAACTAAATATATGATCATAAAACCTTGTGGCAAATCTCTTCCTGAAAATCTTCGTCCTTTATTACTCAATCATGTACTATTAGACAAAGTTAACCAATTCAAATTCTTAGGTATTATTTTCAACGACAAGTTATCTTGGAACAATCATATTCACTACATTTCGAACAAAATCTCACGAAACATCGGAATTATCAAACATATAAAGAGTTGTCTCAACCGCAAATCCCTTTACATTCTCTACTGCTCTTTGATTTTACCATATCTTTCGTATGCAAATCCTCTATGGGGAAATACATTCACAACTCACCTTCAGCCTCTTCTTTTGCTCCAAAAACGTGCTTTACGTATCATTACTTTTTCACACAAACTTGAACACACCGCCCCAATCTTAAAAAAAATTAAAGATCTTGAATATATTCCAGTTAAACAGATACCTATCCTTAATTACTGTCCACAAATTCATTCACCACCGGCTTAATCTTCCTTTTCACTTCATGAACTACGTCACTCTTAACTCAGAAATTCATCAGTATCCAACACGAAACCAATCCTTCCGTTTACATGTCCCATTCTGCCGTACAACTGCATCTCAACGATCCTTAAAGGTATTTGGTTCTCGCCTATGGAACTTGCTTCCTCAGCATGTCAAATCCATCAACTCAATATCCCTATTCAAATGCAAATTGAAAGATTATCTTGTCTCATAAGAAATTACTTTATAGTTCTCATCAACAGTGTATATATGTTTGATCTAAATATTACACACTCGCTAATCATGAATATTATCACCATTGTATATAGAACATCAAACTACATTATACATCAAACTGTATTATTATTTTAGTCACTCAGTCACAGTGTTGACTCCTTTACTGTTCAGGGAGAAAACAAGTCCCAGCTGGGACTTTATTCCCGCCTTGTTTTTTTACTATTTTGTCTAAATGTTTCTCATATTATGCTCTGTTGGTGAATAAATATCAAATCAAATCAAATCAAAGATTTATTCCAATTTTTTCTGATGTTGTGTTACCGTTGAGTCGTGTTTCTGAAACACAGAAATATGCATGTTGCTGGATATCAGTTTGAGATTGAACACCTTAAGGGTAAAGATAACATTCCTAGTGATGTTCTTAGTCGTGCGTCAATCGACGATAGTGAAATATAGTTGCCAATCTTTGCTGTTACACGCTATGAGTGGGTTTTATCGAAAATGGGCGAGTCGGTCGTGTAAGACGACGATAAATTGAATGTTGTCGTCTTACTGGCGGAGCTGTTAAGGAAAAACTCGAAATCTAATTTGTCTGATAAAACTCAACAAGCTTGTGATCGCCTTCAGGTAATTCTCAACCACCATCACATTCTTAAATCTCCAAATTTTTCAGATCCGATCAAATTATTTTTCCAAGAAATTAAATAAGCACCAAAAGGCATATTCTACAATAGAGAAGGACACATTTAGCTTAGTGTTTGTTGTACATCACTTCGAAGTTTAACTGTCTGTCCAGGTTGTGTTAGTACCCCATTGGTGCCCCACTAGTGTTCCTAGAGAAATGTAACACCAAAAACCAACCACTTTTCCGAAACCTTTATTATTACAGCCATACTGACTTAAAGTCTCCCATGTCTCTGGAAAAACCAATGTCATAACCAATGCTTTGTGTAGAGTATAAAATAAACATGGAATAACCTGATGTATGTCCACAGCTATATTAACCCAAACTCTTACTTATACGTAGTACCATTGAGTTGTTTGATAATATTTTTTTTGGCTGGACTGATATTCGTTTTTTTTGCTGAAAGAAAACCTTTCGTCGTAAAAATTCCTTTCCTTCAGTAGGGAGATGTCAGTATATTATATTCAAATAATGTTTCGTGCGTATTAATAACAGTCAACATTCTTGTGATTCTCGTAGTTTTTTTCGTATGTGACTTAGCATTCTTGTGGTTTTGCCGTTTATTTCGAGGCAGTGATTTTGATTACAATTGATAATATAATATGTGGCCATCTGGCAGAGTCTTGGCCAACGTTGAAAAGACAGTTCGGCCATTTGGTTTTGATATTCTAATGCACGATGTATGTTTGCCTTTGTGGTCACAAGTGACAGAAATGTTCACGTTTGTGCCAGGGAATCATGCGACTCTGACGTGGTCGTGTCGAGGTTCCTTGTTTTTTGCACTCATAGTGCGCAAATTGCAGAGAGTAGGATGGTGTGTTTCTCTGGCGATCCCTCGTGAAATTTTATTTCGACTAAAATGTGCTGCCGAACGCGATATCGTAAATTATTTATCAAAAATGGCCACGTATATCCCCAATGACATAAGAGCTATGCGTGCAATGCTTTCTGGATTTCAAAATAGAGCTGAGAGCGAGATGTTTCAATGTGTAAACGAATTCGTTTTGACTGAAAGGGGCTGTTGAACGCGATAGCTTACATTATTTATTCTTCAGAACTATGCTTATCAATGCTTCTACGGATTCGGTATGAACGAATCTCTGTGTCCTCAAGGTCAAGGTTTTCTCCCACGTTAAGTGCACGGATTCGGTACGAACGGTTGTCTGTGTCCTCGAGGCCAAGGTTTTCGCCCACGTTAAGTGCACGGATTCGGTACGAACGGTTCTCTGTGTCCTAGAGGTCAAGGTTTTCGCCCACGTTAGGTAGAGAGTAGAACATAGAGAGTAGGCCTAATAATCAGTCCAGAATTTTTTTCAATTTATTTTTAAAATTATATTTGTCATAATAAAACAGGAAAGTATGTTTCACAAACTGTCTTCTTCTTGTCGGTCTGCGAGGTTTCTTTC
This sequence comes from Lepidochitona cinerea, assembly GCA_963971465.1. Lineage (NCBI taxonomy): Eukaryota > Metazoa > Mollusca > Polyplacophora > Chitonida > Tonicellidae > Lepidochitona > Lepidochitona cinerea. Next base: position 12,802,320 of record OZ020561.1, on the reverse strand, counting down.
GGTAATGCAAAGTACCTTACTTTTCACTTGAGTCGTAATTTCCCGAACCTTTTTATCACACTCTACGCTCTATAATATCTCACTATAAATAATCACAAACTTCGTCAAATTAAATCCACCCAGAGCGAACACTTATCTTGAATTGGATGCATTTTATTGCAGAAATAACAATGGGATGGGCCCCTTCGCAAATAACATAGGGATAAATTATTCAGATGTATGCTATATTTTTCAATAATATAATGGTGTAATTGTATCATGTTTATACACTGTAAAATGTAACCCGTAAATTTCTAAAAGACACTAACTAATTGAACTCCAGAATTAGTGATGTAAAGAAAAGAATAAAATTTCGGAATGGTCGAAAGTTGTAATTTATCTTTATAATTCTGATGTAGTTGTCCGTGTGTGGTAGGGCGTAAATGAAGTACTGTAAACTATGTGATTCGAACCCCTGACCGAAGAAAATCCACTAGGGTTTGTCATACTTGTATACTTAAAATGTACTATGGCCGTGAAGAAAATGTAACACATGCGCCCACGATAAACGTAACCTCTAAGCCCAAAAACGTGCCTGATGTTTTAAGGGAGTCTGAGTAAAACCTATCTTTTGATCCACCCATAGATCCTAAAAATGTAAATTCCAGCTTTCTTGAAAATCTGGATTACAACCTTAACTATACTTAGATGAAAATGTCAAACAACTTTTAATGAATTTTCCTCAAGTCTATGCAAATAAACTTAGCGATGTTATTCATGATGTGGATGTAGAAAATGCCAAGCCTATCAAACAAAATCCTTACAGGCTTATTCGTTATAAAGCCGAACAGAAATTAAACCTATCTAGGTCATGTCATAGGCCATGGTCAAATAGCGCCAACAGAGGCCAAAGTTCGAGCAATTCTAGATTTTCCTTGTACATGATTATAATCAGTTGGAACTTAACAAAGACAGTCGTTATTTAACAGGCTTTCAAACCAGTTCAGGTATTTGGCAGTTTACACGTATGTGTTTTGGTTTAAAAACAGCACCCCTAGCCTTTCAACGCCTAATGCATACTGTCTTATCGGGTTTGACAACCGAAGGTTTAATCTGGATGATGCTTGTATTCATTCTGAGGCAGCTGAGCAACATTTGGAAACTCTGCGTAATGTATTGAATCGGTTTCGTGACTCCGGTATAACACTAAAACGTGGAAAGTGTTCAGTATTTGGGATTCAGTATCTCTTCCGAAGGTGTTAAACCTGGTAATAAACGTTTACGTGCCGTGTCTGAATACCCTGTGCCTTCATCATGGGAAGAAGTTCGTTCTTTCCTGGGTTTGTGTACATATTTCCAAAGATTTATTCCAATTTTTTCTGATGTTGTGTTACCGTTGAGTCGTGTTTTTGAAACACAGAAATATGTATGTTGCTGGATATCAGTTTGAGATTGAACACCTTAGGGGTAAAGATAACATTCCTAGTGATGTTCTTAGTCGTGCGTCAATCGACGATAGTGAAATAGAGTTGCCCATCTTTGCTGTTACACGCTATGAGTGGGTTTTATCGAAAATGGGCGAGTCGGTCATGTAAGACAACGTTAAATTGAATGTTGTCGTTTTACTGGCGGAGCTGTTAAGGAAAAACTCGAAATCTAATTTGTCTGATAAAACTCAACAAGCTTGTGATCGCCTTAAGGTAATTCTCAACCACCATCACATTCTTAAATCTCCAAATTTTTTAGATCCGTTCAAATTATTTTTCCAAGAAATTAAATAAGCACCAAAAGGTCTATTCTACAATAGAGAAGGACACATTTAGTTTAGTGTTTGTTGTACATCACTTCGAAGTTTAACTGTCTGTCCAGGTTGTGTTAGTACCCCATTGGTGCCCCACTAGTGTTCCTAGAGAAATGTAACACCAAAAACCAACCACTTTTCCGAAACCTTTATTATTACAGCCATACTGACTTAAAGTCTCCCATGTCTCTGGAAAAACCAACGTCATAACCAAGGCTTTGTGTAGAGTATAAAATAAACATGGAATAACCTGATGTTGTATGTCCACAGCTATATTAACCCAAACTCTTACTCATTGAGTTGTTTGATAATATTTTTTTTGGCTGGACTGATATTCGTTTTTTTTTTCTGAAAGAAAACTTTTCGTCGTAAAAATTCCTTTCCTTCAGTAGGGAGATGTCAGGATATTATATTCAAATAATGTTTCGTGCGTATTAATAACAGTCAACATTCTTGTGATTCTCTTAGTTTTTTTCGTATGTGACTTAGCATTCTTGTGGTTTTGCCGTTTATTTCGAGACAGTGATTTTGATTACAATTGATAATATAATATGTGGCCATCTGGCAGAGTCTTGGCCAACGTTGAAAAGCCAGTTCGGCCATTTGGTTTTGATATTCTAATGCACGATGTATGTTTGCCTTTGTGGTCACAAGTGACAGAAATGTTCACGTTTGTGCCAGGGAATCATGCGACTTTGACGTGGTCGTGTCGAGGTTCCTTGTTTTTTGCACTCATAGTGCGCAAATTGCAGAGAGTAGGATGGTGTGTTTCTCTGGCGATCCCTCGTGAAATTTTATTTTGACTAAAATGTGCTGCCGAACGCGATATCGTAAATTATTTATCAAAAATGGCCACGTATATCCCCAATGACATAAGAGCTATGCGTTCAATGCTTTCTGGATTTCAAAATAGAGCTGAGAGCGAGATGTTTCAATGTGTAAACGAATTCGTTTTGACTGAAAGGGGCTGTTGAACGCGATAGCTTACATTATTTATTCTTCAGAACTATGCTTATCAATGCTTCTACGGATTCGGTATGAACGAATCTCTGTGTCCTCAAGGTCAAGGTTTTCTCCCACGTTAAGTGCACGGATTCGGTACGAACGGTTCTCTGTGTCTCCGAGGCCAAGGTTTTCGCCCACGTTAGGTAGAGAGTAGAACATAGAGAGTAGGCCTAATAATCAGTCCAGAATTTTTTTCAATTTATTTTTAAAATTATATTTGTCATAATAAAACAGGAAAGTATGTTTCACAAACTGTCTTCTTCTTGTCGGTCTGCGAGGTTTCTTTCGATAATGCAAAGTACCTTACTTTTCACTTGAGTCGTAATTTCCCGAACCTTTTTATCACACTCTACGCTCTATAATATCTCACTATCATTAATCACAAACTTCGTCAAATTAAATCCACCCAGAGCGAACACTTCTCTTGAATTGGATGCATTTTATTGCAGAAATAACAATGGGATGGGCCCCTTCGCAAATAACATAGGGATAAATTATTCAGATGTATGCTATATTTTTCAATAATATAATGGTGTACTTGTATCATGTTTATACACTGTAAAATGTAACCCGTAAATTTTACGGTAGAATACTGGCAGCTGGGCTGCCAACTTTCTACCGTAAAAATAAGGGTAGACCGTAAAATCAACTAGCCACATTCCTAATCAGTGAATGTGAAAAAACAGTATGAAATCAGCAGGCTAAGAAATACAGGACTTTAAATCGTCAACCCCAGCATGAATCTGTTATTGTAGATTTTCAAATGTTATGTACCTTCAACGAAATAGTAAAACTGACTACTTCTGCAAGCTGACAAACATATATTTATTTGAAAAAATGCTGATGAAAATTCTCCCTTAGGGCAGGTATCTCAATCTACGCTTTCAAATACAGTTATGTTAAATTAACTATCTTAGCCTATAATGACAAATTTTTCTTATATTAAATCGCCGAAGGCGGGATTCGAACCTCTAACCTCCCATACAGGAGCTGCGCAGAACTATATGCGCACTAGCCATAAGCGTAGCCTTTAACCACTATACTAACTACAAATATGAAGTGATGGTGGCCACATTTCCATGCCTTATTAGCGCTTCGGTGTGCGCATGCGCACTTCCGTTTTTTCGCACCCTTTGATCCGCAATGACGTATTTTGGACGAATCCTTCACGGAAACAACCGAGGAGATCAGATCTTGTTAGCTCGGACACGACAACTCAATCTCATTCTCGCGAGATCCCCTGCTACTACGTGAACGCGACGGACCTCTCAGGCCGTTACAAGCCATTTGCCTTAGTCTGCTAAGGGGAATCCCCTTTTGCCAGAGCTGCGGAGAAATACTCTCACTACAATCACGTGACGTAGACATACAAAATAGCATGTTATACGCTGGCCTGTTCACAATCGCGGTGGTAGAAATATAGTCCCTGTATTTCCTCAACGATAATTCAAAACTTAAGGGCGTGTACCAAAAACGAAATACAAGCCAACATATAGAATCAGGTAAAGATCACGTACAAATCCATTTTGGAAGTAAGTTTGATTACCCAAATTTTGGGTAAAATGGCTTGGAACGGCCTGAGAGGTCCGTCGCGTTCACGTAGTAGCAGGGGATCTCGCGAGAATGAGATTGACGACAACTCTGTCTCAAAGTTATTTTACGGTACACGACCGTAAAGCTTCCACTGAAGTATAAAACGGCAATTTACCGTTCATTTTAAAATATTCTACGGTAGAATTGACGGTAAACGGTTACAGTGTAGAATAGGCTAAATAAGGAGTTAACATAGGTCAGGTTTCCCTTTATAATTTCCACATGGCTCAATGCACAGTTAGCAAATAATCAGATATTCAACACCGAGTCAACTTGGACAAATCGGTGTAATCGAGCAGAGCATTTCTCGCATCCTTGAACACACAGACCTACCACTGGTCTGAACAGCTGCGATTTTTGCCGTCTACTGCTTCATTGATTGTTCACAATTGGAGCTCAGTTTCCACCGATGTGTTAGCCTGTTGAAAGGGGGATAGGAATTTTTCTTGTGAGATATCCTCCCTCATTTTCCGCTTGTTATCGACCATCACAACTAGGCTGGCACTTGTTGCTGGGTAGTTCAAACTGAGAACGCCTTAAGGATGGATGTACAAAATGGTATTGCGGAAATTGTCCTGATTAACGTCGGTGGAAAACATTATCAAACATCGGTAGAGACATTTGCCAAGCTTCCACGAAGGTGTTTTCGTCAAGCACACGATTTTTTGTGCCAGTGTAAAGGGGAAACACGGCAATTTTTCGTAGATCGCGATTCTACTTTTTTCGGGTATATTTTAAACTATTTCAGAACTGGTGATCTCCACTTACCACGTGGAGTATGTGGACTAGCTATGCAAAAGGAGCTGCAGTTTTGGGAATTAGACGAGAGTTGCATCGCCCCTTGCTGTTGGAAAACGTACCTAGAAGCTGACAGGGAGATTAAAATGAGACAGAGAATCGAAAAAGAGCTTTCAAATGACAGTGGATTACCTTTCCAAGAACGAGAGGGCTCTGTTCACGTTGTGGGTAAATGTCAAAGAGTTCTTTGGGAGTTTCTGGATGATCTTAATTCTTCACGACCAGCTAAGGTATGTGTAAACATGTAATACAATTTTATGTTATCTGAGAAAAATAGACTAGGCTTGTAGCTGTTTGAGTGAAATGGCGTCGGTGGTATTCTGAAAACATTTTGAGCTGTGTACATCATATTCATTATGCAAACAAGTCGTCTGATATGGAAGTCGAATACAGGCATTTTTGCTGGCGTGCTTGGTGACGCCGTCTCGCCAACCACGCTCATCGAGTAAATAAAAAATACTATTTTTTGTTCATATTTTTATAAGCGTCTGGTAGGAGCGAGAAGGTCGCATTTCTATTTCATTCGCGACCTTCTCGATATTGGCGGGGTCGAGAAACACGCCAAGGTCGCCAAACATGTTAAAAAAGATATAATTTGTTTAAATCTCGAATGGCGACCTTCGCGTACTTGGCGGGGTCGCGAAGGTGGCAAAACTAGCTGGACTACCCTACCAAGCACGCGAATTAAGTCGCCAATCGGAATTGAAAGAAATATTATCTTTCTTTAGCGTGTTTGGCAACATTGGCGAGTTTGGCGACCCAGCCAAGGCTGTGAATGAAATGGAATCGCGACCCTCTCGCTCCCACCAAACAAGCGAAGCAAGCGGATATCATTTTATAAAATATTAGTTTTTTTAAACAAATTGATTACCTTGGTTGGCGTGTTTGGCGAGTTTGGTGGAGTACAGAAAATCGCAAATGAATTACTTTGACGAGTCTGGCGTGGTCGCGAAGCTCGAGAATAAAATGTCTGAATTGGATATCCCAGTACTGACTTTAATCCGAAAATCTTGTAGAATTTATTTAATTAGATTATGATTGGTTTTCATAAAAATTGTGTTGCACAGAAAAAGCAAAAACAAATCCATTCTAGTTCGGCCAATTTCGTTTATCTTCCGTCATATGAGTATGAATTTGCCGAAGTGTAGAAATCCTGTTTCGGCCATCTCCTGTTGTTAGTTTCTTCAATGTATCCTCTCATAGTGACCGTTTTGATGATAACCACTAGTAAATGGAATAAAATGCGATTTTTTTTACTGTCTTTATACACTTTATGCATCGCGAAAAATATTAAAATCTCTCAAGTGATGTGGGATTTGAAATATTGATTCATATATAATACTGCAGTTAGTGAAATAATTTAACGTGCTCCAGTCATAATATAACATTATCTCACAAATGGACATCTGCTCTGCACACAATTGAGATCTGTTAGCTTTTAAACATCCCATCAGTGTGTGGAGCAGGGATGCTAAAGTGAAATGATTACGGAACTACTGACCAATTTCACTGATTCACATTGTCATAGTAACCGTGGTTACCAGAGTCATTTCTCTACAGTCCTCGCGTTGAGGTTTAGTAATTATCATCAACTCAATTGACTTCGCTTTAGCGTTATTAGATCGTTCTTTCAAAGCAAATCACACTACTTGTTTTATTGTAATTAACTTCATATCACGCATCTCATGGTAATTATTAGAAACATTCAAAGAAGCAATTCAAACTATGGTTTCTCACGTCCATGTACTGAGTTACAGCAGCAGCAACCGTTTATATTTGACATCAATTCCGATTAGCGAGATAAATCAAACGCATTAAATACATTTTTTTCATAATTCTAGACATATAATTAGTACTCTAGCTTAATAGCTTGCATCAGGTAAACGCCTTTTCACGAAAGATTTTTAATGCTTATGGCAGCAGACCACATTTAACATACATGTCAGTAATAGGTATCTCAAATGTTCTTCAAAAACGTGTCTTTTCCACACAGATTAGAGCATGCACTCCCAATCTTTAGAGAATTGAATCTTTTGATAATATTTAACCTAAATCCACTTATCCACTACAAATTACCAAAAATTCCTTTACCATCGTTTTGTTTCTACCGTAAAGCTGTATCAGCTGCTTCACCCGTAAAACGGGCATTTGTAATACCTGACTCGACATCACACTTCTCTTCTAAAATACATTCCGTATTGTAAAACTGACCTGTCAAGAAACACATTGTATGTCACTGCTTTTATTATTGGAACTCGCTACCACGAACATCAGAACAATTACCTCTAGCTCACCACACAAATTAAGATTAAAAGATCATCATCTAAGTAAAAATGACTAAGTACAGCATCGAAGATACCCTGTAAAAATATGAAATCTCAAGTGCTAACAAACTCCATCCTCAGACATCGAAAATGTAAGTTAGAGTTATTGAATGGCTTCCCGAGGGTATGGAAGCTATTTTGAGAGGTTGGACAAGTGCGAAGCACGAGGCCACACCTCTCAGAATGTCTTCCATACTCGAGGGGGCCATTCAATAACGTGCTGGTATCAAGGTTCGAGTGATTGACGTTGTCAATCAACTAGCACTCCTATGTGAAGTGCCAATTCCCACACAACTTTGAAACAAAGTTCAACTATGCAGGTGACTGGCGTCAGACTGTCTCATTGGGTAAACCCTATTAAGTTTGATAGGGGTGTTACCCTCATGTACATGTTTATTGTTGTTCAAGATTTATAATTTTAATTTATATTATAAAAAAACGATTTAAAGAGGTTATAATTTTTATTTAAAAAAAGACTTAAAGAGGATCTTAAAAATAATAAATATATTTCTTGTCGATCATACTTGCAAATAAAAACATTCAAAACTTTCACTCCACAAAAAGGCGAGAGATGGACTCAACCAGGCTTTGTTGATCAGCTGTGCACGTGTCTGTATGGATTTAACTATGCAGTATTACACAAACGCTGGCTATAACCTTTAGGTTGGGTTTCAGAGATGGATTTCAAAAAGAAATTCTTGGCCGAGTGAAATGACTTCACCAGGAATATACAGGAAATCACCAGGAATATACATTGAACAATGAATTATTTCCATGCAAATACAAGATATGTCATGTGAATTTTATGAGGAAAGAATCACGGCCTTTTAGATTCAGTCGTAAGACAAAGTTAGCATTTTCTCTATGCTGGTTTCTATGATAATCAAAGAAGAAATTTAAAAAATCTTTGTTGAACAGTGTTTGACATTTTTTCTTTTGTCAATGCATCTTGTAGATGTCAGTTTTTGCTAGAGCAGTGAGAATTGTTTGGATAAAAATGCCGTGGTGAAATCACTTTTGCCGTGGAAAATGAACTTTTCCGCGGCAACTTTTCTTTTTGCCATGGTAAAAATCTGAATTGCGAGGGTTGTGATACCCAGTCAAGAGAGCCATACAACAACTTCCAAATCGGGAAGCCCCGCCCCGCTCTTAAGCCCCGCCCACTCTCTGTCCATTGGGTATCGGATTTGTCGAGGACTGCTCATCAAAAGAAAAACGCCGCAACCATGATACAAGTGATATTGTTGGTGTACATCATGGAATTATTATTGAAGGGATATGAAACCCGCATTGTATTACAGCCAGTTATGGAGTTTTCAAACACGATAGTTAAAGGGCAGTTAAGTGATTAAAGGGCAGAAACTGGGATTTAGAAACAGAGACTTTTTAGCGGCTTCGCCGCAAATCTTATTCCTTCAATAAATATACAGTTTCAGAGGGTTAAAGGAACAAAACCTCGCCCCGCCACTCAATCTGTCTTGATGTTGGGTTGTTTTGTGATAGTCCATCGTCTGATCGCAATGTTTCAGTCAAATTCCTGAGAAAAATCTATATTTTTATATGCCAGAAATGGCTTAGACCGATGTCGGCGATGTAGTACTTCGCCCAACAACTCAAACTGTCTTGCTGTAAGATTATTTTTTTATTCGATCACCTTATCACAATATTTGCTTTCTTTTTTAAATGTCAACTTTTCAACGCCATAAATGGCCTGGAACGCATCGCCGGCAATCTCGACCCTTGGAGTTACCGGGGCCCACAGGCCCCTGGACCCTCGCGTGATGGTACTATCATAGTGGCCCACCTGTCGACAGATTCCTGGCTACGATACTGAGGGAGAGTATACCTATTATATATGAAACCTTTGAAAGTTTATTGGGTGCGTACTTTATCGACTACGTCAGTTGTTACAGATCCCTAAAATATCCAGCGCAATGGCCTCTAACAGATTTTTTTCTTCCAAAGTGAGTAGATTTCCAAGTATAAAAGTCAAAAATCTTTCCAGCAAATTTCACCTGTTGGGCCTTGAAAATGGCACAGAACGCATGGATGGCATTCTCCTGTTTCAGAGCTTGTGCTGGGATAGTTGCACGCCCCCCCCCCCCCCCCCCCGCCAATATTAGAAACGTTTCAACATCATTTTTAATACAGAAATAAGCATCACATTACACTGAAATTTGGCAGACTGGTTGTTCAGACTTAAGTTCATTCACATGTAACCATTTATCACATTACAGTTCATAGCGCTCAGATGACGTCACTGCAACGTCAATATCTGTTGTGCCCACCATTAACCTGTAACACAGCACGGACCCGTCTCGGCATAGACACAATCAATCGACGAATACGGTTTTGCGGAATTCTCCTCCATTCTTGCTCAAGAGCCTGCTGCAGTTCTTGCAGAGTTTGCGGGGCTGGATGACGACTGCGCACGCGTCTATCCAAATCATCCGACAAATGTTCTATTGGGTTCAAATCTGGTGATTTGGACGGCCAGGGGAGCTACGTTCTGGTTGGCTAGAAATTCAACAGTAGCACGAGCTGTGTGTTTGTCGTGCTGAAAAATTTCCCTTCGGAGGTTCATTACGGGCAGCATATGTGGTGTCAAAACCTCATCTGTGTATCGAACGGCGTTAAGGTTGCCGGGAATGTGCACCAGTTGAGCTTTTCGGGCACAGGATATGGCACCCCACACCATCACACTTCCTCCGCCGAAATGCGACTGCATTCTGTGATTCGCCGGCCAGGAGACGACCAATGACGACGTTCCGGGTAGCTGCGTCTAGTCTTGGCATATTGTAGCAACTTCGTGAAACAATTTAACGACTGAATTAAATTGAACGGTTGTGTGTCTTTTATACCCATTAAACCCGCACAAATATAAGACGTGATTCGCACGTGCAACTGCCCTATGTTTTCCCTACGCCTTCCTCGTGTAGCGTTACACATAGGCTGACCCGACAGTCACGTGTGATCACCTATCGGGGGCTTAAATTCAATTATCGGACATTAACATTATAACATGATCCTGTTGTCATGTGTCAATCACGCACATTTTTGGAAAAATTCATGTTTGAAAAAAAAATTGGATGTTGCGTTTCTTTTTTGGGAGAGTATATATATAGTAATAATGTAATTTTAGAATCAGACATGTGGGCCATATAACATATAGTTACAGATACATACAATAAGTGGTATTTAAAATTTAACGCAAGCTTTGGCAAGAGTTTTCGGTAGAGAGTGGACAGAAGGGGGGGGGGGGGCTATGAAACCTTTTTAAGATCTCCTCCCACACCCAGTAACCCATGGAAACCATTTCGCGCTGTGAGTTTATTTTGTTTATATATTATTACCAGAAAAAGCTCAATGCCAGATGACACCCCGAGGTTACTTCTGTTGGTTTCTGGCTACCGTTCCACTTGAGGCCAACCAAGAAGTAATTGTCAACACATTTGGTGTCAAAACCGAGAATACAATTTGCATCCTCAAAGATAGACCTCTGAGTGAGGCTTATGCTGGATGGATTGACGTTTTACACTTTACTCAAATTTTTTTCGCATGTATGATGGTGTTGCCAGGATTATTGAAGGGCACTCCAGGCTTAATCTATACTCCTTCCCCAAGGAAACCCTGACCTCTCCTCGTGACCATCTTACTTACATCGTTAAAAGCCCCCTGATCAGAGGCCCCCTGATCATAGCCCCCCCTGAGTGATCGAGGGTTTACCTCGCACATGAAGTATCGCACTAAATCAAATTATTGTATTAACAAATTTTTATTATTTATACATAAATGAAAACTAGGGATTTCCTTCACTCAGAAATGTTATAATTCACTGCAGTGCAATAACACTTTTTATTTTTTTATGCACGCGACGAAACTAAAGGAAGCCTTTTCAATCATATTTAGCATTAAGATAAATAAATTACAGCTGAAAACACTAAATTGATTCAATAGAGGATCGGCTTACCACTCTAAGTCAAAGTGATAAAACAAAACTTCATAATCGATCGTCTGTTGGCAGCGTTGTGTGACCTGCAGCATCGCTTCGGAGAATCGGAGCACTGCGTGTAACGAGTAACTGTACTTGCCATTCATTGACGCGTTTAAACAATGTTAAGTAATTTCAAATATCACTTTTTATCCTGGTGACTGGTGCTCTGCAGAGTTAGAATCCATGGAGTTCGATTTAATTTCTTTTTACATGAAATATCGCGAAAAACTTAAGGGAGAAAATGGCCATTCAAATGACCACAAATCTGACAGTTGATAATCACGTGAGAAGAACAGACATGCTGTTGTTTCATTGGTCAGCGATATATATTCCTACGTTTGCTGAAAACCCAATCCGTCATAAATTTGTTGATACTTTCTTTTTTATAATTGATAAATTTATACTTAATAAACAATCTCCAGCCTAAAACATGATAGTATAAATAATAAACAGAATATTGTACAGTTGTGTTTGAACAGCATTTATATTTTTTCTCTTGAAAGACGGAGGGATAACCCACTCGACGCCTCGCGTCTCGTGGGTCATTCTCCGCCTTTCACTTGAAAACATATAAGTGCTATTCAAACACAACTGCTCAATATCCTCTATGTAATACCCCTCCAAAGTTCAACTCTATAATTTAAACTAGGGCACCATACTACACATACTACAGTACTAGGCCTACACAGAAAATTGCTATAATAGAAAATGCAAACCCCCGTCTTTGGTCTCGACTTGAAGAAGTTTATCTCTAACTATTTTGTGGTGAAGTGTAATCTTTTTCTCTACACCTTTCTTGCACATAATGCATTGCATTGGCAGCACTACCTATTGATTGATTGATAGATGCTTTACCCCGCACTCAAGACTATTTCACTTATATGGCGGCGTTGCCAGGTTTAGTGAGGGGGGGGGGCTCATTGCCCAGAGGAAAGCGCGGTCGACCTTCGCCGAGTACTTGCACATACGGGGATCGAGTGAAAATGCACTCAGATATTTTTCAATTTTTATTTAGTCTGAGTAGGATTCGAACCGGTATCGCATCGATGGAATGTTTCTGAGGGACTGCCGAAGACCGTACTGTATTAAGTATAGTAGTTTGACTGCTTTTCCTCGATCTTAACTGTTTCGGTGTTGGGGCTTTAATAGCTTCAGACCTTTTTTTGGCAGCCTGCATTCGTTGTTTGTTTGTGAAATGCTTATAACAGGATGGATATTTATTGACATAGAGATTTCATCGTACTCTTTGTTAAATGTGTCATTTTTCTCTCTGAATGTGCCCATTCTATCGCACATCTTTTGACACTACTCCATCTAGTTCTAGTAAAAGGCAATTCAATTTCTTTTTCCCTGCCTTGCGTATGTACTATACAGTAATAAGTACTTGATTTTCCATCCGATCGCTCTGCCGTCTTGCTGTCAATCTGTATGTTTACAAACTATTGTTTATATCGGAAGTAGAAAATTCAGCGATCTGATTGGCTTGTTCAAAAGCTATACTGCCAGAAACGGTAAATAGGTCACAAAGGTTAAAGATAGGTCAGAAACATAAATCGATATTCAGTTGAAGATACATGTATCTTATAAACGCCGGGATTTTGCATGGACGAACTTTTTTTATATATATTCTTTGTTAATCGTTACTGTTTTAAAACTATCGGAACGTATATTCTTGAGATCGGCTACGGACTGAACGAATTGAAGCTCCAGCCACCGGCCTATAACTTCGATTCAGTTACACTTGACACCGTATAGGTGTCGAAAGCTCGTGTTGTTCACAAACTAACTACGTGGTGATGTCTTAATTTTTTATTATTAATATGGAACGCACGTTTAAAGTTTCAAACATTTCTTGTTTAACAATTGTTTTTATTTTGTATTACTATTTTCGTCTGTAGTATATACATGTACCTTATGTCGTCAATTGTCAGCCGAAATGTGTTCCGAATGAGGTTTCGGCTACTCTCGAAGGTGTCTGAGACAAACAATAACGAGCGAAACTACTGTGACTACACTGACTGTAATACAAAGGCATCTCATATCTCTTTAATATTAATCCTAGGTACCCCCAAGTTCAATATTGCATCATGTTATGCCGCTTAGTCATTACTCTAACGATAACTCTTTACACAGAATGTCTTGCAAAAATGTTAAATCAATTAAAAGTGTTGCAAGTTACAAATGAAGATACATGTACAGATATATTACAATGTTACTTTTTAACAATATGTTCACTAAGACGTTTTAAGGGATGCACAATTATCATAGTTTTATAAGCAAAAGATCCCCCCCCCCACTCCACCCAAATGAACTCCTACATCCCGGCTATTTGAACTTTGTCCGTTATTAGCAAACATGTTTGGTTCGTACGAGTTAGAGTCTCCACAGGGTTATTTTCAAATTGGATTTGGCATGAAATTGAGCGAGTCATATTTTGGTTGCTTTTCGGGATCTTACACAAATTAGTTCTCAGGAATGAACTATAAGAGTCTTTGGAATCCAGATACTGTAGCTTATTTCCAAAATCGATGTTGACCTTGACCTAAATCTGATAATGCTCAACACCATCAGTTCATCCGAGGAAGTTTGGAATATTATTCCACGCCGTTGCCCATCTGATTTATAACTCTCACATTGAATGACTAATGATAAAACACACAAAACTAATCAAAAAACAGTTCGGGACTATGTGATTATTCCATTGGGTCGCTGTAATTAGTGCATGTACTGCATGGAATAACGTAGACAGGGTCGCTATTCGTCGAGAAGCAAGTTTAGGATAACGCAAATGAAGACTATTGTGTACATTGCAAGATATATATTTATTTTCCAAATTGTTTCCATTTTTGCTCAAATTTGGAATCCTTTTGTATTTTTAATTTGAAATAGACCCTCAATGTCAATGATTGACAAGCATAAGTATGAGCATGAGCACAAACACTCTGAATGATTTAAAGCACAACCATGCCGTCTTAACTAACTAACAGTTAAATTAGTTTTGTGATATACATTTGATTGATTGATTGATGTTTTACGTCGTATTCGAGATTATTTCACTCATATAGCGCCGATACCACAGTTAGCGGGGGTGAAAATACCTCGACCCTCGGCGAGAATATGGCAATCGAGTGAAAATCCAATCATAAATGTTTTAACTAAGGCCCCCGATAGCCCCCGTGTTAAGCCCCTTGTTGTAATAAAATTTCTTAATAAAATAATTATTACATTATTGGTTGCATTTGCACCCCTTAGTGTGATAATTATTGCATTAAAAGACATATGAACAGGGCTTAAAGCTGGTATGTGTTTGTTTATGAAATAAATGTATATTGGAAAAAAATAAGTTGAAATAAAACAACCTTCTAGTTAATTCCAAAGTTGTTAAAAAAGGAGTAAGTAGGAAATACGCATATGTTTCGTAACTACTCGGAAAAAATCGTCATATACCACGAACAATCTCATTCTCGCGAGATCCCCTGCTACTACGTGAACGCGACGGACCTCTCAGGCCGTTCCAAGCCATTTTACCCAAAATTTGGGTAATCAAACTTACTTCCAAAATTGATTTGTACATGATCTGTACCTGATTCTATATGTTGGCTTGTATTTCGTTTCTGGTACACGCCCTGAAGTTTTGAATTATCGTTGATGAAATACAGGGACTATATTTCTACCCTCCGCCATTGTGAACAGGCCAGCGTCCAACATGCTATTTTGTATGTCTACGTCATGCGATTGTAGTGAGAGTATTCCTCCGCAGCACTGGCAAAAGGGGATTCCCCTTAGCAGACGAAGGCAAATGGCTTGGAACGGCCTGAGAGGTCCGTCGCGTTCACGTAGTAGCAGGGGATCTCGCGAGAATGAGATTGATACCACGAAGTGCACGGACATAGCAGAGATCGTATATTACATCAACAATGTGAGAGTACTTACACAATGGAGGTCGCGTTTGACGTCTGATAATCAAGTATTGCAACTATCTATCATAGATCGGCAAATGTGGCATAAAAGGCACACTCGCAAAGAAAATGCAGAATACTGTTTACATAAAAGTGGGGTTTTTTCTGTATTTTTACCGTGACAGAAGACATGAAATTTCCTTTTTTTATCAAAGTTTGAAAGTTTTGGCATAATTTTTTTTTTTTAATAAATTGATAATAAGTTTGATCAGGTACCCGCAATGTAAACAAACTCCGAATCTGAACATGCACAAAAGCGCGCTAATGTTTTAAAACGAACTCTTACGACATTTTATATAAGAAATAAAAACTGCGGATCGGGTTTGAGGTTATCAAACAGCTTTCCGATAAATGTTCAGTTTAAAGCACAGTTAAAAATTCTAAAATGAAGGTTATCCAACATTAAAGTTAACCGACACGGATCGTTTTTGTTTTTATCGAGCTTCGATTTTTCGTATGCACTCCCATTCGTTCCTCAGGGCAATATGCCCCCCGCCCCGATCCCGACTAAACCTGGCAGGGAAATAATCTGGAGTGTGGCGTAAAACACCAATCAATCTATGAATCTTAACAAATTTCGGAAAGACTACTCCGGCGAGTGGGCCTTTAAGTTTTGTTTGTTCCGCGATAGAAATTTACTTTTTTGGTGAGACTTGTACAGTATGTCTTCTATAACGCACTTAATGCAATTTAGAAAATGTTACCATAGGTTGTTCACAAATCCTTAGGATTGCTTTCTTGTATATTTAAAGGCCCACTTGCCGCCGTAGCCTGTTTAAATTTGCTAAGAAAACCAATTTACATGAGCTTACTACGACTAATACCACTAAACTTAAACATAGGACACATAAAACATGTCTAGTTAGCTTTAGACTGTAAAAATGGGGTGAAAAACAAACGAAGAATCGAAGCCTGATTACAACAACAACGATCAGTGTCGGTCAACTTTCGTGTTGGATTACCCTCCTTTCAGGCCTTTGTATCTGTGGTTTACACTCAAACAATTATCAGCAGGCTTTTCCAGTCGCTGTTAAGCGATCGTCAGTCTGTATTTCTCAGATAAATAGGCCTACCTAAAATTACACTGTGCCGTTAGTTCACTCACTCGACTGAAACATAAAATCGCCAATAGGGGGCAGATCGGTTTGTTTACGTTCCGGGTACGTAACAATTCAAATTTTCAAATTCAAATTAAAAATACAAAGTGACGTCCAAACTTTTAAATTTTGGTAAAAATAGAAAGTTCCTAACTTATATTGTCTGGGTAAAATACAGAATACGGTCTTTCTTTTTTAATGTAAACAATATTCCTGATTTTCGCGGCAAGTGTGCCTTTAAACTTAACCGTAAAATACATTTTTTTGACATTTTGTCTGATTGAATATTTAAAAACAACAAACAGAAATGTTTGAAATAACAATACTTTGGTTTTGTATTACCTACATATATACAAAAGTAAAATATGATAAATTTACACCATTCTAACCTGACAAAACACGTTTTTTGCCCACTCGATTTGTATAGAATATCGTTATGATCTCGCCAAAGTGAGGTAAATTTGATGACTGTACAATTTCTCCAATAATAAATTTTCCATATTGCTACATTAATAATTAATAACAGCAGTGATAAACGGTACATATGAAGAGAAGTACTGGTGTGTTTTTTGTTTTTTCAGGTGTGGGGGGGGGGGGGGGGGTGCATGAATTATTACATGGTCTGTTTCACATATGTAAAAGGGAAAGAAATGGATTACTTGGCAAATTCAATATTCGATCTGTTTTTCTACATCAAAAGATCAACATCATTAGCATCAGTAATGAAAACATCATATCATCATACTATTTAGCTTCATATTTACAATTTAATATGACTCCATCGGGAAATCCTCATCATCATATCATAATATAACATATAATAATAATATTATATGTATAATTTTTAAGTGGAATCATCGCTGAAATCTTCATATAACCACGATTTTTAACTTCATTTTTCGCAATCAACACTAAAATCGTCAAAATCAACATATCACCGCCATAGAGTCCTATAGGACTTGAAAAGATGATCAAGCTTTGACCTGAATACATTGTTATACATGCAGTTTAGATACTGGAATATTAACAATTCATACTATACACTCATAATTATACACATAAACATATTTACATATAAATACATTTATCACCATTGAGAGAAATTTCTTGGCATTTGATTGGTCGAAACGCCCAGAATGTGAGTCTGCATCCCAGTGCTTTCCGTGTATATATTTGATTCTGTATAACCCCGGAGTTAAGATCTCACGCGCTGTTATTACCCCGGAGTGAAGGTCTTGGTGCGTCACAGCAATCTTCAGTCAAGACGAAATCCTATTGTGACGTCAGTTTAGAATGTTGTTTCGTCAGCATTGAACGCTATGCTTTTCTAAAAGATCGTGAAAACCGATATAACTTTGCAACGTCACAATATATAGAGGATATTGAACAGTTGTGTTTGAATAGCACTTATATTTTTTCGAGTGAAAGCCGGAGAATAACCCACGAGACGCGAAGCGTCAAGTGGGTTATCCCTCCGCCTTTCAAGAGAAAAAATATAAATGCTATTCAAACACAACTGTACAATATTCTGTTTATTATTTATACTATCATGTTTTAGGCTGGAGATTGTGTATGAAGTATAAATTTATCAATTATAAAAAAGAAAGTATTGACAAATTTATGACGGATTAGGTTTTCAGCAAACGTAGGAATATATATCGCTGACCAATGAAACAACAGCATGTCTGTTCTTCTCACGTGACTATCGACTGTCAGATTTGTGGTTATTTGAATGGCCATTTTCTCCCTGAGTTTTTCGCGATATTTGATGTAAAGAGAAATTAAATCGAACTCCATGGATTTTAACTCTGCAGAGCATCAGTCACCAGGATAAAAAATGATATTTGAAATTACTTTACATTGTTTAAACGCGTCAATGAATGGCAAGTACAGTTATTCGTTACACGCAGTGGTCCGCAGGTCACTCAACTCTGCCAACATACGATCGATTTTGAAGTTTTGTTTTATCGCTTTGACTTAGAGTGGTAAGCCGATCCTCTATTAAATCAATTATGTGTTTTCAGCTGTAATTTATTTATCTTAATGCTAATTATGACTGAAAAGGCTTCATTTAGCCTATCGAAATCCTTTGTACTGTTGTTGTTGTACAGCAGACGTCGGTACGCAAGAAAGAAGTAGGTCCGACAACGTCATCGGCTTCGTCGCGTGCATTAAATAACAAAAAGTGTTATTGCACTGCAGTGAATTATAACATTTCTGAGTGAAGGAAATCCCTAGTTTTCACTTATGTATAAATAATAAAATTTATTTCTTTCGCGACGTCATTTAGACCTCGCTCAACACACTCAACCCATGACATTTTTGTGAACTAATCGAATAAAGAACAGCTAATTATACTCAGTTTTAAGTAAACAAGCTGCTCTGGATGGTGATAAATTCGTTATATGACGTCCTTGCGTGGGTATACGGGTAGATATTTGGTGTCTGACAGATATTTTTTCTCGGCTTCGCCTCGGAAAAATATTAATGTCAGACACCAAATATCTACCCGTATACCCACGCAAGGGCGTCATATAACTAATAATATTGTCTATAATCAAATCCGTATGCGTGTTTACATTACGCTGTTTGGAAACGTCCAGTTTCAGAAACATAAGTGCAACATAAGCATGTAATGACGTCGTTAGATGTATTTGATAAGGCATTGTCACCGAAAAGAAATAAGGCATGTGTGATATTCAGAACGTGTCCGGTCTCGGCTGGTCGTAAAGAAAACAGTATATAAGTAAATGCTCCGCAGACTCATTTGCCTCACCACATGAACATTTGGGATCATCAGTCAAATGATTTAGAATGAAGTCAAATGATTTTAAGTCCCCGTTCAGATGGCTGCAGCGGTTTCTTAAGCTACATGAGACTATATTACTGGATCTATTGCCGGAATAAAACCATGGTGGCGGTTCGCTAACTCGAAAAAGAGTATGAATTTTTCTACAGGAAAGCCAAATGGTTCTCTTATAGTTTTGATATTGGCTGATAAAGAGTTCCTATCACAGAGAGTTAATGGAAAAAAAGGTTTTCGAAAAAAAAATCGGTCTTGCAAACACCTAAAACAGGTGTATACATGTAGTTAATATTATAAATTTATCTTTGCGGGGTATAGATTTCTATTTGCAGTCTGCCGGGGTAATCTATGGTTCAGAATGTGTATCGGATCGCCGTAGACGAGTTTATGGGAAAAGATAAGTCTATGTATTTTGCGACGTTTATGTAGTGGGATAGATCCGGATTCCTGATAAAATGTTTGAGAGCTCGCGCTCCGAGTTAAGTCTGTTAATAGCTCTGAGACAGTCTTTCGGTCTTTCTGTATTCGTTCAAGCCGATTTATTTGTATTTGAGTAAAACTGTCCGAAACTATATCAGCATACTCCATGTTGGGTCTAATAAAGGAGTTGTAGGTAATTTCTAATTTATACTTTAAGGCACAGAACAACGATGATTTTTAGCTGTTGCGGAAATAATATCTTCAACGTGGTCAGCGTCAGATGACAAGGTTATACCAAGATGTTTATGAGGGGGTCCGCTCAATAGTCCCCCGTCTCATTAGTCCCCCGTCTCATTGATCCCCTGTCTCATTGATCCCCCGTCTCAATAGTCCCCCGTCTCATTGGTCTCTCAATAGTCCCCCGTCTCATTGGTCCCGTCTCATTGGTTTCTCAATGGTCCCCCGTATCATTGGTCTCAATGAGACGGGTGTCCAATGAGACGGGGTACCAATAAGACGGGGAACTATTGAGACGGGGGACCAATGAGACGGGGGACCAGCGACATGCTTCCGTTTATGAGAATCGGATGTATTATGATGGGTTCGTTTTTTAAGGAGCCATATTTGATGGCTCTCTGCGTCTGGACACGAGTAAGGCTTCCGTTTTGTTTGGATTGAAGTCGACAAGCCATTTTTTGTTGGCCATTCTTCGATACGCTTCATATCTAGTTTAAGATTTTCCTGCACATGTATGCTTCGCAGGTCATCTGAGATAACGTACAGAGCAGTATCGTCTGAAAATAAACTTATATTGTTGGTTATTTAATTCGGCAAATCATTAATATATAAAAGAAAAAGTAGTGAGCTAAGGACTGAACCCTGGGGAACCCCGACTTTTTTTTTCCAAAGCTGATTTTTATTGATTTTTTCCATAACGTTGAAAGTTACAAAGTTAACATTGCTGTCTCACAAAATAACATTACAAGAGATTAATGCCATGTATTACATCTGAAAAATATAAAACATGAGGATGAAACAATTCAGATACTATATTTATACTGTGAACCTAAGACACTCTGCCAATTCTTACTTTAAGGGTCTCATATAATTTTGACCATCGGGATAAAAATTTATCAATGGAGTTATTTCGAACACTTATATATTTTTCCAGCTTAATAACATATTCTAACTCATACAAGAAATGAGTGAACTGAACTTTTCTGCTGTCCATTTTACATTTATAGATAAACCATTTAGCAATAAGAATACAATGATTTAGAAGGGTGTTCCCAGTGAGTTTATCAATGCCAAGGATTATATTTGCCCTTGATATAGGCTTAATATAACAAACATCGCATGACCACCAATCTACAAAACTTTGCCAGAATGTCATAACATTCCTGCATTCATAAAAAAGATGACATAAAGTTTCCACCTCTTGACACTGTTCACAATATGGCGAATCCTTCACTTTGACAGTGAATAAGTACTTGTTACAAGGAAGTATGCGGTGGAGAAGACGAAATTGAAAGGATCGTAATTTACTTACATTACATATCTTTGTGAGTAGGGAGCAACTATTATATAAATCATCAAGGTTTGTATGTAGAAAATCTTTCCATTTGTTAAAGCTAGTTGGTTCTTTTACAATGCTTTGTATTAAATGCCAATAAAAATCTTTACATCTCAAATTGTATAGTTTACTTGTATTTCCATTTAGGACAACAGTAAAACACATTGGTGACCTCTGAGTTGAAATGCCTGGTGTTTGCGCCAGCTATATGGAATTGCATGTCGAATACTATAACATGATAAAAAATCTACTTTATCTTTCAATTTATAAATGTTTTGTAATTGTAGAGGTAATAACAAATTTCCATTTTCACCAAATAGATGATGAACAAATCTTATACCTGAATTATACCAGGATTTCCTGAACACTGTTTTCCCATCAATAGTTATATTCCTATTGTACCATAGGCCCTGGTTACCTTTTTGTGTATCAGTGAGGTCAGTATTGGATTTTATGATTTCACTCCAATTTTCCAGAATTTCCTTATAAAAATTAGGTAGAGTTTTTGGTATATCTGTTTTTGGAAAATTACATTGTAAAAAGAATTGTATACTGATACTAGCAAAAGAGGAACTTGGTATGACGCACCAGTTGGAATTAACAGAATCCATCAGCCGTTTGACCCACGCAAGCTTTAGCGCTTTTACCATAGATGGTACATGTGTCATTTTTAGGCCACCCATGTTATAGTCATTTATAATTGAACTGAGTTTAACCTTGTGCTTTTTGCCATCCCAGGGGAAGTCATATATAAAATGCTCTGTTTTCCTAATAATCTCGACTGGAGTCTCTAATACAGAAAACACGTAAATAAGTTTGGAAAGGGCGAGTGATTTTATCACAAGTACTTTACCAAGTAGACTCAATCTTCGTCTTTTCCAACAGCAAAGGGTGTTTCTTAAATCTTTCATTTTGTTTTCATAATTATAGTTTATAGTATCTGAGGTTTTAGGGAAAAATGTTATCCCCAAAGTAGCTATGGGTGGACGAGAGCATTTAATCCCTCTAATATTTCCATCCTCATTTACAACAAACTGACCTAATGGTAGGCATTGTGATTTCTGCGTATTGATCACTAACCCAGAACATCGAGAGAAATCCTCTATCAGAGACAATGTATGGTCAGCAGATTTAAGATCAGCCACAAAACAAGTTGTATCATCAGCGTACAATGTTATTTTGACTTCCTGATTGTTTTTCTTTACACCTTGGATGTCAGTAGATGCTCTAATTTTCATCGCCATCAATTCGATAGCTATTAAAAACAGATATGGCGACAGAGGACACCCCTGCCTAACCCCTCTACTTACTTCAAAGAATTCTGAGCTAAAACCGTTATTCAAAACACAGCTAGAACTGCAGTTCTGAATCGTCTTAATCCACTTTATAAATTCATCACCAAACCCAAAAAGTCGCAAAGAACTGTGGAGAAAATCCCAATTCAGTTTGTCAAATGCCTTCTCGAAATCTAAAAACATGACTAGATATGCATCTTGAGATTTTTCGGAGTTTTCAATAATGTCCAATATCAGTCTAATGTTCTCCCCAATGTAGCGATTCTGCATGAATCCAGTCTGATCACGATGAATTATCGAATTAAGCGTAAGCTTCATTCTATTCGCTAAGGCCTTGGATATGATTTTATAGTCAGTGTTTAATAGCGTAGTTGGTCTCCAATTAGTGAGCTTGGTTCTATCTTTATCTTTTTTTTGGAAGGAGAGTTATAACTCCGCGGCGCTGGTCAATGGATAGATTCCCGTTTTCATAAGCATAAAAAAAACTTTCCATTACAGGATCTTTAATATCGTTTGGGGAACCCCGACTTGGAGACCAAGCAAAACTGATTGTTCTCCATAGATAACAATTTGTTGTTTTCTGTTTGAGACATAGTTATCAAGCCCACCTTAGAAGAGGGCCAGTTATACCAAAATATTGCAGTTTAGTAAGGAGGCCTTTGTGTCACATTCTGTCAAAGGCCTTCGAAATGTCGAAAAACCGAAAATATACCTCTTGACAGTTATGTAGTGCAGCAGCTATTACAAAATAAATATCAAGTAGTCGAGTAATGATAGAACGAGAGGGTGAGATGCCATGTTGATAGTTTGAGATATCATCTCTAAGGTAATTAAATACATAGAGGTTATCTAACGAGAGCCAGTGTGTTACGATGTATATCACTCGAGTCTGTTAATTTTCAAAGTCACGAGCCTCTGGCGAGAGTGATATGCATCGGAACACACTGGATCGAGTCTGATAATCTTTTTCTCACACTACACAAAAAATACAGCGTTTTATAAAACAAACACGGCTCTAGTTGAAAAAATATTTGGCGACGTCGCTCTATTTTCAAGAATGGCTGTCCGAAAAAGATTCGATGAGGCATTGTGACGCCAGAAATGACGTCATCAACGACGGTATCCCAGGCCCTTCAATATAGAGTTTCTGCTGGACGCTCGATCTTAACGGCATGATGACTGATGACGTAATTCATTTGTGACGTCAGTTTTGACAGATCTTTCGTGAGGTCATAGCGTTACTTGGGCCATAATTTCACACGTTGATTATGCAAAAAATAACACACTGCCTTGGAGTGGAATTATCGGGGGTGTAGTGTGAGAAATATTTGTATACTACTATTTCAAATACTTTGCTGGTACGACTCAATAAGGATATAGATCTATAGTTTTTGGTTTCAAGCGTAGATCCAACTTTGTGAATCGGGGTAACATTGGCTATTTTCAACTGGTAAGGGAAATATTAAACAAGTCAGTCTAGAACTTCCTCCTCAATAATAGTCAGAGGAGAGAGGTTTCGAGGATTGATAACCGGAGGTGGAACAGAGATGCCAGAATCGTTGACAGAACAAATATTGGAAAAATAAACATTGGAGACATCTGATTTAACTTTGTTGTATTGATATTATCCTTGATCAAGTATTGGAGGAAAAGTACATAAATTGGTAGATTCATTTTTCAGAAACCCCTTTGCCAGCTTCCACCATGACTTGTCCCTTTTTTGATAATTTAAAAGTTGTTTTTTTTTCTACTCATGCTAATTTCCGATCTTAGCCGATTTTAAAAAGTTTTCTGAAAGTATTGTGGTAAAATTATCGATGTCCTTATCTTCAGTTAGTTCGCCCCACTGACAGTTTGAAAGTTTCTCTCGAAACAGATCCAAATTAGTTTTATCATAATTCTATATTCCAAACTTACTAGTTTTTGGTACTTGTGATGAAAAGATAGCATATGTGAGACAATGGTCGCTGCAAAAGTTTGCGCACATTGTTCTTATTGAGAACTGTTTCGATTCCTGTAACCAAGTTGCAAAACATCCAACTATTGATATATATATACTGAACCGCAAACAAATGTCACTCCTTTTTGGATGTTGATAATCATTGTATTTCAAATAGATGTAAACAACACACTTATCAACGGAATGATTCCAAATTTGACATGATTGATTATCATCATTGGCAGACAAATGTAAGAGAAATTCAAGTGAAAGTGACGACAGGTGGCGCCATAGTGCGATCTGGAAGTCAATAATGTGTATGGCCACCAGGGGCGTTGATTACATCGTTGCATCGTCTGAACATTGAGTGGATGAGATGATTGATAAAGATGATATGAACTTGAGCCCAAACTCTGTGATACGCCTGAGTGAGTTCAGCTGCAGTTGTCGGCCTTGGGCGCACAAGATTGAGCATCCTCTGAATCTCGTCCCACAAGTGTTCTATCGGATAAGTCTGGAGTGAGAGCAGGCCATAGAAGAATCTGTATGTTGCTTTGACGGAGGAAGTATCTCGATGTCAGTATGGGGTCGTGCGTTCTCTTGCTGGAAGACATGATTTCCATGACGAGCAAAATGGGGCACGATGAAGGTCTCGGCGCCTGATCCATGTAGCGGGCAGCTGTTGCACCATTTCCTCCACCAGAACCAACATTCTGGAACACCATAGGGCCTAGTTTTTGATTCAGTGCTATAGCACCCCATGTCATAATGATGGGACATCCCCACGCGTATCTTTCCAGAACACACTTATCTGCAAAACCCTCCGCTCGTATACGCCACACTCTCATTCGCCCATCAACCTTCGAGATGCAGTAGCGACTTTCATCGGAGAAGACTACAGTTCTCCACTCCCGACGACGCGAATTCCGATGCTGTGTGGCCCATTACAGACGAGCGCGGCGATGTCGAGCAGTGAGGATCGGACCTCTGTAAGGCCTGTGACATCTGACATGTGCCTGCCTCAAACACCTGCGCATCGTGTCGTCGCTGATTGGTCTCTGGTGATTGCCAAGGCCGTGCAGTTTCCGCAGCTGTAGCGAAGCGGTTTTGCAGTTGTTGACGGACAATCTGTCGCTCTGGCTTCAACATTGCTACAGGTGGTCTTCTACTACGAGGACGGTTTGCTATGCTTTAGTGGCTTTAACCCGTTGCTGCAGGTGGTATATTGTTCGGACATGAGCATTGAAGTGGTTTGCCACAGGTCTTGCAGTCTGGCCAGCATGAAGTCTTCCCAAGGCTTGGTCTCTTTGCTCCCGTGACAGTCGTGACTTGTCACTACTGTCAAACTATGAATGATTCGGTGCATGCTCGGTGGATTGTTTTATAGGGATGACACCTTGCAACACACGTGCATTTGTGACCTTCAGGCCAAACGAACCGAAAAAGCACCCCATCATTACTTCCGTAACTGAGCTTTGACGACGTGTTTTGCATATTAGTAACATAATCAGAAACCAAACTTTCTTGACCACTGGCTTCAAACCAGGTCTAGCAAGGATATCAAAAGAGAAAAAAATATTGAAAATTATGATAATAAT
Source organism: Lepidochitona cinerea (assembly GCA_963971465.1). Classification (NCBI taxonomy): domain Eukaryota; kingdom Metazoa; phylum Mollusca; class Polyplacophora; order Chitonida; family Tonicellidae; genus Lepidochitona; species Lepidochitona cinerea. Next base: position 12,776,139 of record OZ020561.1, on the reverse strand, counting down.
GAATTTAGCAACATTTGAATAGGATGACGTTTTTTTGCGGTTCAGTATATATATTAACTTTGTTGAATTTTGGAGATATCGTAAGTTACATCAACGATGCTTATAAGGCAATCCGGTCAATGGATCAAATTCCTGGTTTGACTGATAAATTACCTTGATTATAAACGCCGAGTGAATAGTTGAACGAACACACCTGAATATGTAAACTGGGAATTCTTTACACTATGAATGAATGTGTGGCATAAGTGCCCAGCGGCGGCGGAACCGGGGGGGGGGGGCGGAGTAGAGGGGCCAGACCTATCTTTGGCCTCCCCAATAATTGGCCTATTAAAAGAATTATGGAGTTTTCAAACACGATAGTTAAGGGCAGTTAAGTGATTAAAGGGCAGAAACAGTTGAAAACTGCGGTTTAGAAACACCGATTTTTTTTTAGCGGCTTTGCCGCAAATCTTAGTTTAATATGATAAATATACACTTTCGGAGGATTTAAAGAACAAAACGTCACCCCACCACTCAATCTAAATCCAAAACACATAGGCCAACTCGTACTATATTGTACATGATGGTGTATGTTGTAATACCTGATGATGAGAGTAGCTACTATCGAAAGCTCATAAATATACACCATCATGTACAATATAGTACGAGTTGTCCTATGTGTTTTGGCTTTAGTAAAACCACTCCATAGTAGAATTTACCACTCAATCTGTCTTGATGTTGGGTTGTTTTGTGACAGTCCATCTTCTGATCGCAATGTTTGCTACTCTCTGTTTTACTAAAATTTCTGAGAAAAATCTATATCTGTATATGCCGGAAATGGCCTTATAGACAGATGTCGGCGATTTAGTACCCTCGAGCTCTCCGGGCTTAGGCAGCCCCTGGTCCTTAGCGTGAGTGTGCTGTGATTTTGTCTCCCACGTAATCAAACTTTTTTCCCAACTACGCCCTGCAGCTCAAACTGTCTTGCTGTAAGATTATTTTGTTAGTCGATCGATCGATCGCCTTATCACAATATGGGCTACTGTAAATTTGACAATTTCCTTTTTAAATTTCAACTTTTTAATGCTAGAAATGGCCTGAACGCATCGCTGGCAATCTCGAACTTTGGAGTTGTCGGGGATTGCAGGCCCCTGGACTCTCGCGTGATAGTACTGCCATAGTGGCCCACCTGTCGGGCAGATTCCTGGCTACGATACCGAGTAAGAGATACCTATTATATATGAAAGCCTTAAAAGTGTTTTGAGTGCGTACATTATCTACTACGTCAGTTGTTACAGATTCCTAAAATATCCAGCGCAATGGCCTATAACAGATTTTATCTTCTTCCAAAGTGAGTAGATCTCAAACTTTACAAGTCAAAAATCTTTACAGCAAATTTCACCTGTTGGGTCCTGAAAATGGCCCAGAACGTATGGCCTTCTTCTGTTTCAGAGCTTTCGGGGCCTAGGCGGTCCCTGAACCCTCGCATGTTGTGCTGGGATAGTTGCCCCCCCCCCCCCCCCCAAGTTACAAGTTACAAGGATTCCCGTTTATCAATAGGCGTCAGAACATCACTTTTACGAATGATTTTACCCTATCATTTATACATTTTATACTTAACTTAGGAGGACTACTTTTTAATTTTAGTGATTTTACTTGTCACAATCCTCAGTAAAGTCACTTTCTCCACAAATTTCTGAAAGACTGAGACAGTGAGCGTGCCTTTAAAGCTACAGCTTGTATGTTTATTCCTATTTGAACTCAGAGAAATGTTTGTTGTTCCAGTTTAACTCGTCTCATATACATATCAGCATATGGAGAACAAAACATTTTCATTCTCTGTCAAATCTCAATTCTTTCTTGTAATTTCAAATATATATTGTGCAATTTATAATACAGTTACTAATATTTTTTTTATTATATATTTTTAGGTATGGGGAGCTGTTTATCACGTGATGTTGGTAATCTCGGTAATTATTTCGTTCCTTGGGAACTTCTCGCCCTTCACAACTCCCACTCCATATAAGGTGTTCAGCGAGGAAATAGATGGTACCACCTCAAACATCACCATGGCGACCACATCACTTTTAACGCAAGGCCATTCAGTTCAACAAGTTGACCTTCCAGAGCCGTTTTCACTTGATCTATTCGAGCAAAATGGAATTTTAAACACCACTGACCAGTGGGTTATGAACTCAACTGGTATTTTTTCTTCCTCGAATTCTTCGAAAGAAACCAGCAACATAACCAAATTTATTCTTGGCACGAGGCCACTCTTGGCGTTTCGAATCATCGACTATACGTGTCTCGGATTTTTCATTTTGGAGTTCGTAGTGAGATTCTGTGTGTGTCCTAACAAAAAGACCTTACTATTTTCTCCAATTACGGTTTTAGATCTATCATATATCGGCTCATGGATGATTATGTTGTTTATTTTTTATGGATTTCCAAATATTCTGGTTGAGGCCTCTGGTTATAAAATTTATGCTTGCCTTCAGGCGCTAGCAGCCATACGCATTCTGCGGATTTTCCGACTAGCACGATATTTCCGCGGCTTAAAGATGATATTGTTGACTTTAAAAGCCAGTTGTCGTGAGTTAGGATTGCTGCTCATATGTTTTCTGATAGCCATGGTGCTTTTTGCAGATTTAATCCGAAAAGCTGAACATCGGGTGGACGAGGTTAGCAAATTCGACAACATGTTTGTGGCCTTGTGGTGGGTTGTTATTACCATGACAACAGTGGGGTATGGCGATGTATTTCCGCAGTCGCCAACTGGATACGCTGTTGGAATGGCCTGCGCCTTTCTTGGACCTATTATCACTAGTTTTATCGTGCCAATGATATCTGATCATTTTCTTTCCTACTATGCATACAAAGAGAGAGATATTCGAAGACCACATACTAACCATTCCAATAAATGTGTTTAATATATGAGATCTTCTGCTCTATATGTGTTACAAGCTTCCAGACGTTGTTCTAAGAGTGCAGCAGAAAATTTAGGAAACAAAAATTAAGAACGGAATATTCAGATTGTATGTTATTGTATTCATGAAAATTTGTGCTTAAACATTTTAGTATAGTGGTATATCCCACAAATTGTTGCTTTTTATGAGGTTACTGTATCAATTTGTGAGCTCATTGTTTACTGAGTGTTTCTAGCCTCATTTAAAACCCTATACTGCAGTGAGTTTCAACAGCGGTCTTTCTGGAACACCACAGGGATAAAGGCTTTCCAAACTACATTAATACTTTGATAGTATTGGGCTTATTTTTTCTTAATTGTTACTACTGTATATATTTCTGTTAGTATTTACACCGTTGAATAAAAGTTGACAACAATCTCACTACATCTACATTCAATTCAAATGATCATGTACACGTCGGTAGGAATTCCGAGGTCTGCAGTACCAGTTGAGGGAAAACATCGACAGACAGAACTTGATTCAATACACAGTTTTTTACTTTTTTGTAGGGACGAAAGAAGTGATGCGAGATTTAGTACGGTTTCTTACTGCGTGCGTGCAATTTATTTTCTGAGCATGTTCCCCTGATCTAAGTTACATTGTCATACAATTATAGGTCACATAATCTGCTTGTTTTTCACATTACCCTTGCCAACCCCCCCCCCCCCCCCCCCACAAAATAGTACCCCATACCCGTATGTTAGAATAAGTGCAATGCTGCATTTTTTTGCTTGGGTTTCTGACAAAAAGCTACAATTTTTACAATTATTTGTTTGGCAGCATATTAGAAACGTGATACAGGAACAACTCTTTCTCAATACTGTTTTTTGTTAAGCTGTTCAGATAATTTAAGGTCATGAATGGTGTTGTTTATCAGCCTATAAGTAGTTTTTTTCTTATTTACACAACAAAGTAATGGGGGGAAAAAGACCGTTTCTTCTTTTTCAGAAGTAATTTGACCATTGGGATGGCTTCATTGCTTCATTTCATTAGAAAGTCAGCTAAAATAACATGCCAAATGACACTCAATATTGTAATTGGAACTCTTTGATTATTATGTTCCTGATTTCGGAGATTATAATTATAAAATTGTTTTGTTTCGCTAAGAGCAGTTTGACATATGAAGCTATAACCCGTTAACTTTGTTATGAAACAGTAAAATGCTTTGTGTCTTTCACGTGAGATTTAATGGTTTTCGATTTAATTCTACTAACAATTTTTGAAAAAAGAGGTTTGAAAAAATGAATTTGCACACAAAAGTACAGCCTTTCAGTTTTCTGCGAACAAAATAAACGACAACTTTGATAAATCACTTCCCCATATTTTGTTCACATAGGATATGACATGTTTATGGAGTTTGAACAGAACCATTCACAGGGGAAGGCTCAGAACTAAGATGACCAGAACCATCCGCCGGGGAGGGCTCAGAACTAAGATGACCAGAACCATCCACCGGGGAGGGCTCAGATCTAAGATGACCAGAACCATCCAACGGGGAGGGCTCAGAACTAAGATGACCAGAACCATCCGCCGGGGAGGGCTCAGAACTAAGATGACCAGAACCATTCGCCGGGGAGGGCTCAGATCTAAGATGACCAGAACCATCCGCCGGGAAGGGCTCAGAACTAAGATGACCAGAACCATCCGCCGGGGAGGGCTCAGTACTAAGATGACCAGAACCATCCGCCGGGGATAGCTCAGAACTAAGACGACCAGAACCATCCGCCAATTATAGCTTGTAAATAAATTGACCTGCTTTAGTTACATATTTGAACTTCAATCCTAGTGAGTTTTGTTATCGCAATCGATGTTACGAGGTTTGATACACACTGTCCACAGCGCTTGGAACAAAGTCAACAAGACACGAATTTGAATAGAAACAAAACCGCAGCTTCTATAGCAATACTATGTGGGATGGTTGCTAGTTACCAGCGGAAGGTCGTGGGTTTCCTCCGGGCACTGAGCCCGGTTTCCTCCCACAATAAAACTGGTAACGCCGCCATATAAGTGAAATAATCTTGAGCGCGGCGTAAAACACTAAATAAACAAAACAATCTATAGCAATATGTTAGCTGCAATAGCGGATACATCAATTCCAATGTATCCGTTATGAAATTGAGATTTCCACCAAACCGTGGCAGGTTGAAACTCCATTCCGTAATGGATCAGTAATACTCCACACTACCATAACATGGGAACCATACATTTTCATAATATTCGCCCCTTATCCGGATATTTGTGCATTACCTCTATCAAGTAAAAGTACAATAATCTGGATACGCAGGTGAAACAAACAACGACTTATCTGTAAAGGGCTGTGAGAGAGATATAGAGGGCTCATTACTCCGAATGAAAAAATCGAGATGTGTTTTCCTAGAGATTCCACATGTAAACCAACTGATCTCGACTATTAAAAATGTGGTGCTAAACGCGATTTTGTATATTATTTAGTTTTTCTTCCGCACGGCCAGTCGGCAGGGATGATCCCTAGCTGTCAGACATATCGATGCGTCGCAGGTTCGAATCCCATGCAAACAAAATAAAACTGAAAATTGGTCGGGGGAATCCTCCGTGCAAAACAACTCGGTTTTGTACTTACATGTACTTCTGACAACGTCTCTACACAAAGGACATAGCCTTGAGAGCAGCGTAAAACATCAAGAAATCGGTTTTCTTACGGCCAAGGTTTTCGCCAACGTAAAGTGTACGGACTGTGCTGAATCTGAAATATAATAGAAGTTTGTTTAGTTTAACCAATGTTTTTGTTTGTTAAATTATAGTTTATGTCCACTCAGGGACTGGGTACTGTGAAATTTTCTTATTGGATTCCGGTTATCCTAATTGATCTGAATCCCAAAACAAAGATTCTTGTTTTGATATACGATTAGATTTTTGTTACACTTACATGTAGTCCAATGGTATTAAACAGTGAAAAGATTCTGATACAGCTACATGTACACTAGACCACCTTAACCCATTAATGACCAAGTCAGTATTTTTTAACTTTTTAAAGATATAATATGTGAATATACGTCTAACTGAAGATACAATTTCCTTTTTTGAGAAATTTCAAATTTTAACATTTTTAAAGTTATTTTTAGATATGTCCTTTTTAAAGGACAATGGACTTTAAGTAAGCTCATCCAAGGTATTTAGTCTGAAATGGAAAATTAGTATATACTTTTGTAAAGCTTATTTAATGGAAGTACTGCAAGTACATATAACATTGACACGATTTTTAAGGAATAATGGTAAGTTTATTGCGAACTGAAGGCATTGACAATGGACGCATATAGCATATATAGATGTTGATTAACCATGAACATATAAATACACGTAGTGATTTCCAAAATTTAGGCGTAGACAAATGTTATAAAAAAGCAATGTTATAATTTGCTCTCAACTCAGTTAAGACTTATTCACTATGAAAAAACAAATCAAGCATGGAATAGTTCAGTGCACTTTTGGTGCAGCGGTACATTGCATGCACCACACAGCATATTGGCCTTTTTGCCACAAAGACTGCATCGTCTTTGCTTTTGCATCGATCTCAAGTGGTGACCAAAACCACTACGGCGCACTTCTGTTGCTACTTTCTGTCGCTTTGTCTGTTGAGGCTGTACAACTCCTGGCAAATTCTGCTGAATTTTCCGTAGCTCAAGGTAAGTCTGATCTACTGACCGTTTGAATCCCAGTTGATCCAGAGCAAGGTTTTCATGAGCTGGTGACAAGCATTGTTGATGGCTACATCTGGCAGAAAGGCAAACACTGGCCACCTCCATTTCTTAGACCTGATGGATATTCGATATGTCCCTATATTCTGGTCTAGGCGATCGACCCCACCCATGTTTGCGTTATACCTGTTTATCTCATTTGGCTGATCTACAAGAACCTTTTTCTTTTCCTTAGCGGACCACCTAGATGCCTTTGTCAAAGGTTCCACCGAGTCCATATTGGAGGCGAGTGTGACAACTGAATTGTCATTCCATGCACAAACTATAAGGTTATCCTCTCTGTCATGTATAAAATCATACGACCCACGCTCTTTCTACTTCAGAGCCTTCACATCTAGGGGGCATTTTTCCGTTCTGTTTGTCCTTATAGTTCCAGTTGCAGAAATACCAATATCAGGTAGTCCTTTCAGTAGTTTTAGACTGGTAAAAAAATTGTCAAAATAGACATGAAATGGAAGGCCATTCGGCAAATGACTCACTAGTCCCATCACAACACCATACCCCAAACCAAACTGCTTATCAAACCCCGAACCAGCCCCCTGGTAAGGCTCTAAACGACATGCGTATCCTAAAGGCGTGGCGATGACCCACTGCTTGTAGCCAAATCGTATTGGTTTTCCTCTGATATGTTGCTTGAGAGAATTTTTACCATAGTAGGGGATCATGGATTCCATTGGAAATAAATCCATGAATCTTTTGTTCAGCAAATCAAACAACGGTCTAACCTTGGCGTACTTGTCATCTTTGTTCAGATCATCATTTTTTACCAAATGTAGATATCGCATGATTGTCTCAAAGCGGTTTCTGCTCATTGCGCTGCAGACGACAAGATTGATGACATCGTCTTGTTGTTCCCAGTACATGCGTCGACGGGGGAGATTATTATACCCTGAAATGAATAAAACAGCAAGAAAGGCCCTCATCTCAACTGGATCAATAGTAAACGCGTGGTCACCCTTGGATCTGGAATATCGAAGTGTCTCTGTGACCATGTGTAAAATTACTGACTCGTCCAAAAAATGTTCAAAACACTTTGTTGCTGTCAGATCATCTTGTAAAAACCCCGGTCTTTCTTCAATCCATCCATGTGGGGATCAAGGATATCCTCTTTCCGCCATATCCGAGACTTGGCGGTCTTCTTGCCTCTCGATATTACAGAGGGTCCTGCTTCTTCGTCACTGCGGTCATCAGTGTCACTTGTTTCATCTGAATCATCTGAATCATATATCCCCTGTATGCCAAAAAACCCATAATAGAATCGAATGGAAATTATGTACGTTAATGCCTTATTGAATATAAGCTCAGTGAATGAGCTCAGAATGTACCAAGAAATAGATGAAAATAAATCAAAACACAGTCATAACCATAATATATACGATATACTTACATCCCCAATGTTAACATGAGATCCGTTGTTCAGAGTGACACGGGCCTCAGCATTGCTTCGCAGTTGCCGTCCAGGTAGATCGTTGACTGACAGTAATGCCGATTCTTGCACATCGTCGTTTACATCATCCTCATCTGAGTTTTGCCCGTCTCCTGGTGGAGTAATGTATACATCTGCTGATGCCATCGTGGTGTTATCATCACCTTCCAATTGGTTGAGAACGTCGTTTAGGGTAAACATTTCAGACCTTAGGAAATATGAAAATAAGTAAATTACACGACACAATGTACCAACAAATGAAAACATTACTACTTAATTATGCAAGGTATGCCGCTATGCAATTTTTGGTAAAGAGTTCAGGCGAACATGGAGCAAATATTCGGTCATATTTGATCCATTGTATGCACAGTGTCCTTAACAGAGGATATTTGACTGGGGAAAAACACTGGGGCCTATAGTGCCCAGTGTCCTTTAAAAAGGACACACGTGTTTGACACATTTACGGGAAACTTGTAAATATAATTACAAAAAAATGGAAAGAGATGTTACACTGAAGTATTATTCCGCAGTGTTAATTGTGTTTTTTACTTTTTGGAAATGTAATAGTGAATATATGGTCTTACCGTTTTGAATGAGTACTTTTTTAGTTTTAGAGGAAGTAACTTGCACACAGCAGCAAATCAAAAGTTGGCCGGTAATTGGAGAAAATATAATTCAAAGGCAAAAACGGTTCACAAAATGCATAAAAAAGTTAAAATATTTTATACAATTAGAGCACTTTATAGTTTATTTTTAAGAACCGTCCTTATTTTTAAGAACCGACACTGGGTAGGGCATGAGCTGCCAAAATGCTGATATTTTTCTGTTAAATTTTTTTTTGTATCATCAGCTATTTATTCAAAGTAGAACATTTTGAAAGCTATTTACAGCTATTGGTTTTTTTTTAATAACAAAAACTCTCTTTGTGTTGACAATGAAAAAATGTATAAATTTGTCAGCTTGTGCCATTTTAATTTGCTAATAAAATTAAATAAGATAAATCAGTGTTAACTGTTTGACGTTTTGTTTTGTTTCAAGCTCAATAATGAGCAGATTATCAGGAATGTTCAGTATTCAACGGGACACAGTACATGATATAGTGTTTGCAGACTTACAGACAACTAAACTTTGTTTGGGAATAAACAGCTCTAAAATGATTTCTTTCAATCTTCAGTTCAAACGCGAGTTTGCATGAATTTGTAACTTTGTGATCTCAGCTGGTTCAAATTCGTTTGAAAAATTATATAACAGAACTTGAATATTCTAGATTTGGATGAATAATAATTTTCCTCCGATTTCTGATTGATTGGTTGATTGTTTGGTGTTTTATGCCGCGCTCAAGATTATTTCACTTATATGGCGGCGTTGCCAGTTTCATTGTGAGAGGAAACCAGGCTCTATGCCCGGTGGAAACTCCCGACCTTTTGGTGGTAACTGGCTACCATCGTTCGAGTGAAAACCCAGTCAGAAAATTTGCCTTTTTTTGGACTGAATGGGATTCGAACCCGCGACACATTGATGGAAGGCTGTTCGGATTGAGCGTCCAACGCACTATACCTACTTAGCAACGGAGCCCCCCCCCCCTCCCTCCGATTTCTAAAATACCTGTTACTTTTTGGGAGATCATCTCAAATGTTTGAATTTTTTATTCACGATTTTACTCCATTGCAGTATTTTGATGTACATGTACAAATAACTGAGAAACATATTGATTGATTCTCTGCCAAAGTTACTTTAAAGATATTTACGATATTTTCTCAAAAGTGTCATCCCTCATGCAGCTCATACCACTCCTGCCACAATGTTATCTACAAATTTACTATCAATTATCAGTTAACTTTTGAATGACAGTACAATAAATAAAGGTTGACAACTCTAAAACAAACATCTCTTTACGTTCATTTAAGAAATGTGGAAATTTTGCTTGTTAATAGTTGGAGGAGTCTCTAAGTGTTTTTGGTTTGTTTGGTGGTCCTATGTGGAAGAGTTGACAGGTAGGCTGCTCATCCAAGATCAGGGGATGCCACGGTATAAGTTAAATTACCTTGAGTGGATATAAAACATCATCAATAAAATAGTTTCGATGCGTGTAGCCGTAGTACCGATGTGCGTGTTATTTGTGTCATTTTCGGTGATGTGCATTATACCCAGAAGGGCCTAGACCTTTATCTAAATATTATATCCATGGATGAAATAATAGGCTAAATGTCCTATTCATAGGCCCTAGTACTACTAGTAGTATAATTATAATTTATATAGATATGATGATAAAAAGTGAAATATAAACTATTTATATTTGTTGAACGCTACGCTCAAGATTATTTCACTTGTATGGCGGCGTTGCTAGTTTTATTGTGGGAGGAAACCGGGCTCTATGCCCGGAGGAAACCCACGACCTTCCGTTGGTAACTGGCAACCATCCCACATAGGTCGTTCGAGTGAAAACCCAGTCAGAAAATTTTCCAATTTTTGGACTGAGTGGGATTCGAACCCGCGACCCATTGGTGGAAGGCTGTTTGGATTGAGCGTCCAATACATCATTTGTGAGAGCTACGTTTTGTTTAATTTTACAAAGAATTTACACAGTAGTTATTAGAACAACTACTAGAAATGACCAATACATGATCAAGAAATATATTCTTAAATTCAAACTAAAAATTGATTTTGATGACTTCAAACAAAAAATATTGCGTAAAATTGGGAGCGATACACCGATTTACGTCGTAATACGATGCCAACAACAACGTGTCAACAGTTGAACTGAGTGCGCGTCGAAACAAAATAATAAGCCAGTGTTATCGCGTCTCGCATACCATTATGGAATGCATGTTCTTATTCAATCCATTTTCAGTCGATTTTGTGCAAATTTGGCCATTTATTTCAAGAGACACTCAAAATAACAAATAGAATCGAGCCAATCCCAACTACGGCGGCCATGTTTGGCCACTGCCTCCACTGAGAATTTTCAATGGAACGACAAGTCAGTGGCCACCGTCTCCTCCAGTGGCCACCGAGAGACGAAAGGAACGTACCCCTAGGTGTTGAGACGGCTTGGGTCAACACGGCCTGACCACTTTGTTTACTGTTTGCATGTCGTTGTTGTTGTTGTAGCGGCTCGCTTTTTGATTTCCCCCACTTCGTCATTTGAAAGCGATAACGATTCTGCCAGTTTCATAGCTTTACGCTTCTTACTTATTTAGTATCTTAAACATACACAGGACAGAAAATCGTTACTTTTTTATCAGGTTAAAGACAAAAATACACATAAAGTTCTGTCACCCGCTACACGTAGATGCGAGCCGGTGGCTGTAACTTGAAAAGTCGCTATAAATAGGGTTCCGTGGCCGATCTCTGGAATATACTTTTTGTATGTTTTCTTATATTCCTTAGGATATACTTTAACACCAAAAAAAGTTCGTCCACTCCAAACCCCGGCGTTTTCGCAAAAAAGCCATGTGAAAGGAACACTTTTTCGCATATACAGTGGCCATAGGCAAAATGAGTGCTCTCCCCTTACCTCTATCTCATACATATACTATAGACACATGGGCCCGGAATACACGGAGCTGCGTAGCGTAAGTTTTTACGTAACTATCATGACAACCCGATACGGTCTACGAAAGTTACGCAAAAAATACATCTCCTCCGTTTTGTGAAACAGGCCACTGGCTATTACTTTTTCCATCAATACTACCTTTTTTGGTCGTTTCCATAGACATACGATTGAAGGTATGAAGGAAATATATATAGTAATAATGTAATTTCAAAATCAGACATGTGGGCAAGACAACATATAATTTAAGTTAGAGATACAATAAATGTATTAAAAATTTAATGCAAGCTTGGGTGATATTAGTTTAATCTAAGAATTTTCGGCAGTGAGTGGGGGTGGGGGGCAATTAAACCTTTTTAAGAGCTCCTCCCACACCCAGCAACCCATAGAAACCATTTGCGCTGTAAGGAATATACTTTTTGATTGGTTGTTTAACACCGTATTCAAGTTTATTTTGTTTATATAGTGGCATTGTCAGATGACACCCCAAGGTTCTTTCTGTTGGTTTCTGGCTACCATTCAACTTGGGGCCGACCGATAAGTAATTGTCAACAAATGTAGTGTCAAAACCGAGATGATAATTTCCATCCTCAAAGGTAGTGGGATGGATGGATTGACGTTTTACACTTCACTCAATTTGTTTTCGCATGTATGAAGGTGTTGCCAGGATTATTGGAGAACACTCACACAAACCAGGCTTAATCTATACCCCTCCCCAAGGAAACCCTGACCTTTCGCTGGCTCCTGGTGACCATTCCACTTACATCGTTTATGGCCCCCTGAGTGATCGAGAATTTACCTCGCACATGAAGTGCCACAGTAAATTCCGGATTATAAAGAAATCTACTTAGTACATAGCAATTCCACACTAAATCGAAATATTGTATTAAACATAGGGGGTATTAACAAATATTTAATTCACCCCCGACCCTTGTCAAGTTTAACGTTATAATTTAAACTAGGGCACCATACTACACTACAGAACTAGGCTTGTAAGCCTAGTTCTGTAGTGTAGTATGGTGCCCTAGTTTAAATTATAACGTATACAGAGAAAATTGCTATAATAGAAAATACAAACCCCCGTCTTCGGTGTCGACTTGAAGAAGTTTATCTCTAACTATTTTGTGGGGAAGTGTAATCTTTTTCTCTACACCTGTCTTGCATATAATACATTGCATTGGCAGCACTATCGATTGATTGATTGGTGTTTTACGCCGCACTCAAGATTATTTCTCTTATATGGCGGCGTTGCCAGGTTTAGTGGGAGAGGAAACCGGGCTCATTGTCCGGAGGAAAATCCACGTCCTTTGGCGAGTACTTCGCAACTCTTACGGCGATCGAGTGAAAAATCCACTCAGAAATGTTAATATTTTTATTTGGTCCGCATCGAAGTGACGATCCCTAACCCACTGGTCGCATCGAAGGACGGTCTGTGTGGGACTGAGTGACGATCCCTAACCCACTGGACCACCGAGGTCCAGGCAGCACTGCCGAAGACCGTGTAGCAGTTCCACTGCTTTTTCTCGATCTTAACTTTTTCGGTGTTGGGGCTTTAATAGGAGCTTCAGACTTTCGTTTTTTTTTGGCAGCCTACATTCGTTAATAGTTTGTGAAATGCTTATAACAGGATCGATGATACCCAATATTTGTTAAATATGTCATTATTCTCTCTGACCACAATGAATTCTTCTGTATCTAAAAGTACCCATTCTGATTTGATTTATTCACCAGATAAAAATATTACAATTAGTATATTCATAATATATTTGTGGTCTGGCGGGATTAAAACCCCAAGGGACTTATTGTATCCTGTTTAAATTGAAGTCTATCGTACATCTTTTGACACTGCTCCATATAGTTCTAGTGAAAGGCAATTTAATTTCATTTTTTCCTGCCTTGCGTGTGTACTATACAGGAATAAATACTTGATTTTCCATCCGATCGCTCTGCCATCTTGCTGTCATTCTGTATGTTTACAAACTATTGTTTATATCGGAACTAGAAAATTCAGCAATCTGATTGGCTTGTTCAAAAATTATACCGCCAGAAACGGGTGAGTAGGCCACAAAGGTTAAAGATAGGTCAGAAACATAAATCGATATTCAGTTGAAGATATCTTATAAACGCCGGGGTTCTGCATGGACGAACTTTTTTTATATATTCTTTAGTTAATCATTACTATTTAAAAACTATCGGAACGTATATTCTTGAGATCGGCTACGGACTGATCGAATTGAAGCTTCGGCCACCAGCCTAAAATGTCAGGTAAAATTCCATGGTGTTGTTGTTTTGGTGAATACTTAAGTCACATGATCAATTGAGTTCCCATGTGAACTGTCCAACCCCATTCCAATGGATATTTCTGAAAAAAGTGTCATTAGAGGTTAAATCTGGCCTTTTGGACTATGGTTACTTCTAATTTTAGATGGGTGAAGAGCGTCAGTATTCATATATAATCTGTTCGGAGTAAGTGCAATTGAAAACTTTTTAAACACGTTCAAATGAGCCTCGTGCTTTTTATTTGATCGGATTTCTATTCTCAACAATGATCGGAGAAAATTCCGATCATGTGATTTTCATGCGACATCTTTCAGAAACGTTATTCGTTAAAAACTACGCATCCGAGTTTAACAAATCATTAAAGTGGCATGATCTGCCAAAATTGAGACCTTTTCATGAATTCAGATTGTCAAGAGAAAGAGTTTCAACTGACCATCCCTTGTCTACTCCCGAGAGCTTATCGAACATACTTTCTATAATGTCAGGAACCATTTTGCCAGTATTTCCTACTGATTCTAACAACCTTGTTTTCGTCGAATGACTGTACTTGACTTGCTCAAGGTGACGTTGTTCTACTCAAGGTTTTAGTCCGTTATTTATAATTTCAGACATTTATTGGTCGTCGACCTTTACTCGTCGCCATGTTTCCTCCTGTGAGCAGGACTTACTTACGGGGACTATCGTTAAAGAAAGTATCGCATGAAAGTAGGACTGTCAATAAAAGCGCATCGGGCTCCCACTTACGCAGTAAGCGGTCTGAAAAACATGCATTATCAAAGTTAACAGTAATCTAAATCCTTTTTATCCAATGCCAAGAAATATTATTGAAATAGTTTTAACGGTCGTCTGGGATGCCATTCATAGCTGCTCGGCGATAAGCTACACAGATTTGGGGACCGAAACTTTTATCCAACCTTTTTTTGCATAAGCACAAAGAGCAATGTTTTTTGGTTTTATGATTTAGTTTTTGTTAGGGTGAAGTTTAGTTCGTAAGAAGATTAAACTTTTGACAACAGACTTAGACAAGCAGTACGCCGTACCGTAGACTTATGTTCAGGTTGATCACCATTTCCAATGTCTAAGTCGGCGTCAGTGTTGAAAAACATAATAAAATTGTCTGCATAATACGCATAGTTTGGCTTACTACGACTACAATATATACATATATATTTGTCAAATTAAATAACTGCTGCGGCCAGGGTATTTTTGAATTCATGTATTCAAACACTTGAATTACGAGAAAGAGCTCCACATTATTAAATTATTCCCCTTATGCACTCTTCTGTGCGTAAGGCCAGTTTCATCGATCGCGGCAGTCATGTTTTTCAGGAATTTTTGCTAATGGCCATAGCCAGCCTAAGGACAGGACCCTCGGCACTGCTACACAGCGAGTTAAAAGAGCTATCACTGTATGTCGAGGTGGGCGAGGTGGGTGACTACCAACACGTCCATGGCGAGAAGTTAATCAATAGTGTGGACAATTTATGTGGATTTAATACTTTATTGACGTGTTTTCCAAGAGACAATGAATGTTGTGAAATTAAGAAATAAAGGACGCGCTGGGGAGCTGTGTGTTGCTGAATAAAGGGTCAGTTGCGGAAAATACCACTATTTGAGGACGAGAGGCGAAGCCCCGAGTATTTCCGCCACTGACCCTTTATTCAGCAACACACAGCTCACCCGGAAGTCCTTTATTTCTATTCTAATGCATATCATATGTACATTAATTCAATTTCAGTATTCCAAACGTAAGAATTTTAATCAGAAAACCAGCCTTTCCAACCTGCATAGGAACATTTAGCCTCTCTCTTGGGTAACCAGAGCCAATCAGAAATATTTTAGACCAACCCATATGTAGAACGTATAGCGGGTGAAATCAGTGCTGTCAGCTCAAAAGCGATGACGTCATAATTCCGGAATGTTGTGACGTTATCGAACACTGCTCTTCTCTCCCTGTTTCTCTCTCAAATGACTTCATGCAGTTTAAATCCTATGACGTGTTAGAACACAGCTGTCACTCAGGGCGTTCGGTTCAAGATTATTCTACACCAAATCACCCCTGATTTATAGCACAACGTGGTTGAAACCAGCAGGAACCCTCTATTGCATCAGATAATGGATCCCTGGCTTCCCTATCTCTGTAATGTTAAACGAGTTGGAGGTGCATTAGAATTACAGTTGGTGAGCAGGAAGGTTTCGAGTTGTTATCGGGATATGTTCTGATCGATGGTGATAAGTATACTCTCCCAAAAAAGAAACGCAACATCCAATTTTTGTTCTTCGAAATATGAATTTTCAACATCATTTTTAATACAGAAATAAGCATCACATTGCACTGAAATTTGGCAGACTGGTTGTTCAGACTTCATTCACATGTAAAAAATTATCACGTTAAAGTTCATAGCGCTCAGATGACGTCGCTGCAACGTCAATATCTGTTGTGCTCACCATTAACCTGTAACACAGCACGGACCCGTCTCCGCATAGACACAATCAATTGACGAATACGGTTTTGCGGAATTCTCCTCCATTCTTGCTCAAGAGCCTGCTGCAGTTCTTGCAGAGTTTGCGGGGCTGGATGACGACTGCGCACGCGTCTATCCAAATCATCCGACAAATGTTCCATTGGGTTCAAATCTGGTTATTTGGACGGCCAGGGGAGCACTGTTACGTTCTGGTTGGCTAGAAATTCAACAGTAGCACGAGCTGTGTGCGGTCGAGGGTTGTCGTGCTGAAACATTTCCCTACGGAGGTCCATTACGGGCAGCATATGTGGTGTCAAAACCTCATCTGTGTATCGAACGGCGTTAAGGTTGCCGGGAATGTGCGCCAGTTGAGTTATTCGGGCACAGAATATGGCACCCCACACCATCACACTTTCTCCCCCGAAATTGTCGACCTCAAGGACGCAGTTCCTTGCGAACCTCTCATTCCGACGTCTGTAAACTCGTGTACGACCATCTCTTCTCTGCAGCTGGAATCTTGATTCATCGCTGAACCAGACTCGCCTCCAGTTTCGCAGATTCCAGTCCCTTAACCTGTTGCACCATCGGACCCTTGCAAGTCGATGCTGGCGTCTCACTACTACGCCAAAGTAAGGACGTCTGGCGCGTAAGCCGTTTTGACGGAGACGGTTTCTGACTGTCTGTGCCGATATTCCACGGAGACCTGGGATATTTGATGCTGTTTCTGTTGCTGTTTTTGTCCGGTTTTGCAGGTGAAGTAACCGGATGTAGCGATTTAGGGCTGCTGATGTGATCCTAGGTCGGTCAGAACGTTGACGATCAGCTGTTGAACCGGATTGCTAGTACCGTTGCAACAGTCCGGAAAGACATGCCAGGAGACGACCAATGACGACGTTCCGGGTAGCTGCGTCTAGTCTTGGCATATTGTAGCAGCTTCGGCAAAGAATTTAACGACTGAATTCAATTGAACGGCTGTGTGTCTTCTATACCCATTAAACCCGGAAAAAGATAAGACGTGATTCGCACGTGCAACTGCCCTACGTTTTTACCTACGCCTTCCTCGTGTAGCGTTACACAAAGGCTGAACCGAAAGTCACGTGTGATCGACAGCCACTATCAGGGGCTTAAATTAAATTATCGGACATTTACATTATAACATGATGCTGTTATGTCATGTGTCAATCACGCACATTTTTGTAAAAAATCATGTGTGAAAACAAAAATTGGATGTTGCGTTTTTTTTTTTTGGGAGAGTATACGAGTCCCGCCCAGTGCAAAGTAAATTTCTAGTAGTTTCATTTCTACACCTTCCAATATATGTTGAAGATAAGCAGATCATAGAGAAATTGACATCGTTACAAGTTGAAATTTTGTCGGAAATAAAACGCAGTTCATAAAGGGTCAAACATTGAAGATGGAACTAGGTATGTTAAGGTACAGTTTCCGCCCAACATTAAATTTCTACCGTATGCCATGAGATTTTCAACGGCCATGGATAAGAGTATTTAAAAGTGTTGCACGACAATCAGATGAAAGTATGTTCATTATGCCTATCTGAACAACATCTGTATATGTTTTAGGTGCATACGTCAAGGCCACTCAAAGCGCCAGTGTACAGCAGAATGATGAAATCGATGTGGTTTTTATGGTGAAAAATGCTCTTGTCCGCATATTCCTATTCTGTGTTCAGAATGTACATGTGAAAACTGTGTGTGTTCGCCGCTGGCTGATCAAGAAGTAGACCAGGAGGCTAACACACACAATAGCCATATGTATGCTCAAATGACCCACACCTGTTCACTGTGTATGCACTGACCCTGTTGAGTGTGATAACCAGATAAAGGTTGGATGCTTCAGAAGGTGATACTGATTCGCACTCGGTGAATGATATGTCCCAAATTCTAGATGAAGAACAGTCAACCATGGAAACCGTCGTCTCACAACCATGGGTTTTTCTGTCGTCAAAAGTCGAAGACGCCGTAAGATTGAGACTGAATCTAAAACTAGGGTCACAAGAGCCAAAAGAAAAAACTCCATATATCAGAACGGACGCTGATCAAGATAGTAAGGTGAAATAACTTTTTCGTTTCTTTCGCAATGGATAAATTTGTTTTTATTCTACTTTCAGTTATGATAACTTTCACCACCTTAAATTGTAATGGTTTGCGAGATGTAGTTATATCGGTATATCGGAAACCTGGTTAGGCTCTTCTTTTGAGACAAATGAGCTCAAAGTGCATGGCTATGACTGTGTAAGACGTGACAGATGTGAAACAAACTCTAACAAAGATAAGGGAGGTGGGGTAATTGCTTACATCTCAGACGATTTACCTTACCACCGGAGACCCGATTTAGAGTCCAGTACCATTGAGATGATAGCCTTAGAAATAAAGCAACCTAAAGCCAAACCTTTTGTAATATTAATTATCTATAGGCCCCCTGACATTCATTTAGAAACGTGGATGGGTCACTTGGAAATAACTTTGAACATTTTAAGGATTGAAAATAAAGAAACCATTATTCTGGGTGATATTAATATTGATTTGCTAAGATCCGATACAAATTCATTGAAATGGTCCAGATATATGAAAAATGATTATGGATTTAGCCAATTAATTTCTGAACCAACCAGAGTAACCAAGTATGGTGAATCGCTAATTGATCACGTGTTTGTTTCTCATCCTGAGAATATTACTCAATGTTTTGTACCACAATTTGCAATTAGTGACCATTTTCCTGTGTGTATCACACGCAAAATAAACAAATCCATGCAGAAAAGTCCCAATCATCATACAATCAAGTATAGAGCAATGAAAGAATTTAAGGTCGACAAATTTCTACAGGACCTCACACAAACACCATGGTCGCTGATTGAGTGCTTTGATGATATCGACGAAGCACTCAGTGTCTGGATGGATTTGTTTACAAATGCGTTGGATGAAAACGCACCAGTGAAAGAAAAACGAGTACGCTATCCCAAACTTCCCGAGTGGTGGAATGTGGATATTGCAAATGCAATGAAACAACGGGATAACACCAATAAGAAAACACATGATATCCAATATAGATACTGGAGAAACAAAACCAAATCTCTTATTTATCAAGCCAAGAAAACTTATTATGATGAAAAACTTAGATCGGGTAAAGCCGACATTAATCAATTTTGGAAGTATTTTAAAGATCTCGCAGCATGTAAATCCAAAGCGTCTGATGTAAATAGCCTTACTATTGGGGATAGGATAATTTCAGACCCAAATAAGATTGCTGATTGTTTTAATGAATTTTTTACCTCTGTTCAATATTCGTCTTTAACCGACAGCTCTCCCGTAAATGACAACTACGAAAAATTGTCAGATTTTGTTAAAGACCGGAAAAGTTCCACGGTCAATTTTTCCATACCCCTTATTACCCAGGATTTTGTCCTGAAGGAACTCAAGTCATTAGATACGAGAAAGTCTCCAGGATTGAACAGCCTTCCCACCAAATTTTTAAAGATGGCTGCTGACATCATTTACCCATCTCTCACATACATATTTAACAGATGTATTTCCACAAATCACTTCCCAACAGGGTGGAAAGTAGGTAAAGTCTCTCCAATTTACAAAAAAGACGCCAAAGATAGCCCTGACAACTACAGGCCGGTAAGTGTTTTACCAACTCTTTCCAAAATACTGGAGAAACATGTGGCAAGTAATCTTACAGAATACCTTAATGATAACGACTTGTTTTATAAACATCAATCGGGATTTCGGGCTGGCCATTCTTGTGAGACTGCTCTCGTCTATCTAACTAACACATGGTTATCAGAAATCGATAAAGGCAATCTGATCGGTTCTATTTATGTGGACTTGAGTAAAGCTTTTGATTTAGTAGATATTGATGTACTTTTGAAAAAACTTGAATTTTATGGATTTTCAAAGGATACCATATTATTTTTTGAGTCTTATTTAAAGACAAGGAAACAACGTGTTAGTGTAGCTGGTAAATTATCTGAAACAAGAAATGTTAATCTGGGGGTTCCTCAAGGCTCGAACCTGGGACCTCTTATGTTCATCCTATATATCAACGACATGCCACTTTATCTTAACTCTCCTAATGTCATCTTTGCCGACGACACTACTTTATTTTCAGTTGGAACCAAAGTCGAAGAAGTTAACAACGAGTTAAGCAAAGATATGACTAACCTTAGTAATTGGTGCTCAGTAAATAAAATGAGAATAAATCCTACAAAAACCAAGAGCATGTTGGTTACGACGTCACAAAAACGCCAGCGCATAGAAACAAACTCCTTAAACATTTCTTTACACAGCCAAATAATAGAAAACACGCAGGCTGAAAAACTGCTAGGAGTTCTAATTAATGGAAATCTAACGTGGACAGATCATATTAAACAAATAGAAAAGAAAGTTAATAGTAAACTGTCCCTGTTAGCTAGAATAACAAAATTCCTATCCACTGATACGCGGAAATTATTTTACAACTGTTTTATTTTGCCACACTTTGTTTACTGTTCGAGTGTGTGGAGCTTTGAAACTGCTGCTCGTGATATTTCAGTTCTAGAGAGACTTCAGCGTCGTGCAATGCGACTCATTCTAGACCCAAATTATGATTTATCTATTAGGGAAATGTACACTAAGCTTAACTGGTTACCCTTGGTCTATGTATTCAAACTTAACAGGCTTATTCTAGTGTATAAAATTATCAATCGCATAGTACCTGATTATTTATCAAAACTAATTAAAAGATCTAAACCAAACCGAAGTTTACGCTCTTCCTCATATACTCTGCTTGAAATACCTAGAACTAGAACTGAAATGTACAGAAAATCGTTTGTAGTTAATGGCCCAAGTGAGTTCAACACATTGCCTGAACATCTTAAGTCAGCGGATTCGCCATTGGCTTTTAAAAATGCATGTAAAAAGTATTTAATGAATCTCTTTTTAACTAACATTAATATATAATTGTGTTGCTGCTGAAAATGTAATGAAACCTATGTATTATATATTTTAATATGTATGATATTTATCCCTCTATTTATTTAACATTTTAAATGAAGCTGTGCAATATTAATTAAGACAACAATAATAAGACAATCAATTATCAATTCCAAATCCTTTTAAGCCATTGTGCGTCAAATGAAATGATGAAAATAACCTATGTACATTGTCCAGATTTTAATAGTTTTGTCTTTGTATATGTTTTTGTGCTGTCACTGTTTCAATGTTTATAAATATGTATGTATATATCATGACATTATTTAAATACCGCATTATACTTACAATATAACCGTTAAAAACAGCATATTTTCTGAAAAGGAAAAAAAAAAGCCATTTTATCTTATTTATTTTTTGTTACTGTAATATGTGTTTTATTGTGCTGTCAAGATCATGTTTTGTTTGTGATATTATTGTTTTTATGTTGTATTTGTATGATTATTGTTTTAGCTCGACCTGCTTGAAAATAGGTATTTACCTACAGCAGTTATCGAGCCTGTTTTAAATAAAGAACATCTATCTATCTATCTATGAATTAAAGAAGAAGTTTTAATCTGCGTCAAAGAGTGCTACTTATTGAAATAAACGCATAATAGAAACTTGTCGCCAAAGGGCATTTACTTTAAAGGCCTTACTAATGATACAAATTAAGACATCACCAGGTCGTCAGTTGTTTTTGAACAACACGAGCTTTCGACACCTGTGCCGGTGTCTTCGTCAAGTGTAACTGAATTTAATGTTTCAAAATATTAACATATATATTGAAGAAAAGAACAAATGTGTTAAGTGGCCAATCAGTGAATTGTTTGCAACAGTAACTATGTTAATAGTGGTGATGCCTTAATTTTTTATCATTAGTAACTATGTTATCAATATTCTGATGTCGGAATCTACAAAAATGAAGTATATCTGTTAACGTTATAATACAAAATGACGTTTTAAGCTAACGTTATAATACAAAATATTTAATCCTAATACTTCAATTTATTATGCAGAACATTCATACAGAACAGTGCATAGTATAACTATAAAAGATATTAGAACATAATGATATACACAACATATAAAGAAATATGTGCCCGGCATAATAGGAAACATATCCAAAAAGAACATTATATTCAATATAAAGCATGCATGCTGCTCTCAACTCCAAATATATATACAGTAATATTTAGAGATCCTTTAAATGTATTATTTTTGTTTTTTTCTTAATTCAAAACAGGCATACACAAAGAAACATATTGAGCCACATGTAGGCTTGTGATTATTTGTTAGTAAGATTTTTAATTTCCTATCGTCAGATAAAACATCTAAATCATAAAATGGATAAATCTCAGTGTACAGATTGATTCTCAGGGTACTATAAAGTGGACAATGCAAAAGGAAATGGCTTTCATCTTCAACAGTATTTAAATTACAATAACGACAAAGACGTTACAAAATGACGTAATAAGTTAACGTTACAATTCAATGCATCATAATAAACAAGCTAAGTAAAAATCAATATACATAAATCAATATACAGATTTATATATTCACAGTTCATCAGGCCACTCAAGAGACACTAAACTCGGCACGTTACGATGTTTAGTAAAAAGAGCGATAAGTGTGTGTGATGAACAGTGTCTAAAAACTGGATCACGTAACCAAAGTATTCATGGACCAAGGATATAAAAAGACTACAGTTAGTAAAGTTATTAATCAATCAATGAAAGATAAATTCTTCGAGCGACAAGACAGAAAAATTAGGAACCATATCACTACCATATTCACAGGGTTTAAGTGAAAAGTTAAGACGTATTTTAAGAAAAGAAAACCTCCGAGTTGTTTTTTCAAATAACAGAAATCTTGGTAATTTATTGACTGATGTTAAAGAAAAGAGTCCAATTGTTGTAAAAATGTTTATAATGTAACATGTGAATGTTGTGAAAATTGGATTGGTGAAACAGGTAGACCTTTAGTCTTTAGAATAAACGAACATAAGAAAGCTGCTTTAATTTTTCTTTTCCTACAGTGAAAAAATTAGAGAAGCTTTTTTCATTAAAAAACATAACCCTTCATTAAATAGAGATTGTGGTACACTGTAAAATATGGAATACATTTGTAAAATACATGTAATCATTTTTATGTAAAAACTTTGTATATTGATTTTTATTTAGCTTGTTTATTATGATGCATTGAATTGTAACATTAACTTATTGCGTCATTTTGTATTATAACGTTAACAGATTTACTTCATTCTTGATTATGTCATTTTGTAGTTTCCGACGTCAGAATATTGCTAACATAGTAACTGTTGCAAACAATTCACTGATTGGCCACTTAACACATTTGTTCTTTTCGTTTGTATATATGTCAATATTTTGAAACATTAAATTCAGTTACACTTGACGAAGACACCGACACAGGTGTCGAAAGCTCGTGTTGTTCAAAATCAACTGAGGACGTGGTGATGTCTTAATTTTTTATCATTAGTATGGAACCCACGTTTTAAAAGAGTTTCAAACATTTTTTAAACTTATTATGTATATTGATTTTTATTTAGCTTGTAACTGTAACGTAACGTAACAATTGTAACGTTAACTTATTACGTCATTTTGTATTATAACGTTAGCTTATAACGTCATTTTGAATGATAACGTTAACAGATTTGCGTCATTCTTGATTAATGTCATTTTGTAGATTCCGATGTCAGAATATCGATAACATAGTTACTTAACACATTTGTTCTTTTCTTCAATATATATGTCAATATTTTGAAACATTTAATTCAGTTACACTTGACGAAGACACCGGCACAGGTGTCGAAAGCTCGTGTTGTTAAAAAACAACTGACGACCTGGTGATGTCTTAATTTTTTATCATTAGTATGGAACCCACGTTTAAAGAGAGTTTCAAACATTTTTAAAGGCCTTGTTGGGTATTGTTTCAGTTAGATAGAGACCCAGTCCTAAAGCCAATATGTATAAATAAAGACATAGACCTCAATCTAATTATGACGAATATCAATATTTTGTTGATTAATTCTGGGTAGTTTCAAGCCTTTGTCCGATAAATATGCCGAATGAATAGGACCTGCTACATAGAAATGCACTTAGATACTGTGTTAGGGTGTGGATTATTACATTTACTTAAACCCTGGACAAAAGATCGTGTACAGATTTCTGCATTACGAATTACTGTTGTCCTGACACAATATAGAGAGGTTAGTACTCATTCACATAGCAGACAATAAGATCTCTTTCGACAACTTATACACACAATATTTTACTTGTAGTATCTATTGTCCTCTTGTTTTACAAAACAAAACTTAATATTTGCAGAGCAGTTGTGTTTCGTACAAGTATGTCAGAAAATCCGCACATCCACACCCCTAGTGGAGCAGATAATTCATTAATGGATGAAGAAGAGGATTGTTTAACACTAGATGTCCACACACATCCACTAAATGATAAACCTTTACCACTGTATGGGCGAATGTCGTTCTCTACCATGGCTAAATGGGCCTGTGTGTGTTTGTTATCAACACCATGGATGCAAGCAGAATGCAATCGCGGTTTTTAACAAATATTGAAACGAATACCTTTTATTTAAAAAAAAACAGAAATAAGAGACTTTCTATCATTGTCATAATTAAAAGATTTTAGCATCTCTTTGTATTTTTAATTTGAAATGAAAACTTTGAGTTGTCAGGTACCGGCAATGTAAACAATCAGCAAGCCAGAGCAGCCACACAAGTCGCTTATAGACGAAGCATTTGTTTTGAGGGAACTGGAAAAGCCTGTCGATAAATTTGAGATTTTGAACTAAAGACAAAAATGTAAAAAGCCCAAGTTATCTCCCCTATGGCGACATGGTACTTTGAGGCCTAACATCAATTAGCCGTATATACCTTATATAGCAAATGACTCATTACTGCTAATTAAATGAGATCGAAAAGGCATCTTAACAAGAATATTTACATAAATAGGATTTAAAAAAAAAACGATTTTGAAGTGAGAAAAGAAATTTTAGATAAAAATATAAAGAAACGAAAGGAAACAAAGCACCACTAAAAAGCGAATAAGCAAGAACCCATGCGACATGTTTATAGACCTACGGTTAAAATATAATAAAAATGAATGTCCTAACGTTTAGGAACAAAAAAGGACATTCAAAAATTATTTAAAAAATGATTTCACAAAAATACCATCCTCCCCCCGTTTCAATACACAATTACTGAAACTTAATACAAAGTTGCTTTGCTATAAAAGCGATCGTAATCTCACTTGCTGGAAAAATTTACTAAAATTCTTGATTTGTATATTAAATTAGTTTACATGAAGTTCAATTTAGCTGAGAGTTTGAGGGGGGGGGGGAATTCCAGACTTTTACCTGGTAAGAGATGTCTGACTTTGCATGGGCAGAAGGTACATGGCAATATAAAAAGTCGTTCCAAAGGCTCGTTCTGTTTAATGGAGCGGGAAAGGAAAGAACTTGGTAAATATAATACAGAAATTGTTCTCTCTAACTGTACCAAAACCATATCTCTACGATTTTTCCTCGCCAAACTGTGCTATAAGAAAGTTAAGAAGGGTTATCAGAAAACGTCTGACTGACTCGGCAGCGATCTTCACGGCAAAGCTCAGCGGCGAGTCCCGATCGGTCAATCAGCATACGCCTAGCTCACCAGTCGATGCACTAGCCAATTGTTTTCTCGCGAGATCTCCTTTGGACGTGGCCACGATAGACCTCTTCCGCATTTACCGGCCCCAGGCAGATATCTTCACGTTCCAGCTAGGGTAATCTGCTAAATATGAAAATCCTGACATCACGCTATATATACTTTGAATTAACGAAAATGTTTAAATAAACTAGTAACGAAAACGTAGTCAATGTCACAAAATAGTTCCATTTTGACGAAAATAGACAAGATGGCGACGTTCCCTGTCAACCCGATTCCCTTTGAACTGGTCATTGTTATAGGCTCGACGTGGCGTTTCCAATAGTTGCTACTTGCTAATATTTGAAATGTTCGATGTAAATAACGTTAGCTCTAGTCGAGTGCAAGAGAGAAACAGAAAAGCGGGTAGATGCGAGCAAAAACATATTTACTTAATTTAAGTGCGTGAACTTTTATAAAAAAAAAATGATGGAAGCAATGGGTGTTGTTAAATAAGTCAAAACTAAAATTGTGGATTTTCTGATCTTGCTCAATACTTTCAAGTTCAGTTTCTCGTGTTAAAATTTGCTTTGAAACGGTAGCAAATACTTATTATTACGATTTTTTTATCGCTCAGTGAAGTGTATAAGATACGCCCACGGCAAAAAGTTATGAACACTTTAATCTGACTCAAATGGAAGGCTTTGACAAATGTTCGTAATTTTATAAACGTCACGGAGCTGCGAACGAAAAATTACAAAAGCATATATTTTATACCAATTAGAAAAGAAAATTGATAGTGATAAACTGAACTTTAAAGACTTTTTTCTTCTTTAAACAAATGAATTAATAGCAAATTTCAATTACAAGTTGATATCATTTGGAAGTTGCACTTTAAGCAAACTGGACGAAGAGAAACAAAAAGGTCTAATCAGATTTGCCAACACCCTTTAAAAGGTCTACAATAGATTGAAGAACGTTGAAGTTCTCCCTATGACGTTCGTCTGCCCGACGGTTTGCAGCTTCATCTCTGTCGGCTGCGCTTTGTGTGTAGTACTTAAGAAAGATCATTTGCGACGCTCCAGAGTCACTACATTTTTTTCGTTTTTTGTTTTCCATTTGAATCCGTTGCTTTTCTCTTGTTTCCACCTCTGTCGTCTGACTCCTCAGTATTGTCCAGTCTGTCCTCCTCAGTAGGCCATGCCCGGCCAGTGTTTGTGTTATTTGACAACGAGGAAAGAGTAAATGACGGTGTAGTACAATGGCTCTCACCCATCATGTTGTCCATTTCAATTAAATAATTAAATGTTGTGCTGACCGCTCCACCAGTTCTGTTTTGGTTATCTGTGTGCTTTCTGTAGGGAGAAAGCGCCGTTTTCCAAGGACCATCAACTTGTGCTGGTGAAAAGTTCGATCCTGTTTCTTCGGTGATCTCTTGCCAGACTTTCTTGTTTTTTAAACACAGGTGACTTAAGTTTTTGACAATTCTTTGCATGTTTTTATATGGTCCAAACGCTATATTTTGCGGCAGAAGTTGCTGTGGCCTGGCAGCTAGGGGAGGCTGATTGTTCATGAAAGCCCTCTTAAACAAAAGACAAAAATCATTATACTTTGTGTTCTATGCTGCCCTTTAAAATGTTTCGTCTAAAAGACATCACATTAGGTTTCTACGAACCAACTGATTTATGTCAAACAAGTTTAATCTCTAACACCTTATTTCCACATTTATATTTTAGAAGACACCAACGAGATGACAAATTATATAAATAATAAGAGGCAATACATTTTTGGGGCATGGAAGAGCCCAATCGTAAAATGTCATAAGTAAAACTGAATCGACCCAGCGACCTATTGGCGGAATTAGGCACAGCTGGCTACACTGTAAGACTTTACCGTAGATTTTACAGCAAAACACTGTAAATGTTACTGTCACATACCGTAAAACTACAACTACGGTATTCGCCTGTAACATTTGTGGCCCTACGGGCCTATCTTTGTGTAGGCCTAGGCTACTAGAGTACTGACAAGTTCTAGACTCGTGTGCATTGACCAGCCAGATGTCGCTGGGTCTCAGTGGTTGTCCGATTTTGAATAAATTACTGAGTAGTAGATCGAAGAGGTTATAAGTGTATTCTACTCCAGTTTTTATTTTTAAGTTTAGTTTGTCCTAAGAAAGGAATCAAGAAAATTTCAAATAGTCCCTACGTCTTTCTCGTCACATTCAACATGGCGGCGCCCGCATTTGACAGGTGAAAACAAACGATCGTGAACGTCAAAGCTGGTTTAGTACCGTACAGTTTACATGGAGCGGCTGTTGTTTTGTGTGATAAGTCGATTGGAGTAGCCTACTGTTTAAAACATTTGTTGGACAAGATGTCGCTACCCCGCAACTCCATTGATCTTCCATCCTTTATAATTTTATGTACATAGTATATCTTCTTTTCATTGTTTTTCGAACCTTCATCTCATTTATATAACTTTAAGTAAATGCCCATTAACATGTCTTATACAACTGTTCGTCTCATTAATAGCTGGCTACATAAATTAAAGCAATATAATGAACCTAATAACACGATAGGAACCACATTTTCAACAGTAGCTTCAGAATAAAGTCATCATTTACTATACAATGATAGGAGGAATGTATAAACCATATCTTCATGGTGCGTACTTCGATGATATGGCTGGGTAAAACCAGGAGAGCTGTGTTTGTATCCCGGTTCCGGGACTCTATGAGTAACTAGGATAACTTGCCGGTTAAGGAAGTTGTGGCGTTCTGATGGGTTACTGTGACAGCAGAGAGAGCCGGCTTGACAAGTCAGCCTAACCAGCTATGGGATTGGCGGTACAGCATTTCCAGCTGTGGAGTTGGTGGTACAGTGTTTCCAACTGTAGAGGTGGCGGTCCAGCATTTCCAGCTGCGGAGTGGGCGCTACAGTATTACCAGCTGTAGAATCATGACAGTGCAGTGTTACCAGCTGTAGGCTACGGAGAGGCAGCGCTTCCAGCAGTATACGACATTTCCTGTTCCGTATGCTACCAATTTGGGGATGAGGACTAGATGCTGTAATACCCGTGTTTCATTTCATGCTTTATAATATTGAGCCTGACTGAATATATGGTGACCGTAGAAAGAATATGTGTGCATTGGCACCCAACAATTTTAATGCGAAATTGTGTTGAATATACATATGGTCACTGTAAACTAAATACAGTCATTGTACGGTCCGCCACCATACACAGAAATATGGTTACCATATAATTTTACAGTGGAATTATGTTAATTAAACGGTGAAAGTATGTTAATTATACGGTTACCGTAAACAGAAATACGGCCACCGTATAATTTTACGGTGAAATAACGTTAATTATACGGTAACCGTAAACAGAAATACGGTCACCGTATAATTTTACGGTATAGGTTGGCATCCCCAGCTGCCAGTCTTTTACCGTAAAATTTACGGTGAAAGGTTTACAGTGTATAGTATTTTATATTTATAACCGCACGAGAAATAAAATTAAGAACCATCATTGCAAGCATTACCATATACCGCAGGCGTAGAGCGACTTAGTATATAGGCAATGTAACCGCGACCGCCATCTTGTTTTTTCGAGTGACTTCCGGTAGGATCTGTCAGTGCGATCGCCGATGTCAGGGTCCGGTCAGTTTCAGGTAATTTTCTTTATATTCGGCTTTTAGCTGGGGCGATTGCATGTAATTTTTATTTTCCTCAGTGATTACTGAGTCTTTGTAAATCCTCATTTAAGCCTGACATTCTCTGAATATCTTTCACGCTAGGGAATTCCCTTTTACAACTAATTACGCTGAAAGGTATTTCCCCACTTTGACATTAAAAAAACATATGATCCAAATTCCGCGTTTTGTTGAAATTTGGTAGGAATCTAGCCAATCATATGTAAAAATAGTGTGCAAAGTTTGACATTAATGCGCCAAGTAGAACTCTTAAAGTATATGCTTAGTTGACAGCTCCTCCAAATACATACTGAATCCCATTGACAGCTATTCATAAATCATAGTTTACTGAGGTTTCCCACCACAAGCTATCACCACAACTTTCACCGATTACCCCTTAGCATGTACGTAGTGGAATTTTTAGTCCGAATGGGGCTTTTCATATTGGATTCATGTTAATCGCTGTCATAAGTGGGATGGTTGCCAGTAACCAATAGAAGGTTAGGTTAAATTACTTCACTTTAGTAAAGGTCTTACTCCGTTATTTATAATTTCTGACATTTATTGGTCGTCGACCAATAAATATCCAAACATAAATAACGAGGTACCTGGAGACATTTTATGTTATTGAATTAAGGTTAAATCAGAACATTTAATTCACAAGTATAAGTGTTTGTACAGAAAGGTTAGCTTATTAATTATTAAAGCTGGTCTAAACCAATTATCTAATGGATTGCATTGACGGTGTTGATAAAATTGAATAAAAAGTCATAATTAAATAAAAAATTTCTATCGTCGACCAATAAATATCCAAACATAAATAACGAGGTACCTGGAGACATTTTATGTTATTGAATTAAGGTTAAATCAGAACATTTAATTCACAAGTATAAGTGTTTGTACAGAAAGGTTAGCTTATTAATTATTAAAGCTGGTCTAAACCAATTATCTAATGGATTGCATTGACGGTGTTGATAAAATTGAATAAAAAGTCATAATTAAATAAAAAATTTCTATCATTATTTAGATAAAAAGTTAACTCCTGCTTATACTTTTAAATTGAATTACACTTTTCCTCCAAACAATTTCTTCTTATATTACAATTTATTGGTTTTCTTTGAAAGAAAATCTTCGATATATACTGATTTTCTTAACGTTAACTTATCAATTCGTTTTAAAGCTGGTCTAAACCAATTATCTAATGTATTGCAATGAGGCCGTTGATAAAATTTAATAAAAGGTCATAGATACAAAGTTTCTAGTATTATTTAGTTAACAGTTTAACTCCTGCTTATACTTTTAACTTAAATTACACTTTTCTTGCAAACAATGTCTTCTGATATTTAAACTTTATTGATGGAAATGGAAATCTGAGGTATTCTTAAGCATTAAAGGATAAATGTGCAATTATTTTTCAGAAATAGGACAACCTCTACTAGAGTTTCAATTTACAAAATTTGGGGACTGGGGATGATATTCACCACATCGAAGTGTTTGTTAAATATTTCTACAAGAATGGCATGGTATTACCAGAGATCTACAAGAATAGAGTGGTGTGCCCAAATCAATGAGATTGTTTATCATTTTAAGTGTTTTATGATAAATATTTGGAGATAAAATATGGACATTTGAAATGTTCTGAAAAATTAAAAAAGAGATCAAGCTGCAATCATCATCAGGGAAATTACTGAATTATGAAATATTTCTACAAGAATGGCATGGTGTTACCAAAGATCTACAAGAATATGATTGTGTGCCCATAATCAATGAGATTGTTTATCATTTTAAAGAGGCATGAGCTGCCAAAATTCACACTTTTATTCATAATTTCTGATCATCACGACAGTAAGAGGCTTCGAAGGCAATCGAAAAACTAAATGATTGGGGTTGGAATGAGGAAAATCCATACAGTATGTAGCCTGTACGAACCGAAAACGTATGCGAAAAGTAAACAAAATTTAAATAACCGGGACGACCATTCATTCATTCTAAGCCAAAGTTAGTTCAAAACAATACTTTATTGTACATTTTGTACTAAATAGCTTCTGAATTATACGTCTAGGTAAAAATAACCAATAATTTCAACATTCTGTTTTAACGTCAAAATTTCAACATTTTGGCAGCTCATGCTTTAAGTGTTTTATAATAAATATTTGGAGAGAAAATATTGACATTTGAATTATGGTGAAAACTTTAAAAACATAAGCTGCAATCATCATCAGGGAAATTACTGAATTAGTAAACGAGAACACAGGAAAATTTGAATCTCTTAAATGATACTTTTTTAATCCCCCCCCCCCCCACCGCACTTGCAAATAACAGGCCTGACCCACACACACCTGCCAATGATAAATCATAAACAATCAAATTCTAATAAAGATGTTTGAGTGAATTTTGATCATTATGCATTCCAATGAAAGGATATGGATGAGTGAGTGAGAGAAGATTTAACATTATTTCAGTCTTATCGCAACAACGGTAGGGATGTTATAAAGCTTTGGTTGTAGTCCGAAATATCTGCGATGATGATGTAAGACATTTTCTGACAGATAGGCCATCATATTTACATTTCGTTTATTGTTCTAAATAAAACATTGTCTCCTTTTTTGTACATTCATCTGTGTACAGAAATACAAATATTTTGATCTTTTAAACTTGTGTTTTAGCTATTTAACTTTGCGTTGTCCTCCAAATAAGACTACTTCTGGCTTGCTCATGTTTAACCAGTCTATTATATTTCAAAATTTAAGCCCAGTAACAATTTTGGCCCTCTCTTATCCATCATTAGTGTTGGCGACCTGAAAAAAACAGAAAAATATATAAAATATGTATTCAAACCAAGCTTTATAACTGGACCTGTTTAAATTTGTCACAGGATAGTCATATGTAGACAATTATAGAATTTGTTGTTTTAATAGAAAATATACCTTCTGTTAGTTCCCTTCAACCATCCCACTTATGACAGCTATTAACATGAATCCAATATTAAAAATCCCATTCCCATTAATATTTTTGTAAATTTCCACTTCGAACATGCAAAGGGTTATGTTGATGAAGGAAGGCGGACGGAAGCCACATTACTGCCAAACTGCCGCACCAGCAACTCGACCGTCATCCTTCGACCCATCTGTGTAAAGGAAATTGAGTTCTGCAAAGTTATTCTTAATCCCAAGAAATTGTTGTTGGATTATCAGAGGATTCGTGATAGACTTGTTGGGCTGACGGAGGTCATAGATTGATTGATTTTTATTCACCAGAAGAATTGAAAACTGACAATATATGAATATTCTCATGTCATACATACATAAAAAAGACTAAATTTAAAATAAATGACATGATTGAAATCCGGCGGGAATAAAGCCCCATGGGGCTTGATCTATCCCTGTATTAGATTGGGTATGTATAACAAACGACTGGTGTAAGTTTTATATTTTTGAGTTATTTTAATAGGGTTTTGGCTTTTGTCAAACATGATTTTCCGTGGGGCTATGAAAACTGGTTGGATTCTAACAAAAACATTTGATATTAGCTTTGAAAAGTGTAAGTGATTTAATCAATTTGAGTTGCAGGGATAATTTATTCAATTCTCGAGGTCCCTTTGAACGTAAGACAGATTAGACTTGTAATGGATTGTTAAGATTGACATTAACTCCTCGTGTTGGATAGCTATGTACTTCTGTTTGGAACTTGAAACAGTTTTGCAGAAAATGAGGCAAGGAATGATACTGGGATAGGAATTTATGAATGATGATGAGGGAAGTAAAATATACTCTCCCAAAGAAGAATCGCAACATCCAATTTTTGTTCTTCAAAATATGAATTTTCAACATCATTTTTATTACAGAAATAAGCATCACATTACACCGAAGTTTGGCAGACTGGTTGTTCAGACTTTCAAGTTCATTCACATGTAAAAATTTATCACATTAAAGTTCATAGCGCTCAGATGACGTCACTGCAATGTCAATATCGGTTGTGCCCACCATTAACCTGTAACACAGCACAGACCCGTCTCGGCATTCTCCTCCATTCTTGCTCAAGAGCCTGCTGCAGTTCTTACAGAGTCTGTGGCGCTGGATGACGACTGCGCACGCGTCTATCCAAATCATCCCACAAATGTTCTATTGGGTTCAAATCCGACCAGGGGAGCACTGTTACGTTCTGGTTGGCTATACATTCAACAGTAGCACGAGCTTTGTGCGACCGAGCGTTGTCGTGCTGAAAAATTTCCCTACGGAGGTTTATTACGGGCAGCATATGTGGTGTCAAAACCTCATCTGTGTATCGAACGGCGTTAAGGTTGCCGGGAATGTGCACCAGTTGAGCTTTTCGGCCGCAGGATATTGCACCCCACACCATCACACTTCCTCCGCCTAAAGTGTCGACCTCAAGGACGCAATTCCTTGCGAACCTCTCATTCGGGCGTCTGTAAACTCGTATACGACCATCTCTTCTCTGCAGCTGGAATCTTGATTCATCGCTGAACCAGACTCGCCTCCAGTTTCGCAAATTCCATTTCCTTAACCTGTTGCACCATCGGACCCTTGCAAGTCGATGCTGGCGTCTCAGTACTACGCCAAAGTAAGGACGTCTGGCGCGTAAGCCGTTTTGACGGAGACGGTTTCTGACTGTCTGTGCCGAGACCTTGGGGTATTCCATAAACAGGGTTAGAAGGCTAAACTGACCTAGCCGACTAGAATAGCACTGCTTTAACATAACTGCTTAGTCGACTATCTGACCGTAGTCGGCTATACATGGTTTATGAAATACCCCCCTGGGATATTTGATTCTGTTTCTGTTGCTGTTTTGGTCTAGTTTCGCAGGTGAAGTAACCGGATGTAGCGATCTTGGGCTGCTGATGTGATCCTAGGTCGGCCAGAACGTTGACGATCAGCTGTTGAACCGGATCGCTGGTGCCGTTGCAACAGTCTGGAAATCGTGCTCCGGTGAACATTATTAAGTCTAGCGACTTCATTATGTGATTCGCAAGCCAGGAGACGACCAACGACGACGTTCGGGTAGCTGCGTCTAGTCTTGGCATAATGTAGCAGCTTCGTAAAACAATTTAACGACTGAATTCAATTGAACAGTTGTGTGTCTTTTATACCCATTAAACCCGCATAAAGATAAGACGTGATTCGCACGTGCAACTGCCCTACGTTTTTCCCTACGCCTTCCTCAGGTAGCGTTACACAAAGGCTGACCCGAAAGTCACGTGTGATCAACAGCCACTATCAGGGGCTTAAATTCAATTATCGGACATTTACATTATAACATGATCCTGTTGGCATGTGTCAATAAAGCACATTTTTGGAAAAATTCATGTTTGAAAAAAAAATTGGATGTTGCGCTTCTTTTTTGGGAGAGTATAATTGAGTTGGAAGAGTGTCAAAATGTTAAGTTTACTAAATAAAGGTTGAGTATGCTTAAGGTTTCCTGAAAAAGTTATGATTCGGATAGATGGCTTTTGTAACAAAAAGAGTGGCTGAAGGTGAGTTTGGTACAGTACCGCTATCGAAAACAGGCAAGGACCACATGCTGTGTTTTCGCGAAAATTTAAGCGAAATCACGCTCTTGACACCGGGATTTTGACATACACACTTGACTGATCACAGCGCCAGTATGGGTGAGGTATTGCGCGACTCAAAATAGCTCTACCATGAGTGCGTTCAAACAATAAATTGGGTTGTATGTATGTGGATTTCTTTTTATTCGTTTGCTACATTATATAAATGTGTTAATAAACCACTGTCTGTCGGCGTCTGCCCAAGACTACATCAAATCATATTTTCATTATAAAATGCTGTTCTACGCAACTGAGTTTTCTTAAAAGTGTGCAAATTCCATGCAAGTCAACATCCCCTCCATGCTTACCGTCTAACTAGTTTGGAACCCGTTATTACGTGGGGAATGTAACACACACGCCTGTATATGTATAAAACTTTCAGAAAACTCCACCAGTTATCATTGGCTCCTTAAACAGTCTTCCTTGTCACTATTTCATTATTGATTTATATGTTTAGCTTTTTATTTTACACTCCGACATAAGTATTGGGGTCAAGGTCGTCAATGTTTTGCATATACGTTGCCTAATTTTAAGAGGATAGAAACATTCTTCAAAACTTCCAGTAACGATCATGTCTCGACGAAATCAGTTGAAAGCTATTTGATTTCATTTTATCTGATCTTGTCAACTTGTACCACACACCCGAATACTAACTGTTTCTTAAAGTGAATACGTCCTGTAAACTGTAAAAGGATTTAAAGCTGGTTTGTGTTTGTTTATGGGCTAAATGTATATTTGAAAAACATCACTTCAAACGAAACAACCTTCGCGTTAGTTCCCTGGTAGGCAAAGAAAGAACCGGGAGAAAATATGCATATTTTCCGTATTTTTCGTAACTATTCGGAAAATGACGTCATACACGACCTTCGATGTGTACAAACTGCCACGAACGCGTACTGAGACAGCAGAAATCGTTTATAACGTCATCGCTGTGAGGGTACGTACACAACGGAGGTCGTGTTTGACGTCATAAGTCTCTGAGATAATTAACTTTCGTAAGCATTGTAGATCGGCAAACGTAGCTTGAATTTTGCATGTGCTGCGCCCGAAATTTCATTTTCTTTTTGGTCAGACATTTAAAGTACATGTTATACAACACACTTAACGCAAATTAGAAAATATTTCCAAAGGTTGTTCATAAATCCTTAAAAGCTAATCTTTTTGATTTGTATTTGCAGTTTCTAAATATGCCTTTGTCAAGTGTATGTGTGACGAGAAAACACTTCACCTTAAAACCAAAGATTTAATTAGCAAGCGTCCTTTGATTGTTGGATCGGTGGTTTTAGCGCCATGGGAGAATCGCCACCTTCGTGTCACAATTCTAGATCTTTCCGGTGTGTATGTTTAGTTGACCTTTTTCTTTATGAATCCTTGACATTTATAAATCAAGACATGTAGTGAGAAATACCAAAATTTCCCCTCTAAACAATTCTTAGAATGCCGTGAGATAAACTTGAATGCGACGCAGAATAAAACACATTAACAAGAACAGTGATTATACGACCATGTAGAAATTATCAAAGGCGGCTCTATCGGATCGTAGGATACTAACAACTTTCTATTATCAAGATTCCTTCTTATTGCAGATGATCCCACGGATTTTTATGAAAAGGAGAAGGAACTGATGAGATCAGAAAGACGAAAGAAAATGAAAAAAAAAACATATTTCCCCATAGTACGTTACTATACCAGAAATAAGGAAAGATTAGAGAGTAATATAGGATGAACAGTGTTTTTTTTCTTGTTTAAAGAATGTCTAATATGGTTCAAAATACCAATATTTCTTGAAATATTTTTACCTATATAATTTATATGGTCTTTCCAGTTAAGACGATCGTTAAAATGATTCCCAGGAATTTGAAGTGGTGGACTAGTTCAACCTGTGTATCTGAAATACTTAGTTTGGGAGTTGAGTTAGATACTATTCTCGAATTGTACTGTATAATCATATGTTTTGTTCGAGAGATAATCGATTGGAGGCGAACCAGTTTTGTAGGTTTGTCAGTTCCAGTGTCATAGTATTTAGGGCTTCGTTCAGATCGGTTTTATTATAGGTGGCACTTGTATCATCAGCAAAAAGAGTAATATTCAGAATGTTGGTTACCCTACTGATGTCATTTATGTAAATCAAGAAAAGCATAGGCCCCAGGATTGACCCTTGGGGTACACTGCATAGTACTTCCATTTGCGAAAACAGAACATTGTTGAAAGATACAGATTGTGTTCTGTTTGACAAGTAGCTATGAAGCCATTTATTAGAGCTTCCTCTGATTCCGTTATGGCTACGTTTGTTTAATAAAATTGTGTGGTTTACGTATCAAATGCTTTTGACAAATTAAAGGGGCATGAGCTGCCAAAATGTTGATATTTTGACGTCAAAACAGAATGCTGAAATTATTGGCTATTTTTCTCAAAAGGTAGAATTCAGAAGCTTTTTAATGCTTCTAGTCTCGAAAATGTACGATAAAGTACTGTTTTGAACTAACTTTGGCTGAGAATGAATGAATGGTCGTCCCGGTTATTTAAATTTTGTTTACTTTTGAACACGTTTTCGGTTCATACAGGCCACATACTGTATGGATTTTTCTCATTCCAACGCCAATCATTTAGTTTTTCGATAGCCTTTCAAGCCTCTTACTGTCGTGACGATCAGAAGTTATGAAAACACTGCGAATTTTGGCAGCTCATGCCCCTTTAAGAAAAGCAATAATACTATGTTTTTTATCTTCCTTAGCTGTTATGAGCCTATCGTAGAGTGAGTAAGCAACATCTGTGGTGGAATGACCGGCCCTAAATCCAAATTGGTCATTTGAGATGATGTTATTTTCTCCAAGGAAGTTGGTAATCATACCAGCTGCTATTTTTTCAATGCTTTTACTTAGGCACTGTAGGACTGAAATTGGACGGTAGTTATCATATTGTTCGTCACCCCTGATTTGTAGACTGGGGTTATTTTAGCAGATTTGAGTATGTCAGGAGCTATTCCATTTGAGAAAGAGAGGTTGATGATATGAGAGAGTGGAAGGGATAAATTAGCAGAGACAAGTTTAATTAGAGCGGATCGAATTCCATCAAGTCCAGGGGAAGAAGATTTAAGATTTTTTTAATACAGGAGTCTACATCATCAGGGGAGACAACTGAGAAAGTGAAGCTATTTTGACTCATGGGACATGCTACAAACTGGGGATACATTGTAGGAGGAATGTTTGCTTCCAGTTTAGCTGGAATTGTTTTGACCTCCTCCAAGTCTATACCCGCAGCCTCTAGATAGGGGCCTTATGCGGAGACCAAACGATGAAATCCGCCTAGGAGAGGATGCATAGAAATCCTCTAATAACGGACGGGCTTTCAGCTTTGTGGCATTTAGGATACCTAGTTTGATTCTCCTGTTCGTAAGTGAAGGCTCATTTGCCTCCACATACAAGATCTCAACCGAGAAGCCCTGAAAGCCCCCAGGCAGAGTCGAAATTCCTGGTGGTGCACAGGATCAAGCATCTGTAGGTATGATTTCTTGGCACCACCATAAACAAAGCATCCGTAGTGCAAAATGGACAGGTCAAAGGACTTGTATAGATTCAAAAGAATATCCCGGTCCGCTCCCCAGTCAGTGCTGGAGAGGACTTAATATATCTAATGCCTTTGTGCACTTGGCGTTTAACATTTTGATATGGGACACGAAATTAAGTTTATGGTCAAAGATGAGGCCAACGAATCGCCTTGACCACCTTCAATGGTTTACCATTTGACTTAAGATCAGGGTCCAAGTGGAGCTTCCTGAGGTACAGAAGCACATGCCCACGTTATCGGTAGATGAGAAGCGGAACCAGTTCGCAGTGGCCCACTTCTTGATCTCACTGAGAGACGTCTGTAGTTGTCTCTCGATGGCAGCCATGTTTCTGGAACTGTAACATACAAGAACGTCATCCACATACTTGGAAAAACACAACAATAGATCCACATACTTGGAAAAACACAACAATAGAAAATGATATTTTGGGCATTTTATATTGTTTATAGCCAGGTTTAAATTATTGAAACATTGTAGGGCTCGACGTGACGGGCTGATTGATCGGATCGGGCCAACCCGACCTCCAGATTATGTGGAATCAGAGCAAAAGTGGAGTGTTGGATTTTTGGAGCATTACTCGCCAAGTTCATCAATCCTCAGCCACCAGGATCCCTTCCTTTTTCTCCGACTCAGGTTAATTGCCCACGACAAACAGGCAGCCCAGGGTTTAGTCAGCTTTTACGATCATACTCCAAGGGAAGCTGCGGGCCTATTCTTAACCCCGGAACCCATACCGGGCTTCAGAAAAGGTAGTTTTACCGCTGACATGGTAGGTTATATTCATACTGGATACGATAAGCTCGGAAGGGTACTAATTTACTAATACTTCTTCCTGTCAATTAAAAAATGTCAATGGCGCCCTCCACTGACGACCTAACACGAGTTTTTGTTTTCGTTTCCTTTAAAGGGACAAGCCCGGAACAAAGATCGTTAAAATGTGTGCTATTCGACTGTTATGTATATAAGGTGAGGTTACCAGATGGCCAATTGTAACTTTCCTAGCTTCCACTGACCGCTGAATAGCCGGCTTTAATTTTCGTCCTTAACATGAAGTTGAATCGTATTAAGTCAACAAATGTTGAGCGATGTTGAGTAGTGCGACGGGGCTTAAGACGGAAATAATGATGAAAGCGACATAAAATCTTCCCTCACTCTACCCACCAGCACACCCAGGAGTACATGTATAGACGCTTCTCTTGCGAAATGTGCGTAGTTTTGGCCGAGGGTTCAGTTTTTGTCTCGAACGTAATATATTAATTGTAAATTTAATTACTAATCCTTAGTGAGACCAAGAAGAAACTTAAATAGAAAATTAGCATTTTAAATATTATGTTACAATATTTTGTTTAAAGGCTTCATTAAACGACATTTTGCTTTGTTTTGAAATTACATATTAAGCACTTAATATTTTACGTAGAGTTGGTGTCGGTAAAATCGTATATGTCTCAATTTAAATGTGACGCTCGGGCTGGGGGCGGTGTGGTTTTTGCCATAGCCATTTTCACCTACCTAGCATTGAGGAAAATTAAGTATGCCAAATACATTAGCCTTCCTTGACGTTAATATGGTCTGTGGGAGTTTTAATGTTAAAATTTAGGTGGGATGGGGGTGGGTAAGATCTTTTGGTCGGTTGGTACTTTTGTCACCATATAACCTTAGCTGTTGAGTGCGACGTTAAGTTCCAATCAATCAATCAAATCCATTTATATGTGGATACTTAGGGAGCGTACCCAATTATCGTCTTTTGTTCAATCGTTTAAAACGATTGAAAAAGATGTCAGACAACACCCATCGTCTTGGTCATCGTCTTTTGTTTAGAGACGCTTCAAAGAGGACGATAATACGTCATACAGCGTGTGGCACTTGGTCGCACAGTCATATTCTTTTAACAGAGCACGTAACACCGTAACACCGTTTTTTTATGCATACCAACGCATAAAGTATGTCGCTGGAAACTTTTTTCCTTAAAGTGGCATGAGCTGCCAAAATGTTGACATTTTGACGGTGAAACAGAATGCTGAAATTATCTGCTATTTTTCCTAAGACGTATAATTCAAAAGCTTTTTAGTGCGTTTAGTCTCGAAAATGTACGATAGAGTACTGTTTTGAACTAACTTTGGCTTAGAATGAATGAATGGTCGTCCCGGTTATTTAAATTTTGTTTACTTTTCGAACACTATTCCGGTTCGTATAGGCCACATACTGTATGGATTTTCCTCATTCCAACGCCAATCATTTAGTTTTTCGATGGCCTTTAAAGCCTCTTACTGTCGTGACGATTATAAATTATGAAAAAAGTGTGAATTTCGGCAGCTCATGCCACTTTAAACGCACAAAGCACTGTGAATAAAACGGTGATTGTTTTGTTTTCAAAAGATCACTCTAATAGGGTGATTTATCGTATACCTATCAATAAAATGTGGTCTTTTGCGTATGCGATATCGGTATCGTGACAGCACCCATATCTCACCCCGGTCCGAAAATCCATATCAGCCATATCAGACCGGTCCGAAAATCCATATCAATATCAATGCAGGGGGTCTTTGGATTAGAGTTATCTCCTTTTGGGTCGTCTGCTAGGCTAGGCTACATTGAAAAATCACTATGATCATCCAAAACCGCCCTCTAGCAAGCGGCAAGGAATCAGAATTACTGACTCTGACAGTGAATAACGGTGATTTCTGTATACTGACTGTTTTTTTCATGTTTTCTACATTAAATTAATAGTGTCTCAATCTTCTCAAGTTACAACACAATAAAAACAAATTATCCCATAATGTATACTATTTCTGTTTTTTCCCCAATATATATTATGATAAAAAGGTTTAACATGCCATTTTTCATATCATACCCCATACCAGCCCTCGACCCATATCAGCCCTCTGGCCTTCGGCCCTCGGGCTGATATGAAGGTCTCGTGCTGATATGGGGTATGAAAATGGCACGTGATAACCTCTAACATATACCTATCAACAATATCCCATCTCGGTCCGAAAATCCATATCAGCCGGCCATATCAGACCGGTCCGAAAATCCATATCAATATAAATGCGGGGGGTCTTTGGGTCGTCTGCTATGAATATGGCTGCCAGTGAAAGAACGCTACAATCACTGGCAAATAGAATCATTCAGCTTGAATACCTTGCACAAAATGAAGTCGAAAATGTATGTCGATGTGAAGTTATTGACACTGCTGCCTTTGTGGAACAAATGAAACCGTGTCTCAACTTTTTTCTTTTCATATCTTCAAGTTACAACAATAAAAACAAATTATCCCATCACGAATTCTACTTCTGTTTTTTTTTTCAATATATATCATGATAAATGATAAAAAGGTTATAACATGCCATTTTTCATAACATACCCATGTCAGCCCTCGACCTCTGGAGCAGACTGAAGTTAGCAGCGGGTTAGTTATTAGTGATTCGAATAACTAATAACTAATTCCGCAGCGGGTTAGTTATTCAAATAACTAATAACTAATTCAGCAGCGGGTTAGTTATTCGAATAATTAACAACTAATTCCGCAGCGGGTTAGTTATTTGGCAGCGGTTTGGTGATTCGAAAAACTAATCCCTAATTCAACAGAGGGTTAGTTATTCGGAGCGGGTTAGTTATTAGTGATTCGAATAACTAATTCAGCAGTGGGTTAATTTTTCGGCGAATAACTAATCACTAATCCAGCAGCAAGTTCGAATAACTAATCACTAATTCAGGATCAGCTTAGTTATTCGAATAACTAATAACTAATTCAGCAGCGGGTTAGTTATTCGAATAACTAATAACCAATTCAGCAGCGGGTTAGTTATTGGGCAGTTATATCTACGAATAACTAATCGCTCATTCAGGAACAGGTTAGTTATTCGAATAACTGATAACTTATACAGCAGTGGGTTAGTTATTCGAGGCTAGTAATTAGGAGGAAAAAAACTCAGAAAATCAAGGAATATATGTCTCTAAAGCCTCCAGTGCTGTGGCTTTGACTAGACAATCCCACACTTACTTTCAAAATATGTCTACCTAAATAATAAGTTGATTAAATTATTCTTAGTTTTAGCGATAAAAAATTGGCCCTGCCTATCCACATGTTAAGAGCGGTTGAGGTGAAAGATCGTTTACCACCGTTCAACTTCATGCAGTCTCTGTTCACTAACTGCCTTGGCTTGCCTACCTCCCTGGCTGTCTATCCCTCCACTCACCCGTCAGTACCTGCCTTGGTCTGCCTGTCTCTATCTCACACTGTCAGCCTTCACTAACTGCCTTGGCTTGTCTGTCTCTCTGGTTGTCTATCCCTCCACTCTATCTTCCTTCACTACCTGCCTTGGCTTGCCTGCCTCTCTGGTTGTCCATCACTCCACTTTATCTGTCTTGGCTTGCCTGCCTCTCTGGCTGTCTATCGCTCCACTCAATCTCCCTTCACTACCTGCCTTTCAGAAGCGGGTTAGTTATTCGAATAACTAATACAGCAGCGGGTTAGTTATTCGAATAACTAATAACTAATTCAGCAGCGGGTTAGTTATTCGAATAACTAATAACTATTTCAGCAGCGGGTTAGTTATTGGGCAGCGGTTTGGTGATTCGAATAACTAATCACTAATTCAACAGAGTGTTAGTTATTCGGAGCGGGTTAGTTATTAGTGAATCGAATAACTAATAACTA
Source organism: Lepidochitona cinerea (assembly GCA_963971465.1). Classification (NCBI taxonomy): domain Eukaryota; kingdom Metazoa; phylum Mollusca; class Polyplacophora; order Chitonida; family Tonicellidae; genus Lepidochitona; species Lepidochitona cinerea. The sequence continues at coordinate 12,732,612 of OZ020561.1, read as the reverse complement.
ATTCAGCAGCGGGTTAGGTATTACATAGTACGGGTGTCGCGAAGGGTTGTACCTTCGTTTTATGTGGGGATTTATCTTTGACCATAAAACGAGAGCTAATGAGTATGGTCAAAGTGTTGGCTAGTTTGACCCATACTTAAATGCTAATACTCTTGGTCACTTTCCCGAAGGTGATGAGCATTATATTAGTTTGTCACATGTCTACGGCAGGACATAAAGAGCTATCGGGGTTGGTCGGGTCCGATTGAGAACTGGGCTTAATACGGATCTTCCTTAGCCCTCTTCAACATTTCACGAACAGAGCAACCGAGGCCACTTGTCTTATTACGGCCTTCTCATTTTGATCAATAATAAAATCATTTTTAACAAATGCATATTTAATGAAGATTAATTTTTTTGTGTTAAATACTCTAGGTCATTTCACTTGAATGGCGCTGCTGCCTGATATATGGTGGAAATAAACCATGTGTTAATGTCTCAATTAATGATTGAAAGACCTTCTGGCCTCACAGCCATCCCACGTAGGTTGATCGGATGAAACCCAGTGAGCAAATTTCCGAATTTTAGGATTTTTTTTTGTTAAGCAATATGAAACCTACAATTGTCGAAACCGGGAAATAAATGTGAACATACCACAAGGGAATAATTACTATCGCTGTTTCACTTATATTTTACAAGTTGACCATAAGTATAGTGTCTGATTTGTCATTATGAAAAATGGCGGAATCCGTCCTCAGATTTTGAGTAAATCCCGCAGCTGATTTACAATTTTTGATCATCACCTCAACAGAGGGTAGGACAACTGAGTGGCCTTCTCTCCGAACAGCTGATTTACTTGGTCAGGGTCAAGGTCGGGAGAAGGGTTCACTAGTTCGAAGGTTCACTAGTCCGAAGGTTCACTAGTCCGAAACACGGGTTCACTAGTAAGAAGGTTCACTAGTCCGAAGGTCCACTAGTCCGAAGGTTCACTAGTCCGAACGAGAGGGTTCACTGGTTCGAAGGTTCACTAGTCCAAAGGTCCACTAGTCCGAAGGTCCAGTAGTCCGAAGAACAGTACCGATATCATCCTCCAAATGATATAGCCCATAGGGTATAGGCCTACCCAGACCCAAGGATAGTTTCCTCAGCATCATTTTCCCACGAGACAGTATCCCTTAGTCTTTGCTGGTCTGTAGTCGAGACAGTGTAAAGTTAGGAATTTATGATCCCTCCAAAGAAAAAGGAAATATATAATTCGACGATTTTATGCACAGCCACGGGCGTACATCCCGGTAGCAGGGGGGGAGGGGGTGCAGACTAACGGAGAAAGACAATGAATTTCCTGAGGAAATAGGAGGTATGCAGGGTATATAAAACCGTCGAACTAAATATTTTATTTTTCCTTAGGAACTCTAGAGGGTTATACGCATGACATGACATGTTCAATTTTAGATCCTTTTATTTATCAGATAATTTGAAAAGTTGGCAAAACATTATTAAAAAGATGACATTATACTTATATCTAGAAAGACACGTGGTGTCGACTTTGTAAACGTTCATATATATATATTTGTGATCACTAAAACACACGGAAAAATCTTCTTGTCTAAAATAACCATGGAGAAAAGTTTCTAATTGTGTTAAAAAGAGGTATATCTTTTAGACCTTTATACCCCATAAATTGAACAAACCGTGAAGAGTACTTTTTATTTTTCATATCTGTTCAAGTATACGTACCGCTACTCAGATTTTTTTAATTGCTTGAATAAAATGTCTATCAGTACCACTGTTTAGTTTTTCTCATCCAAATAGTGGATGGTCTTATTTGAGATATAGCGCATTGTGTCTGGCATGTTCGGACTAGGGAACCTTCGGACTAGTGAACCTTCGGACTAGTGAACCTTCGGACCAGTGAACCTTCGGACCAGTGGACCTTCGGACTAGTGAACCTTCGGACCGGTGAACCTTCGGACTAGTGAACCTTCGGACTAGTGGACCTTCGGACTAGTGGACCTTCGGACTAGTGAGCAGTTCCCAAGGTCGGCGTTATGAGCAAAGTTGTCTGTTGATCACCGGGGTGACATTGATGCCACCACAACAACAAAAAAGGTAACTATTTAGTTGTTTTTATATTTTGAAAAGTAAGAACCTCCGGCACAGGGATTTTTTAAGAAACTAATTTGACAAGTTTGTCTGATTCATGCGGGCAAGTAAAAATGGACCATCAAATGTGTTGTTTTCTCCAAGAGGTCTATGTCCTCGATACGATTGTTAAGCCCAGTTCAGGTCGAGTTAAGATCCGATCCGATCGTCGTAAGCTCCAGTCTGTAGTGAATCTGCGATCAATCAGTCGGAGAACGTTTTTCGACATGAGCGGCCTTAAGACTCTTCAGATCGGTCTCACACTGATCAGTCTTATGATCGTAAGGATAGAAACACGCTCTTTTTTCTACCGATCAGTCTTCAGGTCGGCCGCTTTATTTTAAAACGCTGACAACTATAAAACTATAAAAGAGATTTTGATGAAACTTCGGTGCTATTGCAAGGATCTATCAATGTGTGACGAACAGAACCATTTATCAAGTCAAAGTTGCCTTGAAGCCATGTTGAGCTTCAGTAACGCCTTTTAACGCGGATCGTGCTCAAGATTGTGTTAGGGATATTGGTATGTATAATCTTCTTGCAATGTTCTATTAGGGTGTGACGTAACAAACCCCATTATCAAGTTACTTGACTTTGCAGCAATTTTTCTTTTTTTATTATTTCTAAACACCGATGGATCGAGAACTATGTGAGCAATTTTAATAAAACCTGTTATGCGGAATGTTCTTGCAAACCTCTATCAATATGTGACGTAATAGGATTGTGAGTATGTCCATTCGTACGTCGGAAGCTTGTTATTTTCACACACGTATAACTCAAGAACAATTGAAAGATTTTAACCAAACTTAGTATTCATATTGTTCTTGTAAGGATTTTTGAATGTGGCAAGTCAGAATACCGTATTTCAAGTCACGTGACCTTGACGCCATATTGAATACATAAAACTTGACGTTTGGGGAATGAGTACAAGAGGACACATTTTATGGTGCTCACTGATATTTGTCAAATATATGAAGGAAGAATAAAAATAATTTCCACTGCGGATAAATCTATTTCGTTGTTGACAAATAATTTTCAGCATCTGTAGCTTGAATTTATCCCATCCATATAAATCCTGTTTTTCAGCTATATGTGTTTTTCGTAAACCGTTCTCTCATGGCAAACAGGCTACTTATTTTACAAAGCGTTTCGCTGGATTTTTTTAATGTCTAACATTCTTCCCTGAGATCACCAGGATCTAAATATTGTTTTGGTCAGAAAAAAACATCTGCATCAAAATAAGCGCGCCTCTCGTATTTCTAAAAGCTCAAATATTTGTTTAAAAATTCACACAGTCTGTTATGATTTTATTACGCCATACAATGCACCTTTTACAAATATGTTTTTTATCCCAGGAAAAATAAAGACGTTATTCTTTGGACTGATCCTTGTTCTTCTGGGTGTAAGATGTTCGACAACAGGATTCCGTCCCATAGATGATGACCTATATGATGAAATGGTTGGAAACCTTCAGGGAAAGTCATTACCACCCGTGAAAAATCGCACAAGCATACAAACAAATGCATTACTTCGCTTGCACAGACAACCATATCGACTGGATAGTCACAACAGTCTTTTTCTTCATGACCAGAAAGCCACTAGAGTGTCTGGTTTCAAGCAAGTAATCATACATGCCGTCAAGGAAACGAAAGCCGCCGGAGCACGGAAATTGAAGCTGATGATGTGATAGGTATTAGCAGAAGTCTATCAAGGGGAAGTATGTAACTAGCTATCTCCCCATGTAAACGGCATTGTCCACAAGCCAGCTGAAATAACGCATCATATGACGTTTGTGCGCACATGGCAAAAGTTCTGGTATCCTCTGCGCATAAAACAATTTCCGAAATAATTACTTTGGAATTGTGGGAAAAGCCTTTTTGCGCAGCAGTGTTATATAAACTTTTGAATATAACATCTAAATACATATTCATTATATAACATACATGTGAATAATTTCTTTAGCAACGGTAAAGTTATTGATCAAAAAATTGAAATCCGATACACAAAGTCGCTTCGCAGGAGATGCTATCGCTCATTCGCTGGGCTCGCCTCTGTCAGACGAGGGCTGTTTGCCGGAGTCCGGTGAACTGTCCAGGCAGTGATCGAGGCCATGCGACTAAATCAAACCATAAGAGTTTGGCGATTGAATTCACTGTTCATTACTTCGCGATTGTACCAGGTTTATTTTCATCATCACTGCTAGCTTGCCAACTACCTGATCATCCGTCGTGTTTATACTTTCAGTTTCAGTCATATACACCAGGGGGCGTTTTTATATTTGGGCAGGATTCGATCAAAACTGGCAGAGGGCGCTGTAGTAGTTAATTGACTCCAGCTGACTTGTTGACAATGCCGTTTATACGGGGAGATGGCTAGTTACATACTTCCCCTTGATAGACTTCTGGTATTAGTGAACGAACTGTGAGACAATTTTACGACAAGTCTAAAGTATACTCCAAACTAAATGCACGTTTCGTTAACAAGGTAAACCTTTAGCCAATTCTTACAAACGCTCCTATGAAGAGATTACAGTTGGATTTGATAGACTTGACGCATCAAAAGTCAAATATAAAGGTGACACCTATCGTTACGTGTTGACTATCATCGATGTATTTACAAGATATTTATGGTTACGTCCTTTGAAAACGAAAAAGTCTTACCAAATAACTAACTACTTAGAAGATATTTTCAATGAGCATGGCCAACCAAAAATGCTTCAATCCGATAACGGCCAAGAGTTCAAGGGAAGTGTGAGAAAGCTTTCAGAAAAACTCAGGATTAAATACATCAACTCCAGGTCCTATAGACCCCAAACTCAAGGGAAAGTCGAGCGCTCCCATAGATCTTTGAGAAAGAAGATTTCTTTTGATTTTTTAACTATTTCTTCGAAGGGTTCGAATTGGGTACAGAATTTAGAAAGTTACTCCAGAATCCTGAATTTAGAGAAACGTGAAGAACTTAACAACCGATCACCTTTTGAAATCTACTATGGTCGGAAGTCAAACCGTGGGGCCAAACGGGACCTAAGCAATGAGATATGTCCGGAGTTAATTTCTGTTTCACCTGAGGACAAAAATAAGT